>CAHIKZ030001615.1:325000-467500 GCA_903632075.3 Acanthosepion pharaonis | reverse complement strand
TCCATACGGTCAGTTTTAGACCCACTCGAGTGACAGGGTGGAATCAATTCCTATTTTCTTTCAGATTAGGTTATTTGCTGTGGTGTGCAGTAATATGAATCTATGATGAACTTTGTTTGGCCTTTAAAAAATTGCGTCAGACGTGATTACATCATATTTTCATCACGCCCAGACACTTTTGTCTCGACTCTTGATTAGTTGTCCTACGGTCATTGTCTGGGTTAGACTTTACTCCAAGGAATCTCACTTTGTAACGATGCACTGACAAGCCTTACCATTGAGCAAATCAAAGTACTATAGATTAACAATGAACTTCCCCTGATTTAAATCCAATTGAGAATCTCTGGTCAATCAGCAAAAGAAAGACTTCGTGAAATGGGCACACGAAGTACTATCATGTGCACTAGGTCATGTTTCTTTGGAAATATACGAAAAAAGTAAATAATAATGGAATTATTCGTTTTGTGTCAATTAATTTGCATAAGCGTGTAAACACAGAGAAAGAAATGTTGCTATAGTTAATAATGTCTTAGATTATATTTTTTTTTTTAAAAATCTTTAAAAGTCATCAGATACGTGGAAGGTTTTAAACTAATCATAAAAGAAAACCGGATCTAATGTTAACAGTTTTTGCGGAAGATTATATTTCCGTCACAGGAAGGAATCTACAAAAGTTCTTACAGAAGGTAGCGAAGGAAAGCGAGAAGAAAGGACTAAATGCAAACTACATGAAGACAGAATGCATGGTTGTTAGCAAAAAGATGAACCCTAAATGCGAATTAAAAATGGTGAAAAATGAAAATGAAACAAGTACATATATTTAATTATCTGGAAAATAACAGATGACGGAAAGTGCAAAGACGGATTCTTCTTTTCAAGAGCCATATCCTTTCAGGACGTAGGTGATCATGGCTCTCCACCTCCCTCTATCCCTTGCAGTTCTCAAAAGGTTCCTTCCCCCTTTCACCTCTTCCAGACCACGTTCTGTTATCCACTTGTGTTGTGTTCCCTTATCTTTCTTTCCTTCTATTTGACCCGTGAGTATCAGATTCTCCAGGCTCTCCTTCCTCATTATGTGTACTAGAAACTTCAACTGCCTCTTTCTGATGTTAAGTATAAGCTTCTTCCTTGCTTGCATGCTCTCTAAGACTTCATCTTTGCTCACATAATCGGTTCATGATATCATTAGCAGATGTCACGTAACAGCTCACTATTATTTTCTTTGTTACTAAAGAAATCCTCCTGTCTCGCAATACTCTGCCCAGATTTTGGAATGCGTCCTTGGCCATCCTTACACTTCTACGAATCTCAGTGTCGCACTTACCGTCCTCTGTCAAAACGTTTTCCAGATAATTAAACTTCCAAGTCTGCTTGATTCTAGTGTTTCCGACCAGTAACTCGTATTTCGGACCCATCCATCTATTGATGACCATGCATTCTGTCTTCTTGTAGTTTATACTTAATCTCTTCTTCTCACTCTCCGTCGCTACCTTCTGTAGGAGATTTTGTATTTTTTTCCGGGACTGCTATCAGTACTGTGCCATCTGCGTATTTTATGTTTTAAGATTGCGACCTCCAGTGCTAAATCCCGTAGGGTTTCCAATTCTCTAAGAATTGCCTCGTTGTATAGGTTGAGCAGAACGGGTGAGAAGACGCATCCTTTCCTTACCCCGCTCTCTATTGTTTATATTCGCTGAATTCATTCCCTATGTGCATATATGCAGTTTGCTGCCAGTATACTTCCTTGATTATTCTTATATCTTTCCCGAATATATCATGGTTGCTGAGCATTTCCAGCAGATCTTTGTGGCGTACTTTGTCGAAGGCGTTTGTGTAGTCTATGAAACATAGGCACCCGTCCTGCATTTGTATCGCTCTTTCTGATAACATTCTGCGCATGAATGTCGCGTTCCTTGTTCCGGTGTCTTTAACGAATCTGCACTGTTCCCGTTCTATCTCTGACGTGATTCTGCTGCAGGCTCAATTTATCAGAATACAGATGATGAGTTTTGTCACGTGGTCTATTGGGTTGGCCAAAGATGCTTTCTAAATGCTAAGCAGAGTATTAAGAGACAGAAAATCAAAATTGAAAACAATGGAAAGAGTACTGACTTGTGACGTGATATATGGCCTCCTATATGGCAGTGAATGATGGAGAATATCTTTAAAAACGGAGACACATCCTCTTGAGAGTTTGTTCCACAAAATGTTAGGGCGCAGGAAGAAACTGTTTGTGGAACTTCTCCCCAATGGAATATGGCGTGTCAATTGGTGGAAATCTGAAGATCAGATCTGGTGGAACCATGAAATGCAGTTCTTCAGTACATTTTCTATGGTAGTAGCGACAGAGCAGTGAGAAGCTCGTCACATCTCGCCTCTATCCGAGAGATTGGAGGATGGAAAGTAATTCGTCTCCAGAAATGATTCGGAGACATATAGCGTATTACTTATACAAAATTCAAATGCATGAGAGCCGTAGAAAAAATGTCAGCAAATAAACATTTATGTGATTTATGACAATTTTTCTCGAGCATGGAAAAACAGAGGGGAACGTAATGATATTCCTAGCGTAGCTTAGATGTGGCACAAGGCCGAAAGTATGGGGCCCCAAGTGAAGACCAAACTCATTACTCAGTCGTAAATGTTCTAGCGAGACAAGGTTGCTAACCATTACACCGCCTCGAGGTGCCAAACTGATTTTCCAAGCGTAGCGTAGATGTTACAAACGCCGAAATTAAGGTGCCCCAAGTAAGGATCGAACTCGTTACTCAGTCGTAAATGTTCTAGCGAGACAAGGTTGCTAACCATTACACCGCCTCGAAGTGACCAACAGTGATTATCCAAGCGTAGCTTAGATGTGGCAAAGGCTGAAACTATGGGGCACCCAGTGAGGATCGAACTCACTACACAGCCGTAAATGTACTAGCGAGACAAGCTTGCAAACAGGAAGATGATTTACAGCTCGAAAAACTGACAATATAGACAAAATTGTAATATGTACTTTTAAAAAGAGAGTAGTAATGAAACTATAATTATGTAAGTACTTTTTAACAAAAAAGCCAGGGTTAGCATACACATTTTCAACTATTACAAATAGGTTTAATTCAGATAAAAATGCAACTTTCATCTATCTATTTATCTGTCTATGTGTATGCGTCTTACTGCATATACCGGAATACATCACCATTAGAATTTTTGATCGAACTTTCAAAAGTCGGCAGCAATTATGGTAAAACAGTATCCTTATCAGTTAGTCAGTTATGTACCATGCGTGATACAGGCTTAGGCGATAATGTTACTTCAGATACCGAGACAGATTTTTTCTGCGGTACACCAAGGCTTAGGACCCGGTCTGTCCTGCTATTTATCCATATTTACAAATAGCTGGGTAAATAGCAGGTGAAGTCCCAAGTGAATGTAATGGATTACGACTGGAATTCGAACTCAATTCTCCGATTCCTGAAACCGAGCCGCTATTAATTACTCCATCGTGCCACTGAAATATGAGCAAACGACAGGGTTGGAATATGAGGAACTATCAATCTAGCTAGTCCAGCATTTTCTATAGTATCTATCTATCTATCTATCTATCTATCTATCTATCTATCTATCTATCTATCGTCTGTTCTCAGCTCATAGTACAACTTGCGTTGTTATGAATTCAATTCGAATGGCCGCGTTGTCTCTCCTTCAATTGGGAACGCCGCAAATTAAACAGTCGTTTGTTTAACAAGGTGAATGCATCTAGCTAAAGAAAATCAAACAACACATGAATAAAAATATATCTTTTTAACTTAAAAAATATCATCTGTCGATTCCCAACGCTAAGGGGCTGTTTCATTTTTTTTAAACAGTAGTGTCAGGAATTGTACCTCGTGTTCGTTCTCATAGGTTCATGACAGGATATTTATTCATTTTCTGGTGTGATCAACCCAACCAATAACATAAGGTAGTCACGTTGAGGAATGGCTAAACTTTCTTGGGAATAAAAGTTGATAGATAGACAAGGAGTGAAAACCAATACAGCCGGCCTCTTATAACACCAATTTCTAATTAATTCGAATCTTCTTCATCATCCTCCACAGACAAGCGCAAAAGGCACATTTCTCGCTTAACAATGAGACATTACTGAACATTTACATTAGTCTCATAATGGGTTGCTAATTTTTTCCAACTGTAAATAAATGAGCATATATCACTCTGTCTATCTATGCATGTTGGGCACCTCGGCGTGGTGTTTAATGGTTATTTTTCAAATCAATTACTACTGAAAAGTGAGTTGATTTTCCATACTTTCGGCCTTGTGCCACATCTAAGCTTGGAAAATCTCTACGACTGAAAAGTAGTTCGATATATATATATATATATATATATATATATATATATATATATATATATATATATAAGCAAATATATGGATATAGATCCGACAGTATGAAGAAAAATATACAGAAAAAAAAACAAACGAAAATCTTAATATGCAATTATGCTGTATTAATGTTAATATAATGTCAATGTCGGACGTTTCGGTCTATTTTAAACCATCATCAGGACATATTCATAAAACATAATTAACATTAGAACATATAAAATTCAACATGAAACGACGATGGACATAAGAGCACGACTAATCCAAACAGATAACTGAAATTTTTATATAAGATCAGCGTTCCGTTTAAATATGATCACGTCGTCGTCACGTGGGCGATGTTGTGAAAACGTATTCTAAGATGATTTCATAATATTAAATAAAAAAAAACTGTTTTGTTGAACTATTTTCTCATATAAACAGTTCGTTAAAAAAACTTTCCGTTACTATATAAGAATATACGCAGAGATCAATAGGTTCTTATATTTTCATACAAACTGTTTAAAATTTTTCCATGTTATAAATATTTTGAAAAATCAAAATCGGTCCCACATGACGACGACGAAAAGCTTTAAATATATATATATAAAACAAAAAATTTATATTTTTACTCAACGGATCTTCTTTAAATAATTTTATGATATTTTAAACTTAATAATATTTTAAATTTAAAATCACCTAAAATTGGTAAATTGAATTTTCATTTTCATATAAAATTTATATATATATATATATATTTTCTATATATATATTATATATATATATTATATATATATATTAATATAATAACCAATTTCGTTGTCAAAATTTTTTTGGTTCTCATCTACTTGTATTTAGATTGGTCATTCCAAAAATTGTAACAGCGTTTCCCATATTTGATTGGTTTGAATTTTTTAAAACCCTTTTATTATACATTCAACACCATCAATGTAGATAATGACACCATTTAACACCATTGTAAAAAAATTGGTTATTTTTTTGATTTTATAACATATTTATGTTATAATTTTTTAATAAATATGTACTATATATATATATATATATATCGAATAATATATATATATATATATATATATATATATATATATATATATATATATATATATATTATGTTATAATTTTGTGTTAGTTAGAATGAATTTAATATTTTATATAACCCTACATTAAAGCATTAAATAATTATTATAAGAAAGTTCGTTGTCAAGTTTTTTTGAATTGTTGTATGTTATTTTTTTTTAATAAATTATATTTGCTCTACTTCTGTATTTAAAATAAATTTTAAATATAGTATTTTTTTGTTACTGGAATTAAATAGTCATCTATACTTGTACAGCCATCCCTATTAAATATTTATATATATATATATATATATATATATTTCCATCAAAATCTTGCAATTTTTCGGTGATTTTCTTCTTATATTGTCTTTTTGCAATTCAAATTATCGTTTTTACATACAGTTTGTGTTATTTAATGGCCCAAAGTTTTAAAAAAAGGTGTCTTAACGTACCATGACTGGAATATATTTTTGAAATCGTTTCTGGCTCAATGATAAAAGTTACATTTCAAATGCATTTTAAGACATGCCATTTTTTTGATTTTCCTTTATTTTTACACAAATAACAAAAAAAAAAAATAACAGCAGGGAATGAGAAATAAGAGAAACGTGTTCGAATTCAATTCTTGTTTTTTATTAAATCATTAGAAATAAAGCAATTAAAAATCTGAATTGAATCTTCTCCCACAACCATTAGTGAAAATTTGGTCAGGTCATTTAAAAAAAAAATTATATTCGCTGTCATATTTTTATATGCAAACTGAAAACACGGTTATGCATTAAATAAGTAAGTTTTGAGAATCTGTAAAAAAAATAAATCTGTCAACCTTTTCTATGCTTGATTCCAAATAGTAATTTACAGAACGAATAATAGATTATTGTGTTGTTCAATCTAAACATGACGAAATGTCTTAACAGGACAGTTTGATAAACACATATATTCTAAATAAGATGGCTTTCTAATAATATATATATATATATATATATGGTATATATATATATAATTATATATACAGAGAGAGAGAGAGCGAATGTGTGCTGTGCGTGTATGTGTGTGTGTGTGTATATATTCAAGAATTGAGCAATGAATAAAAACATGTCTAGCCATAGAGACGAACTGTTTTATTCAAAATCAGTCTTTTCGATATCTATATATTATTCTGAAAAATCAATAGGTTGAAAGCTTTGAAGACAAATGAATTAATTGTGCTGGGATTAATGCAAAAAGCTCTTCGCAATAAATTGAGAACTCTTAATCGGTAATGTTTATTCTTTTATATAAAATAATTTAAAAGCAATTTAAATATAAAAATCTTATTATGAAGTCGCCGATTGATGCAAAATAGGTCCGAAAATTACAAATAATGCTTGTAATAATAATGTAATAGCGATACTGATGAGCTGCAATATAATTAAATAATTTCTATTATGATTTATATATATATATATATATATATATATATATATATATATATATATATATATATATATATATATGCATAATGATTGAAACCTTAATAGGTTTAATTATAAATTTGTTTTAACTAGGTCTGCTCAACTTACCTCATTCTAGAAATTTATTTAGTTGAATTCCGTATATCGTATCATTTTTTTTTTTGGATTTTGAACTCCAGAACCATGCTAGACGTTTATTTTTAAATATACATGTTCTTTGGTTTTTTCAAAAAATATATACCTTTTTTTAATTATATTGGTATTGGCTTCATTATTTTCAAATCAAAACAATGAATAGTTTTTCAAAACGATTATAAAAAGTCTTATATAGGATTATTTATTAAACTATATATATATATATATATATATATATATATATATATATATATATATATATATATATATATATATATATATCATCCCCATAAATTTTTTCATGCAAGCTTCATAAAAATATGATAGACAAGGTGTTTTTGCATTAAGATTTTTATATATAATGTCTCATATGATCTTAATTTTTTTTTCTTTTCCGTAGATAAATTATCCAAAAACTGTTAAGCAAGAACACTCACGTCTTTCTGACCATAAATCGATTAGATCTCATTTAAATACTCATGGTAACATACCGGACCCTATTAGCAACACACTTGTTGATAATAGAAATATAATAGCATCGTCTATATTTTAAAAAAAGGCTAAAATAATAGAAGCCTTATTAATAAAAACAAACAAACAACGCTCAATAATATCATCTATGAACATGAACACAATAAACTGACAGTGTTTTGAAAATAAAAATTCTATATTACTAAATGAATACATACAACAATCCATTTCCATTTAACAGTAAAAATAATTCATCTTTGAGAACGGCGAAATATAGAACCAGAGGCGCTTGTAAAAATAAAACATTTCCACATTTTTTTTTGTATTATTTATCTACGGATAAGAAATAAAATTTTAAGATCATATTAGGAATTTAAAAAAAAATAATGAAAGCACGCTTTCTGTCATATTTAATGAACCTTGCATATATACGTAACCCTATTTTCAAACGTAACTAATAATTGATACAACAAAAGTAAATAAAATGAACACGCCACCACAAACTTTGTCTGGATGAATGAATATCTATATATCCTTGGGAAACATATAATTATTTTTTTGCCGTGCCTTTAAAAACCCAGTAATTTTAAAAATATAGTTACTCCAAAATTCGAAGGCCGGATGAAATGGAACTAATGTCTTTAATTTAATTATATAAATTAAATTCAAAGGACAACATTCATTTTTAAACACGGTTAGAACTATATAGCGAAAAAAATACATCTAGTAAATAATTTATGTTGGTCTTTAGTTTGTAAATTCATTTTAAGCTCTTTTTGGTCAAACTCTCCGCCCCCGGACAGAGATTGATCCCCGGAAAATTTCAAAAAAACCTCAGCTTGAAAATTAGCTACCCGAAAATTTATACTAATAATTTATTTTTTGGCCGAAAAATATAAATACCCACATTAAATATTCCTTTTGACACATCTAACCGCGTGGGGCGTTAACCAGGTTCTAATCCTGGAGTTGGCGATCCATTGTGGAATTAACTTATACACTCATATATAACGTATTGGGACAAACAGATCATTATATCAACAAACATATATTGTTAAATATATTATATAAGAAATTACAGATTAAGGTATCAAGTTTTATAAATCAATTCATTTGTTTATAAAAAAGTTCGTTTATTAAATAAACCATACGAAGTTTAGGACGAAACATAATCAAACATAATACCGAAATTCATTGTTCATATATATATATATATATATATATATATATATATATATATATATTTTCATTCTCCCGTCGACCATAAATAAGTATGAGGTTCAAGTTTATCAGTTTTCAGGAAACCGACAGCCCGACACCGGACATGAGATTTGATTTATAGTGTTGAACGCCTCGTGCAGGACCATCCAAACATTTGAAGGACGAATAAAATATTATGGTGCACCGAATGCCACATATTATTTTGACCCTTTTGTTTTTTGAATTCAGATTGTCCTTCTTTTGGCTATAGATACCCAGTCTGTCCTGCTATTTTACCCATAGCTGGAGGGAGGATACAATCATTATCTATATATATATATATATATATATATATATATATATATATATATATATATATATATATATATTGCCCCATTGACTGTTTAATGTATCTTAAAATATCTTACTGAATTTTGACCCTTATTTTTAAATCACTATTAGATTTTATATTTTATTATTATTAAGTATTATTATTATTAGTAGTAGAATCGTATGTAATCGAATTAAAAGTCGTAATATTTCGTATTTGTCATCTTTAATTATAAAAGGAATGGAAGCTCATGGATTTGATTGAATAAACAACATATATATATATATATATATATATATATATATATATATATATATATATATATACAGGGTGTCCATAAAGTTCGTGTGTACTTTTAAAAATTTATAACTTTATTTGTATTTGCGATAGAAATAATCTGTAAAAAATGTTATAAAGTTTAATGTACTTAGTTTTAAGTATAGCTAAAATATCTAATGTGATTTTAAGCAATACTGCAAAGCAGCTGACAAATATTTTCCGTGAACTGAAAAATCTTATTACCCTTTGTATTGCTAATGATGGAGGACTTATGAAAACTTAAATAAAAGTCCAATAAAACCTTAAAAATATATAATTACTTCTTTCTAAACCTTTTACAAATCATTTCTATCGCAAATGCGAATAAAGTTTTAAGTTTTTTCAACTGCACACGAACTTTATGGACACACTGTATGTATATATATATATATATATATATATATATATATATATATATATATATATATAGAGAGAGAGAGAGAGAGAGAGATAGATAGATAGATAGATAGATAGATAGATAGATAATTCCAGAATCATTTTCTAACTTATTCAAGATAATCTTCGCCACCTATAACCTTCTAACATTCTGTCTTGGAGCAACAAGTTACATCACACGATTCACGTACTGTCATAGCTGAAACTCCTCTCTCAAGTGCCAAACGTCTTGTGGGTTGTATTGAATATTTTCTAATAATTTTCTTTAGCTCTAAGTTAAAATAATGATTCCTCTTCCTGTTGTGAGCTCTTGATCCAGTTTTCCTCTCTATTGTTTTTGCTGTTTGAAATTTATTCACCGTTCCCAATTATGGTTCTTAAATGGGCATTGAAAATGAAACCATAGAATGAATATTGGTACCATTACTGAAGGCTTGAGTGATCTATTTCCTCTAATGATTTCTCAGTGGTAAAGACATGGTGGAGCTGACACAAAATGATTTTAACCTTTTCTTCTATTAGCTGAAAAAACAGCGTGGGTTTTCAAATGTTTAAACGACTTATCTGGTAACCTGAAAAACTCAAATGGTTTTCAAATGTTTAAACGACTTATCTGGTAACCTGAAAAAAATTTGGTTTTCAAATGTTTAAACGACTTATCTGGTTACCTGAAAAACTCAAATGGTTTTCAAATGTTTAAACGACTTATCTGGTAACCTGAAAAAAACTCAAATGGTTTTCAAATGTTTAAACGACTTATCTGGTAACCTGAAAAACTCAAATGGTTTTCAAATGTTTAAACGACTTATCTGGTAACCTGAAAAACTCAAATGGTTTTCAAATGTTTAAACGACTTATCTGGTTACCTGAAAAACTCAAATGGTTTTCAAATGTTTAAACGACTTATCTGGTAACCTGAAAAACTCAAATGGTTTTCAAATGTTTAAACGACTTATCTGGTAACCTGAAAAACTCAAATGGTTTTCAAATGTTTAAACGACTTATCTGGTAACCTGGTAAAAAGATAGATAATTAGTTCAGTGATATTTTAGATATTAGACATTTAATGGGATGGACAGTTATGCTGCTACACGGTTTAGACAATTTTGCTGTTATACACGGCATATATATATATATATATATATATATATATATATATATATATATATATATATATATATATATGTTATGAAATGTACAAAGTCCGACAATTATTTAAAGACATTTTTCTGTTTATACATTCTTTTTATAGATACAAATATTTAAGTAAACTGTCTGCTTCATAATATTTTCTAGGAAAATTTCTCGACATTCAGGCCGGTAAATGTTATTAATACTGTTTATTATAAAACAGACCATTAACTTAAATATTTGTATCTATAAAAGAATGTATAAACAGAAAATATTTTAATATATATATATATATATATATATATATATTATATATGTTTAATTTTTTATTTTTATGAAAAAGAATGCAAACAGCGAAGGATAAATCATTTTTAGGTGTGTTATACATTAACAGTAATTTTATGGTCGTTTTACCTTCACAAATCCCTCAGGTGACGTAATGCGTTGGTAAAGAGATATATTCCCTTTTATCTTTATACAGACACGCACATACAATATGGAATACACGCACATACATATTATATATATATATATATATATATATATATATATATATATATATATATATATATATATATATAATTATGTATGTATATATCGATGCGTTTGTGTCTCTCCCCTTACTTCAGCAAATCTTTTACGTAGATTTTTTTTGGCTCGGCACATGATACTGAATAGCATTTGGCACAAATAAGAAAGAAAATGGAACGTTATAGTTTTGCACAGAGTCTAAGCTTTCTTCGTTGACCTTCCGCTAGGCTCAGTTTATTGAAAGCCTCCACTGGGAAATTAAATAAATGTGATTGCGAATGTTGTAGGCGATTTTGCGTCAGAAGAACGAACGAAATTAAACCAAACTTTTCTTCTCCGTCCATGCAGATAGACATACATACCCGGCTGATGCCCCTGCCTTAAGGAATGAGCAAATGATGGCTGGCTGAATCGTATAGGTTCGAATTCTTCATCGTATTAACAATGCTAAATCCCACTTAATTATTATACTGAACCCATTATTACTGAAGGCTTAGGATATGTTTTTGTACCAAATGCAAACTACGATGAATTAAATATGCACTGAAAACGAGAATTGAAAACAATTATAAAATCCCGTGGAATGATTCGCTTTCTCGGTTTTAAGGTAAACGTAGTTAGTGTCTTAATTGCAACAATCTAATAAATAAAACCTGTGTTGTCCTCTGTCCGAATTCCATTTCTTTTTTTAACGCAAACAGTCATCCACAGATCATATGGCAGAAAAAAAAAAGATCTTAATTTCGTCCGGTTCAGGACACTCACTTCTGGAATAACGTCCAAAAATAACATACATATAAAACATGTTTTCTGGCCACTCTATAAAAAGGCCTTCACTGTTTCAATCATTCTTCGCCCCTAACTGACCGGGCTGGTATTAGCGACGGAATCTCAAGCTTAGCCGAAGATGGCCGACGTTGCAACTGGTCATACTATAATCAGAGGGCAACTAAGTCAGCCAGCGACGAAACCAACGTAAACAACAGAGACTTACACTCGACTATACCGACGCGGGTAGATTTTATTCCTACAAGACTATGTCAACCGATCATATACGCGCATCTTTTGAGTCTACTTCGTTGTGTTACACCCCGAATGAAATCTGAGTCGCACACGGCTGATGTACGATAACCGGATACAAGCCAACGATTGAACTTTGTAAACCAAGCGGAAATGAAAACTCTTTCACTTAACTACGTAATATATTCATTTATTGTTTTCCATTTTCGTCTTTTCTTGTTAACGGTAAAGCCGGCTTTACAAATGTATAATCACATCACTGTTAAGAAAGATAATCAAAAACAGAACGATAATAAAAGTAACGTTTTATAAACAAATGTATTGTTAATACATAAAGTCGAGTACCCTTAGGATAGAAATATTGGGTCTGATATTACAGAAAATAGCATAAGTAGAGCTCTCAAAGTGCTGACTAGCTTTGGCAGCTAAAGTCTCTGAAAATGGAAGCGTTCCCTGAGCGAGAATTTTCATTTCTTAGAGATTTTGGAGGTTACAAATGTCCTTGTGGGCAGGAAGTGTTGAATACTGCGTGTTTCTTTAGTGACCTTTTTATTTCAGTTCAAATGGGATACTATGTGCTTCACTTTTGCATGAACTGCGTACCGTCTTATGTCTTGTATTCCACTGACACTCCGAGGCCCCCGAATTATCTTGTTTATGTAATCGTTACTAGAATACAAAATGGAAAGTAGAATAAGATAGGTTGTATGAGTTATGTACAGAATGTGTATTCTCATTGGATTTATTTAACCTATACAGCAAGGCGATTTTGAGAGAACTAGAAATCCTAACAGGATTCATTATTGGCGGCCACAATCTTAGCAATATAGGAAAAAGGCACAGTGTTGATAGCAGACAGCGTATGAAAACTAGAAAAACTCCCAGAGAAGGTAGTCAAGGAAATCTAGACGAAAGTTTAAACATCAACTGCAACAAGATAGAATGCAAGGTTTTTAGCAAAATGATGAGCACAAAGTGCGGACTGCAAAGTGAAGATAACTTTATAAAAAGGTTTAAATATCTGGGAGGTTGTGACACGGGTATCCGAAGGGGTACTGGGATAGCCAAAAAATGAGTTTCCAAAAGCTAATCAGAGTATTAAGAAATAGAAAAAAAAACTTCGATAGAAACAAGGAAAATAGTATTAAACTACTATTTGTCGCCCTGTATGGCAGTGAATGTTGGATAGTTTTTTTAAACATGAAGAAGAGACTTGAATCAACAGAAATGCAGTTCTACAGAAGCATGCTGAGAATAACATGGATAGAACATGTGAGCCACGACAAGTTTTAGAGAAAATGAAAACAAAAATGATACTTATATTTAACATCAGGAAGAGACAGTTGAGGTTTTTAGGGCACATAATGAGGAAAGACGACTTGGAAAAAATGAAACTCAGAGGACAGACTGACGGCAAAGGAAACACAGGAAAACAACGCATATCATATTTAGGGAGTATGAGTAAATGGATGTCGGAAGAGGCGTTAGAAGAAATAACAGAAAAACAATATATATAAAGATCTAGAAGGGACAGAAAGTTGTGGAGAGCCATGACCGCCTATGTACTAAGGGAACAAGGCCCATAAAAATAAATTTGTGTTCAATATTTAATAAGTTTTTTATGCCTTGCGTGATTTTAGTATTGTGGTGTATTAATATTTTCTGTTTTTTGGATGGGTATTTCTTCTATCTGATAAAACACAATTCCGAAAACAATTGGGATTATGCTCTCAAAATGTCAATATTACACATTTCCTTATAGACTCAGTAGTCAGTGCTACTTATCGTTGTAATTTATGAAGTATTTCCTCTCAAACAATTATTCATGAAAATATGTATCTCAAGTCCAGTAGCAGTTATTGATCTTTCCAGTACTGATGAGGGCTTCTTTCCAAACTTAAGTGGGAAGGTCTTGATTTTGTCTTTATTTTTTCTTTGAGTTACATGGAATAACCACGTTAATTTTTAGTGTTGTTGAAAATCCTCAAGTAATGGAGATTCTGTTATTTGTACATTGCTGTGTGATTTGTATCGCCATTTGCCAAGGATCTAAAGAAACCAATTAAAAATAAGAGTCATTTGATAAAGAAAGACGTAATTTTTTCATTATTTCACACCAAGCAAGGTGGGAATGCCATTAGTAGGCAGAAGGGATTAAATTCTGATGAACTAAAATAAAACGACCAATATTAATTCTTGAAAATTAGAGAAAAGACTCTGTACAGAATAGATTGATGAAAGGGCATAAGATAAACGGGATCAAGAAAGTAGACGATGGCATTTGACATTGCATTTAAATGCTTCAAGATTGTAGTTATCAGGGAAAGAAAGCAACAGAAAAGGGTTCCAAACGTGAGAAGTGCGAGAAAAGAAACAGTTGGAGTAGAAGTGGCGGTTGCATTTAGCTAATTCAACAGTAAAGTGGTGATACCTAGATGCCGATTTAGGGGCACACATAAATTCCTGCAGTCGGGATACGAAAGGAAAAAAGACCTTCAGAGTAGTAGCCACGACAATAAGTCTAGAAAAGACAGAGAGAAACAAGGTCAGGTCGATGAGAAAGTGCCTGCAGTCGAAATGCCAAGTCAGGATCGATTTCATTACAGATCCTTCTTTGGATTTTTCAATAACGTCGAGATAAATAGCAGGAACACCAGATTAGATATTGCAGCAGTATATAATGCCCAGACAAAGATCTTTGGTTTTGCTTGAAAACAGCTCAGATAGACTCATTAGTGGGATCACTAATAGCCCTTGGCTTAAAGAAATTAAAAAAAAAATTCTCACAAGTACAGCTTACACTTTACGCAGGTTTTTTTTTTATCAATGTAAAACTTATTTAATAGTAGGTGATTTTATTTTTAATTTTTTACAAAAATGTTCAGTGAAGATGACCTGATGGCTTTTTCTGATATTAAGTTTCTGGTTGAGACCCGGAAGGAAATGTGTATACAATAGAAATCAAAGGAAATAATAAAACAACTACAGGTATGAAGCCGTCTACAACAATGTGACATCAACGGGGCTTTCGTAACATGCCATTACACACGACTTTAATTTGGACGAAATCCTTAAGGTGCACATTGTGAAAAAATACCCTGAATCCTTTAAAATTTGCGTCTCTTATATCGCATGATGCAAACCACTAACTTCTCGACTAGGAGGCATGAACAGATTGACAGGATAGTTCCATCGAATTTTTACTAAACTGACTGATTAATATCCCCGACCAACGGATAATTTCAGGATTAACAAGCTCAGCATCATATTATACCCGTTTAAGTTGCATGCTATTCAAAATGGCCGTGTTTTCTTCGTTTTGATGCGTTGATTACCAGTACAAACGTTTCTCTCAAGTCAACCGACATTTGTACAATGACTTATACATATTTGAAGATATTTTTTTATATTTTTATACAATATTTAAAATTAACGCGAAGAAGACTGACATATCGTTAAACATTGTCAAGCACAGAGTCTTTTCTTTCCATAGATAACGGTCTTTGTTCTGGTAAGAAGAAGAGGAAGAAGAAAAAGAAGAAGAAGAAGAGGAAGAGGAGGAGGAGAACTAGAAGAAAGAGGAGGAGGAAAACTAGAAGAAGAAGAAGGAGGAAGAGGAGCACTAGAAGAAAAAGAATAAGAAGACGACGACAACGACGACGAAGAAGAAGAAGAAGAAGAAGAAGAAAGAGGAGGATGATGAGGAAACAAGAGATATACCCCTACTCCTACTCAAAAGACCAGGGAGGAATGTGTAAATTCATGGTTTAAGTAGAGTGAAATTTTCAAAAGAGAAAATTAATATGTTCCAGATTATATATAAAGAAATATATTGATTTAGCTTCGTTACGAAAGCAAGATAAAATATAGAGTTGACTTACTCATCTTGTATTTTCCTCGCTCCTTAGTAATGTTTCTCATTTTCCTTATTTTTTAATGCGCAGCAACCCATTGCGCATTAGTGGCTTTACACCCTTGCATGGAGTAAAATGATTAAAGTATATATTGTCGGTCAGCAAACAGTATTTCTGACTCCTTTACTTTTATGATAATAAAAATGTGTACAACAAAAATGACTGATTGAGTCGGTATTATTTTCCCCATGTTGTAGCCATTGCAATTAGTTAAGAGTTTAAATTTTTCTAGGTTTCGTAAGATAGTAGTACTTTATACTTGGTGTTATAGCCATCGGCGCCTATTAGACGTCAGGTTTTTATTCTACAAGCTTAGACTTATTTTGGCGAAAAATAAATATGGGTCATTTCTATTTGACTTTATAAGTATTTCTTTCTTTCAGGGTTGTGCGGATATTAGTCATTGATATTTGAGCTTATAAGTCACTTGTTTCTAGGATAGGCAAATATTGGTCATTCATATTTTAGTCTATATGTATTTACTTACTTCAGTGATATTAAGAAATATTAGTCCTTTAGATGTATGGCTATAATCTTTATATGTTTCGAGTTAGATAAATATTGGTCATTTATATTTTATACTATAAGTATTTACATGATACGGCAATTACTAAATAATTGTCGTTCATAGGTAACTTAATAAATATTTATTTGTTTCGAGGTAGTCAAATATTCATCGTTTATATTTGAGTGTGTACGTATTTACTTCGGAATTGCTAAATACTAACATGTGTCTAATTATTTATTTATTTCGTGCTTAACTTACAGGAGCGGATCTCATTGCAAATTCCGGTGTTAAAGTTTTATACTGATATGAAGTGAAAAGATAATATTTTTTGTTTAGTCTGCAGATAGGTAAGTTTGCTCACTGTGTCGTATGAGAAAATCTTTCTCGTCAGAATCAATTGTATACGTTTATAAGTCTAACATTCGTCGACGCATTGGATATTACTCTCCCATTTGGTCTGGTGTCTCTGTTTTGTATTTAGAGTCTTAAAGAAGAATCTGCAATGTTGTCTGTCCTCATTTAGCATCACGGCTTCAGCCATTTTCACCGTCAAAATGCAAATATCCTGTGACATTTATATAAATAATTTAAAGGGAATCGTTCTGATGAGCTTTCCATATTGTTAACTACATTTATGTATTTCAGTGGCAGCACGGTTTTATCACCCTAAATTTGAAGTGGTTAGATGTAACCGTAAGTTCTATGCTAAGGTTTTCTTCACACGCACTTCTCTCTTGTGGAACACTAATCAAGGGTGTTGTGTTCTAATCAGCTTTGTTCCTAAAAAAATTAAATGCAATAAAAAACGTTAACTTCTGTCTTATTCATTCCTGTTTTTTTCTTCTTCTTTCTTCATATTATCTAAAACTCAGTAACAACTTGTGTCTTAGTAACTTTGTTACATTTGTATAGATTAATAATGTCCTTTTATTGTTCTCTCTTCTTAATAATGTATTTATTATTTTTTCAGGTTGTTCTTCACCTTGCATGGAATATTGCTGCCATATATGGTCTGGAGCCCCTTCTGTTTGCCTCGGGATTCTTGATAGGCTCCAGAGGCGGATATGCAATATAATTGGCCCTGATCTGAAATCTCATCTACAGTCACTTTCTAACAGACGCACCGTCGTCTCTCTCTGTCTGTTTTACAAATACTTTCATATCAATTGCTCCGAGTAGCTGCATTCGCTGGTCCCCAGACTTCATGAGTTCAAGCGCCCTACGAGGCTGGCATCCCACTCTCACCCCTTCACTGTCAAAACTCCTAAATGTAGCCGTCTCTTCTATTCCAATAGCTTCATGTCTCGCAACTCTCGCCTGTGGAACTCCCTTCCCTATTCCAGTTTCCTTGAGAGCTATAATCTCCAGCTATTCAAATGTAATGTCAATCGACATCTCCAGTTGCCTTGATCTATCCACTACCCTTCTCCTCATCCTTTCTTTTATCACTCCTATCTGATCTTGCTCCAAATTTTCTGTAACCCCTTGCGTCCTAGTGGCTTCCCGCCTTGCTTGGGGTGAAACGCTTAAAAAACAAACAAAAAAAAACAACTTTGTAACCCTTTGCAAATTAGTGGCTTTATTACGTAGAAATGATTCCAAAAATTAATATTTGTTGTTTGATTTTAGTTCATCAAAATTTAATTGCATCGGGACTAGTTATATATTGACCGTCGTTTCTATTACTTATCTATAAGTATTTACATGTTTCGGGGTTAAGTGTATGTTCTTCTTTACGTACCGTGTTCCATCAGGACCTAAGCTATCATAACTCTGTACAAATCTCCTGTCCTTTGTAGCTCTTAATGAAATTTTCTGAGTTTGAAAAGAGCTCTTTATATTTGAGGTATAATCATTTACTCTGTTCAATGATAAGCAATTATTAGTCATTTATATTTGAGTCTATAAGCATTTATTTGGCTGCTGACTCCGTCAAACGTTAATAATTGATTATATTTACGGCTGTACTATAATCTGTCATAACATATAATTGCATATAATATGTGTATTTACATTCTAACCCAGAGGTACTTAAACACCTATTCAGATAAACGAAGTATTCTTATTCGTGGCGTTTGATGACTTTAGCAGTCATATTGCTTGCATGCTTTGCTAAGCAATATGTAAATCTTAAATATACATATATAGACACAAAGCTTACTTCTCTTGTAACAGCTAAAATATTGCATTATTGGTACTTTGCGAAACATTTCTGAAATTGGGAGTATGCTTAACTGTATAGGTTTATGTAATAAGTTGCAATTTTAATATTCGATGTCTACATTTATAAACACTGAATATAATATCAATCAGCTAATTGACAAATTGCATTTGTATTATTCATAAAGCTTGGAAAAATATATTACAAATTTTCGACATGAGATTATCAAGAAAAAATACCGAATAAATATTAACGGCTTTTTAAGAAGACATTCATTTTCTTTCTTCTTTAATCACGAGAAACGCTAGCTTAGGGAAAAAACACTATGATTCATCATTTAAGCATACATACAAATTCACTTAAGCACATTTCTTTCTTTCGTTTTGGATCTGATGAAGTGTATAATGGCTAAACGCGCAATCAAATCTGTTTTCAATGAAACTTTTTTCCATTTGTCAAATTTCTAATACACACACACACTGACACCACACACACACACACACACACACACACATATATATATATATATATATATATATATATGAGAGATATGCAGGGAAAATCAGAAATAGATTCTGGTACGTTTATGCTGTCTGATTTTTATTAGTATATTTAACTGGTTTAATAACGTAAGTATAATTTACGCCGTTCCAAATTCCTGTCAATTTCTTGGAACTTCGAAAGTACGCGTCGTCCATCCTGGAATGTCTTGATGGGGAGTTAATATACGTGAAATATGTCATATTGATAAAGCATTCATGGATGTTCTTTATCCGAAAACATACACGCAAACACACAAGCACACACACACACATATATAGCCAAAAGGATAACTTATTTATATATAAAGAGATATACAGGGTGCGATGGATAAATTGTCGTCATGTTATATATTAATTACGCGCATGCGCATTGTTTAGTTTTGATTTTGGTGACTACACAATACCGTAGGGTTAGTTAAGCAACTCTATGAGAAAAAAATATCACCATGATGCAATTCATTCCGCCAGCAATTTGGAAATGGGATACTGTACTGCTTGGCATTCGCGCCGGAAATTCTGATACGAACATTTCAGAGAATCAGGTATCAATCCGAGGACGTTACGGAGTGATAATTGTAATTACAAATGTGTTTGGATGTGATCACTAGTAATGACAACGTTATTAATCAACATCCTACAGGGTCTCAAACTCAACGCGGAGGACGACACAAAGTGCATTGAGGAAATAGTACTGCCTTGGGTCAAGAGGGTGGCTGCTGGAAGATCCTATGTCTGGCAACAGGACTCTGCAGCATTTCATACATTCAGACGAACCCAGTCATTGCTCTCAGATAATTTCTGAGACCACATCACCCCTTAAATCTGGCCACCTAATTCCCCAGGCTTCAATTCCTTTGATTATTATGTGTGAGGCGCAGTTGAGCAAGATGCCAAAAAAACTTCTTGTAATACCAAAGTCTAAATGACGACAAGGATTATGTCAGCTTTTATCAACAAGGAGACCGTCCAGAAGAGATGCATGGGAATCCGAAGTCATATGTAGGCCGCGGCTGAAGTCAAATGTATTGAGTAAATTCACTATTTCGTATTTCAAGAACTTTTTGAGTAATTTTTGTAAATATATCTGTTAAAATTAAATGTAAGTATTATTTTCCTTTTTGTGTAATTTGTACGACAACCATCTCAACCTTCATATAATTTTGAAATATAAACTAACATATATATATATATATATATATATATATATATATATATATATATATATATATAATAAGATGTGTATAAACAATTATGTACATATCAACATGTCGCGTAAAGACCAGACAGAACTTGTATTTCCTCATATTTCATAACTTCATAAAACGCTGTATGATTTGTGAAAATTATTCCACCGTCTGCTGGCTTGATAGTCACTTTTGTTCAACGTCATCACTCTTAGTGTGACAGAGCGTGCGGCTTTAAAAGGTGACATGAGAGATTCACTGTTATAGAGGACGTATGCCCTCTTTATCAATGACTGATTTTCGCGTTTTATTCACCTTTCTAGGTTAAAATAGCCACATTAGACACTGTATGCTTTCCAGCATGAACGAAATATTAATATTACTATTGAATTATACATTACCACATATGAAGCGGACACTTGCACCAGACACACAATTTTCTTCTTTATTTTCATTCAGGTATAATATCTTCCAAACGTGTTTCGCTGTAAAGGTTTTGACTCGAAGAAGCGTATTAACATAAAAAAGTCCGATGATTTATATTTAGATTATAAATAAAACCTTCTCAATTATTCCAGGGAAATTTTGAAACCCAGAGAATAGTTCAAAAGTCTTTTCCATTATCTCTAGAAAATTAATCACTTCTGAAATATATCTTCCGTTCTCATAGAAATATTATGACGCTTCCAATTAAGTAAGAGAAGCAGCATTCTTCAAAGATAAGAATCCACTTTATTGCATTGCTTCTGATGCTTATTCATCAAGAAATTCATTAAACAATGAAGCCTCGAAGCAATATGTTGAAGGAATACTAATATCATCATCAAAAGTATAATTAGAAGCAATGGATAATGATCCATCAGTATCTGTCTATATTTTTGAGATGAGGTATTATGTTCACTATTTACATTATTCGGGCTATTGTCCTCATCTTTGTCGCCATATTTATTACAACGTTTCGGCCCTTCAGTATCTATCTATATTTCTGAGATGAGGTATTATGTACAGTACTTACATTATTCCTGCTATTGTCCTCATCTTTGTCGCCATATTTATTAAAACGTTTCGGCAGTTGTACGCTCCGAGATTCTTCAGGTCGTTGGAATATCGAACTGAACCCGTTATTTCGCTCACTGCGATAGACTGTTCTAGTTCCACGTGCCGTGTTTAATGGATATCAGTTATCAGTTATCTTCTGTTAATTTCCCTCTAAAAGTTCTCCAGTGTATCCTACTTTAAAACCACATTTCTTTTGCTTGGAGTATCTCCTTCATCTGTGAGGAAATTGACTAACAGTCACATCCATATAGGAAGGCCGACAAAAAAGAATCTGTTTATCTGTCTATATCTCGGTCTATATTTCTGAGATGAGGTATTATGCACATTATTTACATTATTCAGACTATTGTCCTCATCTTTGTCGCCATATTTATTACAACGTTTTGCCCCTTCAGTATCTGTCTATTTTTCTGAGATGAGGTATTATGTACACTATTTACATTATTCGGACTATTGATAACAACAAGAATTGCAGTATGAGCACTGGTAAAAAATTGTTACGAAGACATTAAGTGTATAAGTCCCAGAAGTTCATACACAGATGTACTTAAGCACATGGCACAGTGGATAAAGGCCTTTATTAGAACCAGTGATAGGACCCAAAGCGTTGTGAGTTCAATACATGGTTAAGGCAGTGGAGAACTTGGAGAGGTGAATTAACAGGAGATAACTGATAACTAACACTCGAACAGACTACTTCAGCGAGTGAAATAAATGGTTCAGTTCGACATTCCAACCACCTGAAGAAGGCTGTAGGTTACAACATCCGAAACGTTGTGATAAATATGGCAACAAAGTTGAGGACAATAGTTTGAATAATGTGAATAATAATAATGATCCAGTTACAACCCATCTTGAAAATGGTTTTCTACCTACATTTGATCTTATAATTTAAGGGTTGTGTAAATATCTTTATACATCTTATAAGTTATAATATCGCAACTTTGAGTAAATATCTCATACAGTAAACGTCGAAAGCGAAAGAAATTAAATATATATATATATATATGTCTGACATTGCCACCCAGTAGAATAAGTTTCTCATAAATCATAAGTTTGTATTTCATATCTTGTAACGCTTAGGGAGCATAACATAATTTATCATTAGAAAGTAGTCCAAAATTGCATATTTGAATATTAACTTAATCTGAACTCTGTGGGATATAGCAAATAATCGTCCCTCAACGTGGAAGTAGAATCTTGGAGGGACGGCCTTGAACATTCAACCAGATAAGAACCTTGAACCAGTGCCAGATTTGAGAGGTTTGGATCTTATCTTCTTATAGGTTTTACGAAAATATTTAAAGATTATGGAACCTAATACCACGCATCTACTTACAACATTAGTCATATTTAGCATGCAATTAAAATACGTTGTTATATACACTTTCTAATACATATTAAATTTAGATAATATTTCAAGTATTTAATATATCATGAAGTAAACATGTAATGCTCACACAATAAAATTAATACATACATATGCACATACCTTCATACTTTTGGCAGAAAATGAACACGTGGCGTCTATTCAAACAAGGAAAATAACACTTAATTTAATATTTGAATTTCGTATCATTTATTGAAGCTAAAACTGAGTAAACCTTACCAGATTTATAAAACCTTCATTTATTTGGCAAGAGATATAGAGATATTAACACCCACCCTAGAGGTAGGCGCACTTACTATTTTAATATTATTACTTGGAGATTTACTTGCAGATTTATTAGATCTCCTGAATAAATTTTTCCTCCTTTCTACAAATATCAGACAAAATATTTCGTAATATATTTCAGCAAAAAGCAAGTTAGCCAAAGTGCAATGATAATAATAATAATAATAATAATAATAATAATTAGTCCGATGTCACTCTGTGTTCGCGTTTCAATATATAAGCTTTTTTTAATTGTATTTTAACTTTGTTTGACTTCATTTCACGTTTATTCTTTTTCTTTTTCTTTTAACTTATTTTTTTCTATCGTTATTTAAAAAAAAATCCACCGTAAATGAATTGCGTTTTATTTTAGCATAGTGTATCTTTGTCGATTTGTGTGTGTGTGTGTGTATATATATATATATATATATATATATATATATATATATATATATATATATATATATATATATATATATATGTGTGTGTGTGTGTGTGTGTGTGTGTGTAATGATCGCATTGTTTGATTACCTATTTTCCCGGATTTTTTCTTGATAAACTCCCAAAGTATGTCCACCTGACCTTTCGTCTGGCCGTGATTACTGGTGCTTATACTAAACTTTCTATGGTCATTACCATTTCCATATATATGTGTTACCCTCCCTGAATGCAGTATGAGATTATGAACTTTTGACCTCTGGACATCTGAATATAAAGCACCTATTTTATTGGTACTACGAGCCCTGGTCGACAGTCATTCTTGGGCTGGTATCTTGAACAAAATTACCCTAGGCACTCAAAGATCAAACGCAAAAAAAAATCACAAATTTCAATGCTTACAAACAAATAATCATTCCGAATTTGTCCCTCAAAGAGATTATAATGTTGCTAGAACAAACTTTTCCAACAACATTTACACGCCTGGTCACCAAAACCTGACTATTTCCAACCGTGGAGCAAGTGAATCTATGCCAAATCAGTTAATAAAGAAAAAGTAAACTGATTTAACTCACGAAGAGTGTCAACATGTCCTGACATACTTTTTAATCAAAATCGATTATCCACAGAAGAACATCACTGATGAGGCATACCAAATATAGAGAACTATGTTAGAAATTGTTATAAGACCCAATCACAACTCAAACATGCTTGTCAATATCTGAATAGACATAGTGTGAAATAAAAGACGCATAAATACGAAAGTAGATAGAATAAAATAACGCATCAATCAAATAATAAAGAGATGAGAGTAGAAATAAATAATATGACAGAGGAGGGGTCACAAACTAAAATAAATGAGATACGAAATAATAATCCCTCTGGAAATAAAACTGAAGACTCTACCTGCGGCATAATCTGCTGTCATCTACACAATATGTAACTGAAGATGACTCAAACAACATTAGTACAGATTTCCTTGAAAACAAATGAGGTAAAATCACCGAAGCGTAAAACCACATCATTCAATTATTCAGTAGAGTAAATCACATACAAACGTCAGAGACCAGCTCCTAAAAATTCATATGACAAATTCTAATAGGCACATTGTGCAAATATACAACGGTGCATTAGAAACACTGTTAACGGACAAACCACTGGGAAATATCACAGAAGTAAACAATATCATGGGAAGCTTGGTGCCAAGGCAATGAAAAGATCAAACAGAAAAAATGAGGCAGCATGGAAAGTAAAACTGAATCGAGAAATAAAAGAAATCAGAGGTGAGTTAGGGGTACTACATGAGCTGTTAAGAAACCCAAATATCTCAATACTCAAATGCAGCATGATCAAGAGGAGATATAAAATTCAATTTCTAAGTAGAATTCCAGCAGCCAAGGAAATAATAAAACAGAAACTGTAGTTAAAGTCACAGAGGAGGAGACGATAGGGAAAACATTGTAGGTTCTATCGCGCAAAAAAATCCTCAGTTAATCGGTTGAGGCACGTCAGTCTATATGACGGTTCCGTATAGGTTACAGGGTCGATTCCTGTCGGAGGACGAATATTTTATATGAAAATTTCTCGGACATTCAGGCCGGTAAATCTTATTAATACCGTTTATTATAAAACAAAACATTTACATAAAATGTCTTAAAATAATTATCAGACTTTGTCCATTTCATAATATATATATATATATATATATGAGACATTTTTATACATTCCTTTTATAGATACAAATATTTAAGTAAATGTTCTGTTTATTATAAACAGTTTTAAATAACATTTGAATGTCCTGAATGTTCAGAGAAAAAAATTCATCTTCCGACAGGAATGAATTTCAATCCTATACGGAACAGTCATATAGCCTGTCGTGCTTTAACCGATTGAGCCAAAGAGGATCATTCGGTTAGCAAGGTCGATTTGAAACTACAATCTACCATCTTAAAAGCAGTAAAATCGACCTTGCTAAACGAACGATCCTATGTGGACGAATGTCAGGCTATATGACGGTTCCGTATAGGATACCGTTTCGATTCCTATCGGAGGACGAATATTTTCTATGAAAATTTCTCGGACATCCAGGCCGGTAAATCTTATTAATATCGTTTATTATAAAACAGAGCATTTACTTAAATATTTGTATCGATAAAAAGAATGTATAAACATAAAAAATGTCTAAAAATAATTGTCAGACTTTGTCCATTTCATTATATATATATATATATATATATATATATATATATATATATATATATATATATATATATATATATATATATATATATATATATCAGAAAATATAGTTTTAATATATGCTATATTTATGGATTAAAGTGTTCAATATCGGGGAGACAGCGTTGACGTTGACTTCAAGCCTCGTATGTACGATGACGTTTACATTATAAAACTTGAACCGGCAATACTCACTCAATATCTCTGTTTATATATATACAGTGTTATATAAGTAATGATTTTGTACATTTTAATGTGCTCAATCTTTCCATCCTTAAACACAAACATATAAACGATATGTGGTGGGAACGGTTGTTACGGTTTTTTGGGTATATAACACCGATGACTAGTGAGCGAGTCAGAATGACTTATTTCCCTTTATAATCGACCAATGGAAGGTTGACCAATCAGAAGCCGCCCAACACTGTATTCGTCGTGTATAAAGGCGGCCATCTTGTTTCGTCTACCGGAAGGACCAAAGGCGACCAGGAGAAGGATGAACTACACTCTGCTGTGATATCCACTGCGAACCTAAAGTACGCTTTCCTACTGTCTCTGAAATATTCACTGCTAACCTCTAGATTCAATACTCAAGGACGACCGTCATGGAAATGTCTAACAACGGTCGTGATATAAAATCATAATTGCGCCATCAGAATAAATAACGAGCAGAGAATTGATGATCTCGGGAAAATTATGTTTAATAATAACGTTATATAATCATTAATATAAAGTGTTACCTTGACAAAACAAAATAATGGGAACGAAAGGGCACTTCTATATAGAAACTGGAAGACGTAGTTGAAATTCTTAGGGTATATGATAAGGAAAATGGCTTAGAAAATGTGACACTGACTGGACATATTGAAGTATAAAAAGAAAGAAGAAAGCAGCAAATGATCTACCTAACGAGATTGTGTAAATGGATGACAGAAGAGGGATTCGCGGAGAGAATGAAAAGACAACATTAAAAGTAAAAGGAATGTGTAGAAAGCCGTGATCGTCGGGGTACTGAAGAGACACTTCAAATAAAATATGTTAAAATATTTACAGAAAGTGCACGGGAAGCTACGTTACAGCGGTGAGGAAATGACTAAAGGAAAGATACCAGGTCAAGACGAATAACATTGGAGATTTTTCTTTGGATTTTATCAACAATCTCTAAATAAATAGCCAGAGTACCAGACCAGATTTGGTAGCAATATCAAAAGCATGGATGAATGGCCGACTTACCAATATGTAAGATAGTTTCTGTCCAGAAAAAAAATGTCTAGTACGACACATGGAACCAACATTCATAGCTGCAGACTTGGAAATTTAATCAATATACTTTTTCCACTTCATATCAGTGGTAAACGTTAATCCGAGAACGAGTAAAAAGCTCCTTTCCCTGGAGGTAAGCATTAGCCATATATAGATGGATGGTAAAAATGTTTCTCTGAGGCGATTAAAATATAGTAGTTTCGGTTTGGAGGCGTTAAAATTAACAAGCCATTCCTTGCCCCAGTTAACAACAAATTATAGGTTATCTGCCAGTTTATCCCTATTTAAATTAATCAAACATTTAAATTAAAAGGAAATTGTGGGAAGCCATGACGATCCGCGTACTGAATGTACACTGCAAATAGAAGAAATGGAATTATTTTTTAAGATAGTATTATAGTTCAGTGATTCATACACGTAGCTTAAAATTTCATACTCAGTGATGTCGGGTATGTTAAGTGAAGGAAAATCTTGTTTTGTGTGTACAGTGAAAAGAAAAAAAAAATTGTGTAATGAGCAGCAAGGCCGAATCTTATGAGGCAGTCGTCCGTTGTAATGAAATGTGAGAAGGAAGCCAGACAAATTTGGAAAGTCGGTGAAGGATTGAGTTTGATAAAGACGGAGAGGTGAAACACAGGTTCCACCTATTTCACTGACATCAATACAATATGACAAACTGTCCGAACTAATAAGGAGACCGAAAGACGCCAAGCGTACTAGATTTATCGATGGGAAAAAAATGTACAATTATTTGTTAGAACATATGTTAAGGCCAGGCGGAACTCGTATATATTCTTAATTTATATTCATACACAGCTTATACATACATACATACATGCATACATACATATATATATATATATTCTAGTGTACACTTTATGTCCAAAATAAACTGACGAATTCGTGTAGATTTTTGGGATTTGATAAGAAATATGAAATCTCCTCATTACTATACTAACAGCTGTGACCGAAAATTCATCTTGGTGATGTAAGTATTTAGAAAAGTATTAATATTAGTAATTACTGTTACGCAGTTCCATAATATATTTTTGAGGTGTCTTTTGTCGACATGTGATAGAGTTTAAACAAAGGAATAGCCGTCTACATAGAGATATATCTTATATATAAAGTACAATGTATGTGTGTTTGTCCGTATGCGTGCCCAAGCAACGCCTTCGCGCCAACTGGTCCGATTTCAATGATTCATAGCTTATTCAAAATCCCTTGAAAAGTTAGGCGTAGATTTTCGTTGAGATTAGATTTATGGTTGCCAGATTATGCGAGGTTAAAACATATATCGATATTAATACTCTACTCTATGATTATTTACACACGGTATTTACTCTGTCTCCTCGCTGAGACGAGATGTGACACAAGGTCTTTTTTAAGTTGAGGACCCAAGCGCGAACACCGGGCTAGTGATAAAGATTGTCCATAGATCACGCAACCGCCGGTTGTGCTGGTCTCGGTGCGAGCATCGATTCCTCCCTCTGGTGCCATGAGAGGGCGCGGCCTCGGGCAATTGTTTTCCAAGGCTGCGCATATCACAGTTAATTTTCTTCATTTGCAAATCTGTCCTTTGACAGAGAAGCCCCTGAGCGTACTCTCTGCCCAAAGAAGAGATGATAAATAATGCGTTAGAACCTCCTCCAAAGACGAATTTACACGGTATTTAATTGACCCCCCTCCCAGCACTGAGTCACGTTGTGACACAAGGACAGTTTTTAACGTGTCTTCTCTCAGGCCGCTGGTCTTAGCTGGTAATAGCTGGTTTAATCTAGTCAAAAATGTAATATTACTAGCGCAGAAACGGACCCTGTGACCGATAATGTGTATACCCCACCAGAGAGAAATTTACAGTGTTGCTCGTTCCCCCACCAGGACCATATATGACACAAGGTCTTTTTAAAGTGGGGATCCGAGCGCGTGCACCCGGGCAAGGGACAATTATTGCGATGGCTTCGGTACGAGCACCGATCCCTCCCTCTGGTGCAATGGGAGGGCGAGCCCACGGGCAGCTGTTCCCCAGGGCTGGGTACAACTTAACATAATTTTCTTAGTTGCCCCTTTGTCCTTTGACAGAGTAGCCCCTGCGCGCTCTCTGCCCAAGGACAGAGACGCAACTGAGAGATGAACAGTAATGCGTTAAAATTTCCTCCAAAGAGGAATTTATACGGTATTTACTTGACCCCTCACTGAGGTTGTGACACAAGGTCGGTTTTTAACGTGTCTTCACTCAGGCCGCTGTTCTTAGCTGGTCCAAGCTGATCAAAACTGGTTCAAGCTAGTAATAGCTGTGATACTACCAGCTCAGAGACGGATCCCTGTGACGGGTAAGTATTCGAATATGTATAACCCTCAAGAGGAGAATTTACGCAGTATAACTCCTCCCCCCCCCCACTTAGACGAGATGTGACACAAGGTTTTTCTTAGGTGGGAAGCCAGGCACGTACGCGCGGGACATGGACAAAAATAGCCCTCAGCCCACGCAACCGTAGGTTGCGCCGGCCTCGGTGCGAGTACCTATCCCTCCCTCTGGTGCAATGGGAGGGTGAGGCCTTGAGCAGCTGTTACTCCGGGCTGGGCACCTCTCAGTATAATATTCTCAGTTGGCCCTCTGTCCATTGACAGAGAATCCCCTGAGCGCACTCTGCTCAAAGACCGAGAGGCAACTGAGACATGATAAGCCATGCGTTAGAAATCCCTCCAAAGAGGAATGGAGATTTACTTGACCACCCACTGAATCAGGTTGTGACACAAGGTCAGATTTTAACTAGCCTAAGCTGGTCATAGCTTGTCCAAGCTGGTCATAACTGCTCCAAGCTAGTCATAGCTGGTCTAATCTAGTCATAGCTGGACTTGGCTTGTCATTGGTCGTCCGAAGTGGTCAGGGCTGGTCTAAGCTAGTAATAGCCGTGATACCACCAGCACAGGGACGTAGCCCTGTGACTGGTAAGTATCCGAATGTGTACACCCCTGCAAAGAAGAATTTACGCGGTATTTACTTGATCCCCCCAACTTAGTCAGGTTGTGACACAAGGTCAGTTTTTAACGTGGGGACCCGAGTGTTTTCACTCGCGCCGCTGGTCTATGCAGGTCTAAGCTTGTCCAAGCTGGTCAGAGCTGGTCTAAGCTAGTCGTAGCCATGATACCACCAGCACAGAGACTGAGCCCTCTGACTGGTAAATAGATTTACTTGACCCCCACTGAGTCAGGTTGTGACCAAAGGTCAGTATTTAACGTGGGGATCCGAATGTTTTCACTCGGGCCGTGGTATAAGCTAATCTTATGCTGGTCATAGCTTGTCAAAGCTGGTCAGAGCTGGTCTAAGTTAATCATAGGTGGTCTTGGCTTGTTATAGCTGGTCACAGCCGGTCCAAGCTAGTCGTGGCCGTGATACCATCAGCACAGGGACGGAGCCCTGGGGCAGATAAGTATCCGAATATGTAAACCCCTCTGGTGCAATGGGAGGGCGCGGCCTCGTGCAGCTTTCCCAAGGTTTGGGCACCTCTCAGTATTATTTTCTCAGTTGCCCCTCTGTCCTTTGACAGAGAAGCCCTTTGAGCGCCATCTGCCCAAAGACAAAGATGCAACTGAGAGATAAGTATGCGTTAAAATCTCTCCAAAGAGGAATTGAGATCTCCCACTGAGTCAGGTTGTGACACAAGGTCAGGTTTTAACTGATATAAGCTGGTCTATGCTGGTCATAGCTTGTCCAAGCTGCTCATAACTAGTCCAAGCTAGTTATAGCTGGTCTAAGCTAGTCATAGATGATCTTGGCTTGTTATTGTTGGTCCAATTGGTCCAAACTGGTCGTGGCCGGTCCAAGCTAGTCATAGCCGTGATAACACCAGCACGGGGAAGGATCCCTGTGACTGGTAGGTATAGATATTTACTTGACTCACCCACTGAGTCAGGTTGTGGCATTTTCACTCAGGCCGCTGGTCTTAGCTGGTCGTAGCATGTCCAAGCTGGTCAAAGCTGGTCTAAGCTAGTCATAGCTAGACTTAGCTGGTCTTAGCTTCTCTAAGCTGGTCATAGCTGGTCTAAGCTAGTCATTGCTGGTTCAAACTGGTCAGAGCCGGGCGAAGCTAGTCGTAGCCGTGATACCACCAGCCGAGGGACGAGCCCTCTACCAGATAAGTATATTTACTTGACCACCCACTGAGTTAGGTTGTGACACAAGGTCGGTTTTTAATGTGGGGACCTGAGTGTTTTTACTTGGGACGCTGGTCCAAGCTGGTCATAGCTGGTTTAAGCTAGACATAGCTGTACTTAGCTGGTCATAGCTTGTCCAATCTGGTCAGAGCAGGTCCAGACTCGAGCCGGTCCAAGCTAGTCGTAGCCGTGATACCCCAAGCAGCAGGGCCGAAGCATAAGTGTCAGGGAAGTATCCGAATGTGTACAGCCCTCCAAAGAAGAATTTACATGGTGTTTACTCATTCCCCCACGAGAATAAGATGTGACACAAGGTCGGATTAATGTGGGGACCGAGCGCGTACACTGGGGCAAGGACAAAAATTCCCCTCAGCTCCCGCAACCGTCGGTTGCGTTGGCCTCGGTGCGAGCACCGATCCTTCCCTCTTCTGCAATGGGAGGGCGCGGCCTCGGGCAGCTGTTCCCTAGAGCTGAGCACCTCTTCAGTATAATTTTCATCAGTTGCCCCTCTGTCCTTTGACAGAGAAGCCCCTGGGCGCACTCTGTCCAAGGAAAGAGACGCAACTAAGAGATGATAAATGATGCGAAATACCTCCAAGGAGGGTTTTACGCACCGAAAGCTCACTATCTTTATTATATATTATCTATTTCTAGACAATATCACACTTCAGATTAACTGTCCTTCATTGATGTTCTTTTATTCATTGTTTTGATTTTCATATCAAAATAATTCTATTTAGGAATATCATCTTATATATTCAAGAAACATGTTATAATTTGTATTTTACTTGGCCTTTACGAAGTTGGCTACTATTTGTAAAAATTTTATTAACTATAACAAGTTAATTTATGAATGAAATGTTCATTTAAATTTTTTGGTTTCAAAGATTTCAAGTGGTGATTATGTCTTACTTTGCGAAGCGATAGCGAGCGGGCGAAGCCTGCCAGTTTGTATATATATATATATATATATATATATATATATATATATATTGATAGTAAATATGCATCCTCCGACAGGAATCGAAGGACGCATACTTTCTATGAAAATTTCTCGGACATTCAGGCCGGTAAATGTTATTAATACTGTTTATTATAAACAGAGTATATATTTAAATATTGTATCCATAAAAAAAACGTAAAAACATAAAAAAAATGTCTTAAAATAATTGTCAGCTTTGTCCATTTCATAATCTTTGTGTATGTATATATACACACACACACACACACACATATATATATATATATATATATATATATATATATATGTGTGTGTGTGTGTGTGTGTGTGTGTGTGTGTGTGTGTGTGTGTGTATAATAAAATATAGTTCTAATGTATTCTATATTGATGGGTTAAAGTGCTCAATATCGGGCATACAGCGTATATAAATATAAAAGTGGATATTGAAGTCAACACCCAACGGCGACAGTGTGTTTCATGCTGAAATGTCAAATGCAACTGACGATTCTGTATAAGCATGAAACACACGAGTATATTATGTTCGGGTTTGTATTTATTTATGACATTTAAGTTAACTCATATCTAATTTGTTTTAAACTTTTTCAGTGACCTTATTTGCTGGCGTTCTTTGAAAATGACTCGATTTTACAAGCTCAAAGCATAGAACATGACGAAATTCCTTTTTTTTTTTAATTAAAAACCTTCTTCCTCATCTTAAAATCTTGTCTCACTTTCAATAATTCAGACAGAGCTTCCGGTTACAATGTTATATTCCCGTTAATAAATTCACGTTATGTGGCACACATAGCTTTGTCGCTTCTTCTGTGGCAGATTGTCCGTCTGGGGAGAGAGTCTTCTTACTTTCGTGATATATGTAAGGCAACTAGCCACATTTTCTGTCTGGTTTATCTTCTTGAAATAAGATGAGATAGATAGTGTTACTCGTTCAAATAATTCAGGCAATTCTCTTCAATAAACAGACCAATATAAATAAATGTTTGTCTGGAAATAACTTCATGGTATGATGGAATTGATTAACGTCTATTTTAATACAAAAATATTAAACAATTGACGCGTGTAGATGGAAAGAAAAAATTGAATGGATTTCTAAATACCTGCCGGACATAGACATAGATGTTTATGGTTGTGATTTATTTATTTTAAAATCCGTTTTAAATTAGACTTTGCGTGAGATATGAGATAAATTTAATGAGAAATGCAAAATCAATACTAGATTATTATATGGGAAATTTACATAAGTCATTTCTCTTTTCATTGTATTTCTAGACTTCGCAAAATGTTCAGAGTGATTAACGAAACATTTTAAAAAATTTAAACTTACCTTATAAATGATCAGTAATGATAATAATATTTTCATAATGTATATATATATATATATATATATATATATATATATATATATATATATATATATGTAAAATCATATATATTTATATATATATATATATATATATATATATATATACATACATATATACAGAAAAAACAAACAAACGACGTGATCATATTTAAACGGAACGCTGATCTTATATAAAAATTTCAGTTATCTGTTTGGATTAGTTGTGCTCTTATGTCCATCGTCTTTTCATATTGAATTTTATATGTTCTAATGTTAATTATTTTTAATGAATATGTCCTGATGATGGTCTAAAACAGACCGAAACATCCGACGTTGACTTTATATTAACATTAATACAGCATAATTGCAAATATATATATATATATATATATATATATATATATATATATATAAATTTTATATATATTATTTACATATTGTACAGTGGCTTAAGAAAAGTTTTGAGCCAAGGGAAATAAGCTTCATCGATTTTCAAAAAATTATTACGTAATCCCTACTCAAGATAAATAAATATTATTTGGAACTAGTATAGAGTAAGTCCTCCATTTGCTGGTTTCAGTGCCTGTATTCGATATTTCATGGATTTGATCAAGTTATCAACAATCGTCTGAGCCATATTTTGCCTATAGTTTAGCAATATTTCTGACGTGATTTTGGTTGCACGCTCTCAGAGGTTTCGGTGAAAGTGCTCCCAACCATGTTCTATTGGATTCCTGTCTGGATTTTGGGCTACCCATGGCAGTAACTTGATTCCTTGCGATTTCTTCTAGGCCATTGCCACTTTGCTCGTATGACATGTCGCTCCATCTTCTTGATAAAGGTAGACATTCTTTTCAATCTGATTGGTTTCAAATAGTGGGAGTAGTCCTTTCTCTAATATTTGGCAGAATTTTGGACCATTCAACCGCTTATCAGGAATCAGCTCAGATGTCCCTTCAGAAAAGACAGCGACCCACACTATTTTTCCGATTCCTCCCCTGTCGCATGGAAAAATTCAGTGTTCAAAGTCTCATTCTGATATCTCCAAACATAAACCTATCTTGAATTCGAATATTGACAAAACTTACTTTCTTCTGACCAAATTTCAGATTGCAAAAATTCATAATCTTTACTCGTGAATTCTTTCGCCTAGACCATGCGCCTGCTCCTGTTAACCGTTAAAATCAAGAGTTTTTTCTCTCAAATCCTCCTTGATTGCCCAGCTCTTTCAGTGTCTTTCTCACCGCATATGGCAACATTTCCATGTTGTTGGCGACATATTTGTCGCTCTGACGACGGTTTCTAATGACTTCCCCATTTTGGCGCTTTTTTCGTTCACTCAGACACGATGCTTGGTCTTTCTGAACGTTGTTCATCACGACAATGGCCTTCTTCATATTCTTGACAATATTATTAACCGTTTGATGATTAACCCGGAAAAACCTAACAATTTCTCTATTTGACTTGCCATACTGATGGCATCCTATCATTTGCCCTCTTTGAAATTCACCAATTTCCTTACGTCCGCGAACTTCCCTTGCAAAATATAAGTCAACTATCGTTCATAGATTAGAGAAGCTTAATATTCACACGGTATTGTATATATATATATATATAACATTCATAGGACAGACAGAAACATTACGGCAATTGCTTAAATATTTTTTAAGGATTACACTATTTTGTTGGGCTATATATTGGTTAATGTTTCTAGTGCAGCTATAACTAATCTTAATGCTGTTCTAGTTAGTCGGATGCCCCCATCACTCTAGCGAAGTTAGGATTGTCTTATTTGGTCCACATCGAACCATTGTGATATAGGAAGGATTTTGGGGCTTTTATAATGATGTTGATATCCCGTCGGTGATGGTGCAATAATCATTGACAAGGGTTATAGCAGCAATTAATAGGTCGTCGGTGACTGACCGGTAAAAGTTGGAGATATCGAACTACATAAAAGTGCACTCCTTTTATTTCTTATATTATCGAAACAATTGTTACCGTATATATATATATATATATATATATATATATATATATATATATATATATATATATATATATATGCGTATATATGTGTGTGTGTGTGTGTGTGTGTGTGTGTGTGTGTGTGTGTGTGTGGGACAAGGCAGAGTTAAAGCCTAAGAAATCCCGTAAAGTCTTTGGGTTTAGCATATTTGCTAGCACTCATTATTAATATTAGTACACAGTACACTCTTGTACAAATTAACTGAAACAAAATGAACAATTCCTTTGTTATTTAGTTTTTTTCGTATTTCTCCAATAAAACATAGCACAGTGCACATGTTAGTACTTTATATGTCCATTTCAAGAAGACGTTCTTTGCAGATTGACCACAGGTTCTCGACTTGATATGAATCACGAGAGTTTCCGGGCCAGTTTATAGAACTTCACTGGTAGGGCTTGTCAGTGTGTTCTTGCACGGTTACAATTTTTTGCGTTTCCTTGGATAACAGCCATCGCAGACAATGGCAATTGGACAACTAATAGGCAGTCGTGGCAATAGTGTTTGGGCATGATAAAAATCCGATGCAATCACAGACGACACAATATTTTTCATGGCCAAAAAATTCCATCATACTAAGCGAAAATAATTACTGCACACCACTACTTGAAAATAACTTGATCTGAGGAAAAATAGAAATCGAATACACCCTGACACTCCAGTGGGTCTAAAACTGAATGTATGGTGAAAGAAAGGAAACTAAATCAGTTGTTTATATTAATTTGCACAAAGTTGTAGTCAGTATTTCAAGAAAAGCACAATTGTTCTATTATCTCGAGTTCACGTTTCGCAGATATACTGCTCATCAGGGTCAGATAGACGAGACTCTGTCCTTCGATATAAACTCGTCTGGGGATTTTCTCTGACCGGAGGCAGAGATTTTGACAAGCACAGCTGGAGACGAACTGCAGGATATCTACCAACCGCCCTAAGTGGTCAGATGTGGTATAAGGCCGAATGTAATGGAGGAGTATCTGAGCCCGTAGGTTTGGCCAAAAATTACAAGTAAACTCCATATAAAAAGGGGCAGGGGAGTTGTTTCCCAAGACGAGATTCTCCCCTTCGTTTGGGGATCCTCTCTACCCGGAAGCAGAAAGTTTGACCCGCACAGCTGGAAACAAATCTCCAACTGCAGACCAACATACAGTATTTACTACTGTATGTATGTGAATGGAGACATATCCATCACCGTCCATAGGTATGCTAAAATAATAATAATATTAATTTTGGAGATTAACACATTGGAATAGAGATAAGATGGAAATGTTTTTGTTTGAACGAATTTACTACTCGTGGAAAATTTGTCCATATTTAAATTTAAATTAGATGACTACGAAAATATGTCCAAGAATCACCAGAAAGAAAAAAAAAAGCGAATTTATTTTTTTTATAAAAAGAAGGATTGTGTAGAAAATTTAGTGAACAGAAAGATAGGAATATTTTGTAAAGGTATGTCTGTCATCTATCATCATGATTATGGAAGCCATGAGAATTTATGACGTCTTTAAATAAATAATAAATAAATATGTGCAGACGAATTCTTATAAATCCTATTTGTTTCTCGTAAGTTACGATTCTTATGGGTCTTTTTTTACTTATTGTTGAATGAAAAAAAAAATTATAATGTATATCACTTTTACTTGGACCGAAATTCTATTTGTTTACAAGGAAGTAGTTTCGTATGCTAACCATAAAATTGTATCAATATTTAGAAAGAAAGAAGGCTATCTCTGACGGAATTCAACAGAAAATTGAAGCAGTGCGTTGAAAATAAAGTAATTCTAGCTCACGATGAAATATCATTGTTGCAATAATTATGCTCTTCTGATGACACACATTATTATTATTATTATTACTAGTAGTAGTATTCTTCTTAGTATTATTATTATTCTCCTTCTTAATTTTATTATTTATATTTTTCTTCTTATTATTATTATGATTATCATTCTTCTTCTTCTTCTCCTTCTTCTTCATTATTATTATTATTATTATTATTATTATTATTATTATTATTATTATTATTCAAGTTTAGATTAGAAACGCAAACAGATGACATTATTTTTCCTGACCTAGTATCTCGTCTTAGTCACTTTCCCATAACGTAGTTTCCCTGAGCCTTTTCTTCAAGTGAAGCGACATTCTGTTAGCAGAGAATTGACGGCTATATGTGGCAATTTGAGCTGTAAAACGATGAGACCGCCAATCTAGTACTTCCCTTAAAATTATAGAAAATTGCTACCATAGAGAAATATTCATCAGAACAATTATCATGTAATCATTTATAGTAAAGGGCTTAATGTAGCCTATGCTTTTCTTGCAAGTCTAGTGTGATCCTGTAAAATGTCCTTTTATAAAAAAGAAAGAACAGTAAGATATATAATCCGGTGTTCTTATTGTTACTCATTTTCCACAATCTCTCTCTCTCTCTCTCTCTCTCTATATATATATATATATATATATATATATATATATATATATATAATAATAAAAAGAAAGAACAGTAAGATATGTAATCCGGTGTTCTTATTGATATTTTTTTTATTTATACAAACAGTGCTCAATGTAAATTTACAGAGTATACATATTATAAATTAACTGATTTAAAATATGCTTTCTCGCTATCATTCAGACAGGGGCGGTAGCGTGTTCATTTTTATTAACTATTATTGTATCAATTATGAGTTACATTCGAAAAAGAGGTTAAGTTTAGGGTGGGTAGGGGTGCATTTTTCTACCAATTCTGACATCCGTTAAACGCATGTCGTCTGTTTTTTTCTGTCTGAATGATTAAATTTCTCTGTATCCTTGCAAACAGGAAATTATGAATTTATATGTGCGTTTAAAACTCAATAAATTTAAAAATAAGTTATTCCAAAATTCGCTTGAACATGAAACGGAACTAATGCTTTTAATTTAATTATATAATTAAATTTGAAGTTTTTAGCTTCAGCTTTTGAAAGTTTTTATTACTGTGTAGCGAATAAAATATTTTAACTCAATTAATTCATAATATATATATATATATATATATATTATATATATATATATATATATATATATATATATATATATATATATATATATATAACAGATTGCTTAGCATAGACCATGCTTATCTTCTAAGTCTAGTTTACTCTTTTATGGTACAATTAGACTGATCCTGTAAAATGTCCTTCACTAGAAACTTAATACATAGAACAATCCTGAAATGAAAACTGGCCAATATATATATATATATATATATATATATATATATATATATATATATGATTTTGCTTAGCGTTGACTACGTTTTTCGTGTAAGTCTAGTGTCTGTTAAATGACTTTCATTAGAAATTGATACATACAGTAATACTTAAATATATATATGTATTTCAGCAAATGTGTTTTTTTTTATTTGCGTCAATATTTGGGTGTATGCGGGTATAAAAAGAGAGAATGGGCAATTTCCAAAGATGAATACACAAAGTAGTTATATTCCTTGTTCAAAACCTGTTAAACTTTATGGAAATATTTTGAACAAATCTGTCCAGACATGAACCAAGGTACGTCGGATTTGGATAATAGCGATCTAACCATGCTGACTTGTGATCTTGATCCTTCCCAAGTGACGTATTGTTGTGGCATTGTGTTAAAAATAAGCTTAACTTCTGTAGCTACACAATCCTAAATTTCCAGCCTGGACGATGGTCATAAGCTTTGCACACGGTTGTGGGTGATTAATTGCGTAAACAATCTTTCTTTACGCTAATCGGTATGGTCCTGGCAAATGTTAAAACGATGTATATTCCTTAGTACCACCAGTGCAGACCTTCACAGGACACGACATACCATGTTTGGAGTTTGAAATCATCCACCTTCTCTTCACTTTCCAATAGTAAGAATAAATTCCTCTCAAACAGCTTTTCCGCCGATCGTTATGATCTTAACATTTTCAATTCTACGGCGGATATTTATGTATCATTTACGTCATCCGATGTTAATAGTTCTCCCCTTGGCATCTGTGCCGTTGTCAGAGCTATTTACTCCCGTCTTTATAGGAAGTCTGATCAGTTTGTTATGGTTAAATTTGTAGCTGATCTAAAAAATCATAAATGATTTGTCAATTTTAAGACATCTAAAAACGAAACTATCTTTTAAAAAAGAAACTCTCTTTTAATTGTTTTAACAAACTCCAAAAGAGTGAGGCATTGCGCCATCTGGATCGAACAATTTCCCCTGGCATAAAGTAGAAAGATAAGATTGAATCTTTTGTTAAATATTGGCTCATTGAGTCGTGCTAATCAATTTTTGGCGCCAGATCTATCTTACAACTAGTCTGGTTGTCGAACACTTCAAGCCTTCGTATGTCAACCGCTCTAAGTGGCCAAGTTTCGCAGCCATAGAGAAGGATAGTCTAACAATAGCTTGAAAGATGCGCCACTTCGTAGACGTTGAAATCTCTCGAAGCCCCCATAGTGACCGCTTGAGACGCACAAATGTGGACCTTGCAGCTTTGATACGACGTTCGACCTCAGCAGCAGCCTGCACGGATGGTATAATAGTTGAACCAAGATAGACGAAAGACTGCACGTACGTCCTCCAGATTGACCCCGTCTAGCGTCAGTGGCTGCCAGTTGATTGGATCAACCAGGGACGGCATAACCTCAGTCTTCGAGGCACTGGTGCTCATATTCACATCCCCTGCTGCAGCTTGCACACGGTTGAGCGCAGCTTGCACATCGTCACAGTTCGATCCGACCAAGACAATGTCGTCCGCGTAGGCCAGGTCAGACACCCTGACATTCCGCCGAACCGCAACACCAGCGTAGTCCCGAAGGGCCTTGCCGAGGATGTAGTCGATTGTATAGTTGCCTTCGCTGCATTCTATGATGCCGCCGAATCGATTGTGTGCCCACTCTCCGTCGTCGCCTGAGTCTCCGTCCTCTTCCACCCGTCCTGCTCCAGCGTAGCCTCCGATGGTTCGGGCACGCAACTCGACGCCCGGAGGGAGAGCTCATCCGCGATGTACTTCTCTCTCTTCCTATTCCTGGCTGGCGAAAACGTGTCGGTGGGCAGCTGAGGACATGGGCTAGCACAATCAAGGATGACCTAGCAGTACTATCGGGTCCACAAGTAGTTGGTCTTCGACGATGGAATCGCGATTGGCTTGCCATTCCGTGTGACCTGGCACAGGATCTGCGAGCCTGGGCAGCGATGGTCCGTGATGCTGTACTTGCTCGGGCGGAAGCCGGTTCAACTCGATCAGGGTGAAAACCGATACAAGTCAAATCAAGTCAAATCTTGTCTGGTGCTTCTGCTGCGTATTTAAAGATTCTTGATAAAATCCAAAGAAGAGTCTGCAATATTACGAGTCCTTTTCTTTCAGCTCGGTTTCAGTCACTCTAACACTGACGTAACGTTTGTCTAATCTATAAATATTGTCATATTCGTGTTTGCTACGACGATTTTACAAATGTTGGCGGGACACTAGCCTTAACGGCTAGATCTCGTCGTTTTATAGTTAAAATGACTAGACGCAACAATAAGTTCTATACTAACAGTTTCTTCTCTCTCACTCCCCGCTTGTGGAAATCTTTCCAGTCAACTTTGATTTTCAAATATTTAAATGCAATGTTCTAGACTATCTTGTTAATTGTTCCTCTTTTACTGCTCTTTCTCTTTAATAATGTTATCTTGTTCTCGTATTCTTTCAGATTCAGTAACCCTATGCATATTAAGAGCTTTATTGCTGTTATATAGGAATAACGTGTCGCTGGCCACACTTGAGTTTGAACACAGATCACCAGAGAGCAAACACAGGCGATTCTTTTTTAATAAGTAGATCACGTGATGGTAAAGGAAATTTATATATAGGAATTAGCGTGGTGTCTAAGTGACCATTATAGTGATCACTATACGGATTACTATTACGATCACTATTCGGTGGTTACTTTTCGAACGAGTATTATCGAGTGGGTACTATTAGTACACTTGTTATTCGAAGATGTCTGACCCCAGTATTGTTTAACAGTGTTACTATAGTTGTAACGGCGATTACAAAGTCTCTACTACAACGAGCATTACGAATGTCACAACGAGTATTCGTTGATACTACAAAAGTACCAACTAGTGCTCGTTGACATCACAAAGATTGCCTGTCTTGTGCAGAAATTATTTTTTTAAATGCTACATTTGTTCATAATATACAGTTCTCACTCAATCCTCTTGCAGCAAACTCATTTAATAAAATTCTAGCTTGATTGACTCTTAAGCCTTATATTAGGTGAAGATTGCCTAAATAAATAAATATAAATGGATCCTTCAGTATAGAATAATAGATAGTGAGCTACTATCACGAATAATGAGTTCGATCCTTGCTATCATCCATCCATGGGTTTTTTCTTGCGAAAACTATACTAAGTTTTATTTCACTGGATGCCCCATATTTTGAGGGCTTGTCTCAACCCTAAAGTAATCATAATAGAGAATATCTGGGAAAATATCATGAACTCATGTTCGTTTGTGGAATTTTCTTCCGCCTCTCTTTTTTCAATATATATATATATATTAGCCAGGAATACGCATAATTTAACATGCATTTCAGTGTAAATTTAATAGTTAAAAAAACAACCGGTTTCGTCCCAGTCTTAGCACGTTTAATTTTGGGAAATTAAATAATAGACGTGAAAGGTAAAGATGACTAATGAAGAGGAAGTAAATTTTCAAGTAAAACTAGAGACCAACAAAATTCAAACCCAGCAAACAATCTCTCTTACAGAGAAAAGGCTCACTGGATCATATTTATAAGAACTCTAGAAACTTGAGTTGATATGAAGAGTGGGACCTTGATAGAACTGAAAAACGGGCCACACAAAAGTCAGTAATACAAATCCTGCTATTAATAATACGTTGTGCAATATATGACCCGTATGTATTAACTAGTTGACAATTATTAAATTGGGAAGGTAAATGCTGTTTATCATAAAATCCAAAGGTTGAGAAGTCCTCCTTATGTAGTCGAGTCCACAACTACATTCATACTTGTAAATAACAGAGTTAACATGATGGGGCTAAGGACATCCTTACGAATGGAAGTAAGGATAGGTCGACTAACAAATATTACTCGAACATTAGCAGAAAAATAACTGCTGCTGCTCGCAAACAAAATTCGCTTAGCTAAAGACTCAGCCTCTGAACCAATAAAGTGAAGACGCAAATAGACAGGAGATTTTTTTTTAACAAGATGCGGCTTAACCCTATGAAAATTATTGATGACACCACGGATAACAGTATCCTAAACATCCAAAGGGTATCCGTTTTTAGAAAGTGTCTTAATAAAATCAGTTTCACCGCAGAGAAAGCCTTCGGAACAGATCAGGTGATCCCTATGAGTTAGGATTTTAATCAAATTTATCTTACGTCGTCAGATACAAAAAGAGTTTCAATGTGTATAAAGTCCCGAAAAAGTAGCCTTCCTAAAAACAGAAGTAAAAAAATTGCCACCGGTCCTATGGACAAGAACATCCAAAAAGGAAAGTGTAGTTTTGAATGTCAGTTTTTCGTTTAAGTAGCAGAACTACGGTGTGGTTTATCGATGTCTCCTTTCTGCTTCCACCAACTTCAATGCCAAGTAATTAATGGAACATCATTTTCGAAAGTTTCAGCTATGTTGCAGCACCTCCCTTAATTCAGGAAAATGCTGGTTGAGCAATCTGACGCCTGTTTTATCGTGGTCACCATGAAATGTTGTCCTTAGTGTATATGAACGCCTACGTATAGGCACCCCACATTACACAGAGTTTATATAACATCCTGCCATACTGAAGACTCGTGTAAGCACCAACCGGAATAAAATTAAGATTAATTTTTGGAAAGTTTTCTTAGTCAGACCGAGAACTTTTCAGCAGCGTCTTATATTGATCAGACTAAGAAAATAAAAATTATATTAAAACATAAACAAAAGCGAGAAAAACGATTGATAAATTGTGGAAATTCATGGGAGTCAATTATTAGTACACAACCATAGCAATATGCATGAAGACGCACACGTAAGGGAAAAAAATAATTAAAGTATATAATTTGCAAAAAGTGTGTCTATGGTCAAAGGTTTGAATTTTCATTTGAGAATAATTTGGCTTACTTACAAGCTTGCTTTAAAACCACCAAACATTTGATAAATGAGTTGTTTTGACCTTTTATAAATACATTTTTCTCGTATTCTTTTTTTTTATATATTGGCTTGTAGATTTATGTATTTTAAATGCATATTAACCTGCTAAATGAAGTAAATATTAAGGAATTAAAATGGTTACATGTTTTAATTTTAGCAATTATTGTACAATAATTTTTCAGCCCAAGCAAAGCAATAAAGCGACTAATACGCAAAGAGTTACTGATCATTAGTGAATGTAAAACAACATCATTAAGGAGAGAACAATAAAAGAACAGGAATAAAGAAGACAGAAGATAACGATTGATATTGCATTTACATTTTTGAAGATAAAGTTGACTCGGAAGTAAGTCGGAAGATAATTCCCCAAGCCAACATTAGGTTATGACGAGATGATCATGCTTATATTTTCTTAAATATCATTCATTATCATTAGTTTAGACTTGACACAAGGCCACGAATTTGTCAGACACAGTGAAATACACATTAGCAAATTTTTGGCACAAAACCCCATGTATAGATCACATTGTGAGTGGCGAACGCATTTCTCGGTATAATAGATTACTAACCATTATCCCATGCTGAAGAATCCACATTATATTTATTTAGGCTATTTTCAAGCAGAAGAACCACTCAAGGTAGAGTTTTAATAAATAAGGTTGTTGTATGTGGAGGAAATAAGAAGTGAACATTAGGAACATTTGTATAATGATTTCACGAGTTTGAATGGATATCAGAAAAAAAAAACTTAAATAATGAGAAAGAACACTAAAAGGACAAGAATTAAGATGATAACGATTCATTATGCATTGAAATTTTTGAGGATCAAAGATGACTGGTAACCAAGAAGCTGGACGATTTTTCCACAAGCGAGAAATGCAATAAAAGAAACTGCTAGCATAGAATGTACAGAATCTAAGAATATGTTAAATATCGGTAAACTATTGGTTGGAGCGTAACACATTAAAACCGTTGCAATGTTTATAGTTAGGGTATCATTTAATGTTGATTTTGTATTCCATGTTCTCTTTTGCCTCAGTTGTTTGCCCCTCTAACACCACCATCACATCGTACGGTTATTTTTTCGACGATTCTGATTACTTTCTGTCCAGATTGCTTCGGGTAATTTAATGGAATATAAAAAAAATATATTTCTGTTGTCAGAGACGCGGTTTGCCTAAATAAATAAACTGCGACACCCAAATCCGTAAACGCAAAACGGAACATTATATATTCCTAGAAGTTACTCTTCTTTTGTGAGTTTTACCTTTTAAATTTTGTCTGTTTTCTAATATTTATTAGGTTTTCTTTGTTACTCTTTTTTTTCTATTTATTTTACTTTTTTGCTCTATATTTCTATTTTTATTAGGTTTGTGTATGCACTATTTTCCTATTTGTTATTAGGATTTATTGCTGTATTTTTCTTTTATTAGGTTCTGTATGTTGCTCTATTTTTGTATTTGCTATTAGCTTTATTACTCTTTGTTATTAGGTTTTGTTTGTTGCTCTATTTTTATTATTTTTTTTCGTTGCTCTATTATTCTATTTGTTATTAGCTTTGTTTTATTGCTCCATTTTACTTCTGGTTTTGTCTTCTTCTATTGCACTTTGGTGTTGCTTCTTTCTTTCTTGTTGTTTCTGTTTCTTTTCTCATCTTCTATTGTCATTTTGTCTTTGTTTTTTGTCTTGTTTAGTTTTCTGGTTTTGTCTTGTTGATATTGTTGACCTTTCGTATGTGTCAGAGCTTTCAATTGAGTTTTAATTACCCACAACGAGAATCTCTCTTCAGTTACTTTGTCAGTAAAATATATTCGAAAATGATATCACTGAATTTAAATATATATGTCTGTTATATGCATTGTTGATTTTTAATTTAGTTTCTCAGAGGCAGGTTATGTTTATTGTTCAAGGAAAATGTATCTTAAATATTTCTCAGAGTTCATTAAAATCTGGCTACTTTAGAAGAATCCTAAAACCTGTTTCTTCTTAAAGCAAGTGTAACAGTCTCACCACTTTTTCAAACTATACATAGGCTCTTTTTAGAATTATCTATCTATCTATCTATCTATCTATCTATCTATCTATCTATCTATCTATCTCTCTCTCTCTCTCTATATATATATATATATATGTATGTATGTATGTATGCATGTTTCATTAAAAACGACAGACAACGTAGTACGGTTAAGCTTTTTATTTAATTTTTTTCTTTTCTTTTTTTTTTTCGAACGAGAGCTTTCTTTTCTGGACAAAGAGTGTGTAAAAACTGTCCACATGTTTTATATTTCCGAGCGCTTTCGGCTATAGCTTTAGCCATTATCAAGGATGATTCCATTTTTCAGCTTAATTGAGTGTGTGCGTTATGTGTATGTCTTAGTGTGTGGTAGGGATGTTTCAATTTCCGAATACGGTTAGCCCATTTTGGCCTTGTTCATAGTTAATATTGTTAAGAGTTGGCCTTTTCTTTTTTATTATTAAAGCTTCCATTATTTTAATCTTTTTTTACAGGTGGATGCACTTAATATAATTGTGTTTTCTACTACTATGTTTATAATGGGGTCTGGTAAGTTTTGTGTGTGTTTAAATGGGTTCTAATGGAGCTGTGATCAGATAGGTGTAACGTAAGTCGTCTGGATAAGCATGTAGTTGTGTAACCAATGTAATTATTTCTGAGTCCGGTTCACTAAGATATTGTTGGGACTTTAGGGTCATTTAATTTATCAGAAGGATTTGTTATTAATGGTTGCGTGTTTGACCGTGTCCCAAACAAATATACAAACAATCGTGATATTTCAAACAAGGAAAAAACGAGACATATATAGATCAAAACAATACAACATTTATATACAATTAAACATTTACAAACTGGAATAATATTTGTATGAGTTGCGTGAGTAAATTGTATGTGTATGCTGAAATGGTTAATGTCTCTTGTATCGTAATGTTTGCTATTTTCTTGTTTGTATCAAAGATTGTAATAATAAAATTAAGAGTTTTTGCAAAACAGTTTGTCAAAGTAGTCTACCCTTAATCGTATTTTGTATTTGTATTCGCTTTCGTATTTCTTATTTTTGTAATGATTATAAATCAATATGCATAAGAAATTAAGTGAAAAGTTTCAAGAGTCGTTCTCGAATGTTCGAAGTGAGTCAGTGAATGTTCTTTGAAAAGCGCGGCAAAATTATGGTTCGAAACGTCGTGGAGTATTTAGGCAATTGCTCGGTGAGTTAGCTAGACTGACTGAATGGGGCTGTCTGCTTTCCTTTTTATAATATTTGGGTTTCCAAAAGTGGCTCAACTCGTTTTGGCGCAATTCCTGTTTCAGAAAACGATTGACCAATGGAATTGCTTGATTCGATTCTCGCCATTTCTATTGGCTGAGGTTTTTTTTGTACGTAGGCGTACGATGTGGACTGTGTCTTTTTAGGTTAGAAAAGGTGAGGATATTGGAAGAGTCCACAATATATTATAACGAAATACACAACCCCAATTGACCTGGATAAAAAATCAAATTTATTATCTATTAAAAAAAAAGATTAAGATAGCTGACCTTATACTAAAAAATCACAACACAACAAGTAAGTCAAAATTACAAAAAAACAACATTATCTATGAGTTCAAATGTCCCTTAAGGAACTGTGTTCCTGATCAAATCGGACAAGGAAAGAGCGGTCACTGTGTCGTGCTAGATGTTGTTTTTTTTTTGTCAGAATCGATCTTGCACATTTACAAATCTATTATTTGTCCATACCCTGAGTACCATCTGGTCTGCTGCTCCTCCTGTTCATCTAGAGATTATTGATAACATCCAAAGAATGAACTGTAATGTAATCTATCCTGACCAGGTATCTCTATTTCAATTATTTCCTCACTGATAACGTTGTTTCTCCCTCACTTTTCTACAAATAAGTATTTTTATAGCAACTGCACCGATGACCTTTTTTACCTGGTGCCTCGACTACATGAATTTAAGCGTGATACTTGATTTGCATGTAGGTCCCACTCGCCTATTGTTGAAATATCTAAATGTAACTGCAACTTCTTTTCTCGAGCTTGCCACCTTTGGAACCCTGTTCTGTTCCTTTGTTATCCCATGATAATTACAATTTTCAAAAACTTCGATCACCATTTTCTGTCTTGAAACCCGTTTCTGATTTCCTCCATGCGCAATCTTCTATTTCTCTAACACTTCCTGTAAAACCTTGCATATCTATCCATGTATGAATGCATATCTATCTATCTATCTATCTATCTATCTATCTATCTATTTACCTATGCATATCTACCAATCTGTCTATCTACCTACCTCTGCATATATGTCTATGCATATTTATCTATTTATCTATGAATTTCTATCTATCTATCTATCTATCTATCTATCTATCTATCTATCTATCTATTTACCTGTGCATATCTACCAATCTGTCTATCTACCTACCTCTGCATGTATGTCTATGCATATTTATCTATTTATCTATGAATTTCTATCTATCTATCTATCTATCTATCTATCTATCTATCTATCTACTTACCCGTGCATATCTACCAATCTGTCTATCTACCTACCTCTGCATGTATGTCTATACATATTTATCTATTTATCTATGAATTTCTATCTATCTATCTATCTATCTATCTATCTATCTATCTATCTATCTACTTACCTGTGCATATCTACCAATCTGTCTACCTACCTACCTCTGCATGTATGTCTATGCATATTTATATATTTATCTATGAATTTCTATCTATCTCTATCTATCTATCTATCTATCTATCTATCTATCTATCTTACCTGTGCATATCTACCAATCTGTCTACCTACCTACCTCTGCATGTATGTCTATGCATATTTATATATTTATCTATGAATTTCTATCTATCTATCTATCTATCTATCTATCTATCTACTTACCTGTGCATATCTACCAATCTGTCTACCTACCTACCTCTGCATGTATGTCTATGCATATTTATATATTTATCTATGAATTTCTATCTATCTATCTATCTATCTATCTATCTATCTATCTATCTAATTGCATTCCCACCTTCGATCGATCACGACGCCACTGATCTATTAGGGCCGTAGGGGCAACCACATGTACTGCAACCGTAGTACAAGTGGTTTTTCTTGCATGAAATACCATGGTTTCGGATTTCCGAATATGTTTGGGTCTGTATCCTGGGGGTAGGGAACTGTCATACCTGCCTATGCCTATAGGGAAACCGGACGATATTTGAGTCGATGGTAGCTGTACGCTACGAAGTATTCACTATAGAAGGAATATATCCTAAGATACTCATGGAGCCCAAGAATGACTCTGCCGACCAAAAGGAATTGGTCAGGTTACTTGTGGGATGCAAGGTCGAGGTTGATGAAGAAAAACCTTGTAACCAATGTAAAGCCTGTAATAGATTAGTTACGAGGTGTTGAGCGGGTGTGGTTGTTTTCCACGGTGGGGAGGCTGTCAGAGAATTGAGATAATACGAGTTGATTTCTGAGGCAGATAGTTAATAATAGAGATTATTAAAGATTAATGATGATAAATTTGATAAGATTTTTTCAAGTAAATCTGGTAGTGCGCAAATACCAAAGTAGTTAATTGCTTGTGGTTGAATAAATAGCGGGATAATGAAACGTGTAATCTGCGACACTCTGAGTACCAAATAAGTGTGAGTCAAGGTATATTTAAACTGTAAATTTCATGGGGCAAGGATGTGGCTCAATGATGGTTTTACTGTGCGCTGTGGAGTGCGACTTTTGGCATGTATTGTATGATTTTTGATTGTATTTTCATTTCGTGTAGTCTCAAGTGAAGAGGCAAGGAATTTTGTTCTTCCCATGAATATTGGATTGCTGAGGTGGTACCTGTTGACCTGTGTCGGGACAATATTGGAGAAGTCAGAGTACACTTCTGGAGTGATTTATATTCAGAATGTCGTCTGGGGCGTTGATCTTGGGTCACGGAATTTAGTGACCAAAAATGGACAATAGATTTTCCGCTATTCTTTTTTTTGTTGTTGTTGTTTAAAAATGTTCGTGAAGCGTGAACATACTGGTCAGATTTTTGTTGTTTACATTCATTCTTTTTCAGAAATGCTATATGTGCATGTCGGAGGGGGTCATGTGAGCGAGGCCCACTAAAGAAATAATGTAAGTAACATGCCTTGCAGACACGAAAGTGCAGAGAGGATTTCAGAGTAATATTGTTGAAATAAAATTCATGTATTTATTTTGTTTTTAATGATTAAGTAAGGTATGTTAAATAAGAGTTTAGCAGAATATTATTTTTTAGAGGAAGTGTATCACTGCTCTGACTTCTTGAGGTTGCACTCTGAGGTCAGATGCAAGGCATAATAAGAAAGTCGATTTTGAATGACTGAGATAGTGTGGGAATAATAGATAGAAAAAAAGTTTTTCAGGGTGTTTGGTTCTTACACATCAAATAAGGTAGACGTATTCACTTTTGTGTCTGAAATGGCTCCCCAATGGGGGAAACGACCAAACTGGATAGTTAGAAAATGTACACGTCGATGTGAATAAAGTAGTTAAATTAAAATTCTCTGTGATGGAGTTCTTTCAATGCCGAACCGAACTAGTGGCGACCCCCGCCGGAGAGTAGACGGGAGAGAGAATACAACAAATGGAAAGGGAAGGAGTTAGCGGGGAGAGGATGTTACAGGCATATATGAGATAGATATCAGTTGACCCTGCACTTGAAGAAGGTATGATATGTAGCAGAAAGTTCAGCATCTACTTGGGAGTTTGTTCTACAAAGTAACAGTTCTGGATGAGGAAAATGTCTGCGTGTTATCTACCCCGTACGAAAAAGATGAATGAAATGGAGATGATTTGCCACTATTAACATTGTTGTTAGTTGTTAACATCTGAACTGATGGGGCGAGGAATGTAACTCTTTTGAACATTTTCCATAGCTATTGCGATTCAACATTGAGAGGCTTACAGCGTTTCTTCCGTGAGTTGAGATTCGTGGAATAAAGAATAATTAACCGCACACAGTGTCGTATAATAGCTTTTGAACTCTGTCAAGGCTGGAGAGAGAGTACTGGGCAGTACCAGTGCCAGAAATGCTAACAGTTCTCCATGCTTGGTCTCTTTGAAAAATAGAGCATGTAAGTAGCAATTGTGTATTTTCTGGAGGGGTACGAAGATCCGAACATTCTTCCAGCATCTTTACCAATGGCAAGTATCTACGTGTTCGATTTTAAGCTTTGAGTTGTCTTTAGCCCTAACAGGCGTTCGAAGCATGGACTTAGAAGGTAGGAACTCACCTCAGTGGTGATGAAGGGTTAATTTTTCTTCGATACTCTATAACACAATCAGTCTTTCGCCATTGCCCTGTGAGAGATACTTTGATCATAAGTGCATAGTTCATTTCAAATAATATCCCTAAAAGAAAATGTGAACCAGCATGGATATACTGATAGGATTTCAAGAACTTGATGGGTAGAACTGAGGCTTAAAAAGTGGATTTTCCACCATCAATGTTTCTACACATGATTCCCAGAAATTGTCGAGAATTTGAATTTGGAATCTATTACAAGAATTGGTCCTTTATTCATCGGACATGTTATTCTCTAGTTTTTCCGGGTATTTCGGAATTTGAAAAAGAAAAGCCTTCAAATGGCAAAACACCTAACACGTGACTACATTAGTGAAACCTATTCCGGAAAAAAAGTTCCAAGAATGTTTGTAGCATCGGCAGGGCCATCAAATGATAGGGAGCAATCTGAAGTTGAAGGATATCTTAAAATGAAGCTGCTAGTGTTCAGGTAAGTGAAATTTATTTCCCCAATGCTATTCTCGTCATATTTCGTAAGTATTCAAGGACATCGAATTATTAAAGGCGTGTAAGTTTGTTTTGAGTTTCCTAAGTAACTGTCTCCGATGCAATAGGAATGCGTTAAATATTTATTAGTTTTATGCCTCATATTCGGAATGGTATATGCTTAACAAAATAGTCGCTTACATTTGGCGGCATGGGTAAATTAATAGATTTGAAAATCTTAGGCTTATCTCTTGTTTGAGATTGTTGTGTAGTGTTTCAGGTGTCCGGGGTCGGTGACTGAACTTATATAAGATAGTAACAAATGCCATCGTTTGTAATTTTGCTATGTCAGCTCTTCCTTCCTGGAAATGTAGCGTAAACACTCCTTCCTCTCCAGATTTCAATCAATCGTGTGCCGGCAAAGATGCTGTTATTAAATATCTCCTGAGATATATGAGAAAGATATGAACATAATGTGATTGAGACAGATTGAGAGAACGAGGAATATATATATATATATATATATATATATATATATATATATATATGGAGAGATAGAGAGTGAAAAAAAGAACTAGGCTATGAAAGAAAGAAGGCAATATACTGTTTTACAGATACAGAAACAGATTGTGATAGATAGATAGATAGATAGATATGACCAAACTGAATAGATAGTATATATATATATATATATATAAGCGGTATTTATTGGAAAGCGTCCAATGTTAGTGAAATAGCTAACATACTTACTTGTATAGCTGTGCGTTATTGACCCTGGGTTTCACGCCCTTGCTATCGTCAGACAAACTGATTTTTTTAAAAATTTAATCTATTTATGTCAGTTTCTGTTTGGTTATGTTTGGTGATATTTTTTGGTAGTGAGAGGAAAATATTATCCTCTGTGTCTGTTTCGGGATGGCACACATACGTACGCAGAAGTATATACATGAAGGTGGACGCATTGCAGTTTACACAAACAGATAGATATATGAACGGTATGGGCCAGAGCGCAGACAAGTACCCATGTGTCCGAGTACGTATACATACGCAATTGTGATTGTTTTCGGTGTTGAGATTGTGTAGCGAAGTTCCTTCAACAAGCGGAGGGCCGGAGTCTTCCTGTCATCTTTTCGATCATTCGTCTATTATTTTAACGGAATAATACTTTCTCACGCATATATACGCCCACCTGTACGTAGACATTAGTTTCTATCACACTGGGTTTTATATTATTTACAATGGATTCTATATATTATTATGATAGATATTTTTATTTTAACGTTGTTTACCTGAGTTTCATAGACGATTACACTTATATAATTAGTTCAAATTCTAATTTATAATACTTATTGGTATCTTTACAGAAAATTTTCACTAATTTTGCTGAGGAAGGAGAGTATAATTATTAAAGAATTCGGCGATGGTAATTATGATGGTTGATGTAGCCAGCATTAAGGTGACCGTGAAAAAGATAGAATGAAATAATAATACTAATAATAATTACAATGTTGGGAACAATGAAAGGGTAAACCATAATAAGATTAATGACAATGGTGGGCGGGGGATAAATAGTAAGAATGAAATAATAATTACAATATTGAGAGCAATGACAAGTGTAAACTATAATTTGAGTAACGACAATTATGGGGGATGGGATTGGCGTAGCAATAATAGTGGTAGTAAAGTAGTAGCAAATAATTATGTTAATAACAGTAGTAGTGATGATAACCATCGTAGTAAAATAATGAAGATGAGAAATCATGAAAAACGCACCTGCCTACAACAACATAACAAAGAAATACCTACTTTGTCTACAGGAAAAAGTAGCAAAAATTTCCCACACCCAACAAAAAAAATTACTAAACCTAAGATAAGAAATAATTTCAAAATGCAGACACGAAAATAAATACCTCTTATCACAATTTATGCCAAACGGATAATACATAGATCGATATTGTTACCAGCTCCGCTACCTTAACTACAATCGCCCCTATGGACGCGAAACGATAAACTACAAACACTCCAACACAATTCTACAATGAATACCGCTACTTTATTTACCAATATTGTCACCACCACCATGTACCTACTGCAAAATAATTAGTATCATTATTATCATTTCATACACCTCCCCCACAAGATTCGTACTGCTTTTTACCATTGTCTTTGTTTTTATTATTGAAATTATTTATATTACCCAATCACCACCATCTATTTTCATTACATAGTTATTACCACTTCTGTTACTTCCAATTTTATTCAGTATCTCTTTCTTTATTAATATTACTATTAATTTTATTACCTTTTCCATCTTTATTTATTATTTACTTCTTTAATTTTTATTATTAATTACTACCATTAAACATTTATTTCAGCTACTATCATAATTATTATTATGATGATAGAAAGAAGGATAAGGCATCGTTCTAACCCTATTCGTTATAAAAAAAACTACCCTTCCACCACGAGAAAGTCAGTCAAGTCGAGTAGAGTAGAGTAGTGTAGACTAGGCTACCTCTAGAGTGGACATGCATTAAAGTAGGCCACTGGACAAGTAGAAGTACAGAAACACACATCTGACAGCACTCCGCGAAGATCAAAAACAGATGATTTCAAACGCATTCTCACAAAGGAAATTCTCGGAACCAAATCAAATAAGCCCTGACTTTAAAAAAAAAAGACACTGGAAACATTTTTATATAATCCAAGCAAATATTCTGTAATTCACATCACCAAAAGTAAATACAAATTCTTGTTATTTATGTCAACACATGTCTCAAATTTTATTGTTTTTTCGTTGTACATTTTTGCATTTTCATCCCCGTCATTAATATCAATCACATTACAGTCAACAAATAATTATAACGGGGAAAATAATACATAAAAACTCATCTTGTCAACCTCTTTACAAGTCCTACACATTTAGGAAAATATATGCCTCGTTTTCGTAGAATATATAATGATAGTTAATGACATGCAACGTGAGGACTACTTTAGGATATAATTTTCGAAAGGTTTATTTTATACCAAATATTAATTCAAGAATCTCTAAAGGTACGGCCTAGGAATCTTTAGAAAAATAAGAATAGTATGTGTGATAAAACGCAATATTAAGGGTTAAGGATAAGCAATACAACAAAATCTTGACAAGTAATAGAGATCGTTTGGACTTATTTTTACGCTTTTTTCTACGAGCAATGCTGTATAAAATCCTGGATGATTTGAAATTCATAGTGCATATGGAAGGATAAAGGCATAGACGATGCATTACAGAATCTACTGGACAGGTTTGCGCAAATGAATGGTTCAACAAGTTTCAACAAGATGTGGCATAAAAATAGATTTTACTTAGAACCATAAATACAGGAAGCAGATGAGAGACATGATCATCAACCCTTTTGAAATGATATGTAACATGGAGGAAGAAGAATAGGAAGAGACAGAATTCTGATGCCCAAGGTAGCATTATATGTCAACTTAGGTTTTTTTTTTCTTTGACACTTATCGATAGAATCCCCTGCTAAAACATGACGTATAAAGATCTCTCGCAAAACACCGAAACAAAAAAGAGTGCGTTGAGAGAGCGGTCGAATATGCTAATATATCTACGCTTGAAAAAACAGATTCGATCAAAAATGTCTACCTGCTGTGATAATATGCAGAAGGTACATGAAAAAAATGGTTCCTTTAGTTTCTTTTATGGCCTAATAATCGATTTTTAAGCCATTATCTCTTCGCTCTAAGAAATTCCTGTTTTGTCCTTTTTTTGTATATTTGATAGGATTTTTTCTACTTTTAATTCGCTTTCAGGAAGCGAAGCTTTGTTTTATATTATTATTATTTTTGTTTATTCTTCTTATTATTATTATTAATACTTGTTGCTGCAGAAATTTTTCTACTAAAGTAGTGATTTATTCTATTATATACTCATATATAAGAATTTCACATATGTATCACATCGTGGCAAAATGTCGATAATTCCACTGTAATGTCTGTGGCGTTATTCTGCCATGTCGTACGATATTTTCATTATTTGCAAAATTCTTTTTTTATTCTTATTCGGTTGACGTTGAAAACTTCTACTTTTATGTTTCAAGATGGCTGAGTTAAAAAGAGAAAATATCTGATATTATATAAGACATATATATGTGTGTCTCATATATATGTATATAATGTTTGCGTATGTGTATGTACATTTGTATTTGCTTGTATGTATCCGCATCTGTTTTTACTTGAAGCTCATAGATATATATGATATAGTAAAATTTCGCAACCAATTTTCAATTGGGATTGATTATTTAGGGAACACACACACATATATATATATATATATATATATATGTGTCTGTGTGTATGTGTTTGCGTGTGTGTATGTGGGTGGATGTGTTTGTGTGTCTGTATGTGTGTGCGTATATTAAATATGCAAAATGAGGAATCACTTACACTTCCGCTACCAGGGTTTCAGCTATTAGTGTGTTGTCAAGTGGTATGTTCAGTTTTCAGGAATGTGTATAGAGCCCTTTTTAATACAGCCTCCTCTGTTATGTCTCAACTCTGAGCATCGATCGGTTAAATATATATATATATATATATATATATATATATATATATATATATATATATATATATGCGTGTGTGTGTATAATGTTTGTGAATGTGTATGTGTATTTCTATTTGCCTGTATGGAGACGGAACTATTTTTTACTTGACGCTCATAAGTGATTTCTATGTAATTTAGTAAAATTTCACAACCATGTTTCAATTGGAAATGATTATTTAGAGCACAAGAATATATATATATATATATATATATATATATATATATATATATATATATATATATATCTGTGTGTGTGTGTGTGCGCGCGCGAGTTAACAACGATCATAATGTAATACATTTAAATTACTGAAGTTTAAATGCAAGCCTATTTCCATGAATAAAATAAACAAAGATACCATATCGACAAACAATATTTAAAGGAAAATTGTATACATCGCTTATCAAAGTAAGATAAATAGATTTATAGTACTCTGTGGAGCTATGTATCTATTAATTCTGAAGTTGAAAAACAATTCGTTTAAACATTATATATATATATATATATATTCAAATAATAGTAAAGAACAGTCAGATTTATAATCCAGAGTTCTTCAGCAATTATTTTTATTAAAAAATATGCTCGATAATAGCGCACAATATTATTTTTTAATTACGTCTATATCTCGACACAAAAATTACTATATTTCGAAAACGGAGCTTAAATCTTTAAATTTCACTTTAAAGTTTAAACTTAAAATTCGGAGCTTGGTTCCATTCTCTAGCGATGTTAAGAATTACTTACGGAAAATTTGATTTACTCTATTTTTTAAGTTGAGATGGTGATGTTAAAAGAGTTATATACGTGTTATGAGTGTTATATATTGTTTAGACAAGTTTCATTAAAAACGAGTGAAAAGATCATGTATTTAAGTTTTTTATTACATTTTTTTTTCGTTTTTATATCTTTTCTTCGTTTTGTGGATATAAATTATGTCATAGGGCTTTCGGTTATATTTTTAGCAATTATCAATGATGGTTTTATTTTTAATTTTAACTGAATTCTTTATTGTTTATATATGTAACTACACCTATAGTTTTTTTTGTTTTTTTTTTTCCAAACACGGTTAATACATTGTGGTTGTATTCATATTTGACATTTTTGAGTGTTAGATAATATTTTTTATTAATAATGCTTCCATTATTTTTAGCATTTTATTATGTGGATGAGGCTATTATATTTTTTTATTATCAACGGGTATGTTGTGGATGGAGATTCGTAGGTCTCCATGTGAATTAAAATGAGACCTAATTTAGCTATGACCACAGAGATGTAAAGTGACTCATCGTGATAGGCATGTTGTAGTATATCCAATGGAATTATTTATGAATTTGATTTGGTCAGGAACACAATTCCTTATTGGACATGTGAATTCGTAAAAAAAACACATTGGTACTCTTTAATTTGTATCTTACAGAGGAGTTACTGTTAAAAGTATCACCCATTGTGCTGAGATATACAAAAGCATTCAGGTCATTTTGTATATAATTTATGTCCAGAAGAGAAGAAAATTGTAAGAAATATTAAATAAAAAAGCTTAACCGCAGTATTTGCCAGTTGTTTATATATATATTAAGAAATGGACAAAGTCCGACAATTTATTTATTAAAGACATTTTTATGTTTAACGTTCTTTTTTATAGATACAAGTATTTAAGTAAATGCTCTGTTTATAATAAACAGTATTAAATAACATTTGCCGGCCTGAATGTCCGAGAAATTTTCATAGAAAATATTCGTTCTTTGACAGGATTCGAATCTGCATCATATACGGAACCGTCATTTACGCTGACGTGCCTTAACGATCGGCCACAAAGAAGCGTTCGGTAGACAAGGTCGAATTTACTGCTTATAAATTTCAATCTTCCATGAATCTCGTACATTCATAACTGCTCTGGCGTATCAAATGTAAACAAATGACGTCATATATTAAGAAATGGACAAAGTCCGACAATTTATTTATTAAAGACATTTTTATGTTTAACGTTTTTTTTTATAGATACAAGTATTTAAGTAAATGCTCTGTTTATAATAAACAGTATTAAATAACATTTGCCGGCCTGAATGTCCGAGAAATTTTCATAGAAAATATTCGTTCTTTGACAGGATTCGAATCTGCATCATATACGGAACCGTCATTTACGCTGACGTGCCTTAACGATCGGCCACAAAGAAGCGTTCGGTAGACAAGGTCGAATTTACTTCTTATAAACTTGTCTGACGTCATTTGTTTACATTTGATACGCCAGAGCAGTTATGAATGTACGAGATTCATGGAAGATTGAAGTTTATAAGCAGTATAATTTAGAAGGGAGATTATCTGATCTAGCTGATGTTATCTCAAGTACCATCTAAATATTCGTTTTTTACACCTGAAATGACGCATTTTATAGGAAATGAATAAAACGCTTCTGAAATGTTAAATAACTAATTTATTTCGTTGAAATAAGCACCATGTTGACGAATGACTGTTCTCAAAATTACCACTACATTCTTGATTCCATATTGAAAAAAATCTTACTTTGATGTGATAAACAGTTTAAATGCTTCGGTTACCTTTTCATTATTGGAGAATGATTTATCATGTATGAAAAGATTAGAATGCTTAAAGAAGTGATAATCCGTAAGAAGGATATCGGGTGAATATGGATTATAAGGGAAAATTTCATTAGTCAGGCTATGCAGCTTTTGGACAGTTGATTGAGAAGCACGCGGGCATGCGGTGTCGTGTAGCAAAACTGGGTCTAAGATATTTTTTCTTCAATCCTTCGAGAATACCCTCAATTTTTCCACAGTAATAAGTTTCTGTTATCGTTTTCACTTGAGGCAAGAATGATTAATAAATAACCCATTTGAACGACCACCATACAGTAAGCATTAACCTTTTAGGGTGCAGTTGAAATTTTGGGTATTGTTTTGGTGATCCACATGAATCTAACCACTGGCCTACTCCCTTCCTACTGTCAAAGATTATCCATTTCTCATCCATAGTCGAGAAAATAACAAAGACCACACCTCAAAGCAAAAGGGTTTTTTGAGTTTCATGCTGTTTATTCTTTATTTTTACTAATTGCATTCAAGTAACGAGAAACAACTGTCAGAGAGATGTGTTGTCTTCTGGTGCAAGTTTTTGGGCTGCAGTTCTCAGATTTTGATTAAGGAAAGCGTTCATTTGATCACGTTTGATGACCGAGCGTTGTCTTCTATTTGGTTTATTTTCAAAACTATAATCTTCCGAACGGAATTTTGAAAACTATCTCTTTACAGTACTCATTTCAACAATACAATTACTAAAAGCCACCTTGTTATTTCCAAAGTCTACAGAGCAGAATGAGCAGGTTTGTACTCATACAGTGAGATTGTTAAACATTGTTTCATTGTAATCATTTTGATTGGTCTTATGATTAACAATATATTAAAAGAAAAATATCTGGAAAGAAAAAGTCAGAAATAATTCAATATTTTTTTTTATATATACTAAGGAGTTTACTTAGTTAGACGACCGGATCCAGAACCAACCAAAAAGGTGTCATTCCATGTGACATTACACGGACGTCAGGATGCTTGATCAAAATCAATTATATTACAGATCTTTGGATTTTGTCAAACATCTGGAGATGTTCAACACGCGCATCATATGAGATATGGCAATGCATGGTCGAATGATAAATTTGTAAATGTGCAAGATGGATCCTGACGACAAAGATTTTCTTGTAGTGGATGCAGCTACTGAGTCGATGAAGTCGCCCCACTTCATGTCAGTGGAAAACGTGAAGCCAAGAAGACGAAACGTGTTTATGTCAAAAAACGACGATTGCACAAACTTTTAGGTGAATTTGAATAACAAGTTCAATATTTTCTTCCTTTAATGGAATGTTTTTAACTTTACATACTACTCTGTAGAATATAGGGCCACGAACTCACCAGGCCACGTGTAGCTTCCGTAGTTACTGTATCAAATGTGTCTTATTGGATGAGGATGCTAAGCCCTCTCCTATCGAGTTTTGACCATCTCCTGCCTGGATACTTTACTAATTAATCTATATCTACTGAGATAAAAAGGTGGATTTTCTAATTCCGCTGCTATCAATGTTGGACCATTACGTTGTACTAGGCAATTTTCATCTCTAGAATCCATCTTTCACATTGATAAAGCTTTCATTCAACTGTGCATTGAATATTACAGCCGCATCTGGTCTTGTGCACCTGTTTATATATTCCTAGATTCTTGACAAAATCTAAAGAAGGTTCTGTAATTTTATCGGTCTTCATTCACTATTCACCGTTATTTTTATATTATTTTTCATAGCAAATGTTGTAATTGCCCTCCTTCGTACATTGGTCACCTGAATTTAAGCTTGAAAATAAATGTCATCTTTTTTACTGTAGAAATAACTAGATTTAACCGTAAGTTCTATTTAAACCGTTACTTTTTTTTAGATACATCATTTATCGAAATCGCAATCAGTTCTCTTCTTCCCTGAAACTTATGTTCTTCAAATGATTGAATGCAATGTCAATCGCCATATTCTGTTCTTTTATTGTCATTTGACTCATTAAAATATTTACCTTCCCTTTCACCCCAGAAACCATTTGCATCTTAGTGGCATTTTTGCCTTGCTTGAGGTGAAATGATTAACAAAATGGATTTATACTTTTTTTTTTTCACAGGGGCACAACGGCAAGACAAACGTAATGGCTCCGGCTAAAATTCGAACTCGACACCTTAATCCAGGAATGAGGAGAACCGCTACGCTATGCACCCACCCTCATCAAATTATAAATTCTAGAAAACCTCCCAGGAAAAACGAAATGTCGATTCTCGTAACCAAATAGGATCGAGGGAACATCGCATATGGCGAAGATTTAGCAGTAGTTGCTGTATTTATCTTCAGGCTGATATGCTAATGCAGAATTATCCGTCTATTTGTGTATTTCCGTTCCAGTTTTAAATATATTAGCAACACATAGATATTGCTGGAGGAATCTGGATCCATATCTTTCCTAACGGAATCTGTATTAAGTAAATAACAGACTAGGTTGGAATTTGACCTCGGCATGTCGGTTCCAATTTCCAATAAGATATCTCTAAGATTACCTGCGTGAAGAAAATCAACAAAAAACATTGGTCAATATTGGCCGTTCATGTCTAAGTCCGTAAGTATCCAGCCTTTTGGCGGAAGTTTGGTTTTACAACTGGGAAAGGCTTGCCTCGCCAATAGAGGCACCCATTTTTGTATAAGAGAAAGGATTTCATATAATGTGAATTGTTTTTATTCAGTTATTTTGTTACATTTCTGTCACACAATTTTCTCGCTGATAAATTCTTCTGCGATTATATTTCAGGAATTTAGACTCAAGATATAAATTCATTTACGTGTTTACTTTAATTAAAATCATTTTTTATAGACTTTTATTTATTACACTTTTCATTTCATTTTAACAATTATTCATTTGATTTTTTACTCTTTCCATTTGATTTTTATTTTTGCACTTTTCATTGGATTTTTTACACTTTCATTTTATTTTTGCACATATTTATTGGATTTTTACACTTATTCATTTGATTTTACACTTTTCGTTTGATTTTTACGGTTATTTGATTTTACATATTTCATTTTGATTTTTACACTTATTAGATTTTTTACACTTTTCATTTGACTTTCACACATTTCATTTTATTTTTTACACTTTTCATTTGATGTTTTTACACTTATTCATTAGAGGTTTTACACTTTTCATTTAACATTCAGCATTTTATTTTCTACACTTTTCATTTGATTTTTTTACACGTATTCATTAGATTGTTTGCACTTTTACTTTGAATTTCACACTTTCATTTTTATTTTTACTTTTCATTTGATTTTTTTTATTTAACATTTTTCATTTAACATTTAGCATTTTATATTCTACACTTTTCATTTGATTTTTTTACACTTATTCATTAGATTTTTTGCAATTTTACTTTGAATTTCACACTTTTCATTTTATTTTCTACACTTTTCATTTGATGTTTTTACACTTATTTTTAGATTTGTTACATTTTTCATTTAACACTTTGCATTTTATTTTCTACACTTTTCATTTGATTTTTTTACATTAATTCATTAGATTTGTTACATTTTTCATCGGATTTTTTACACTTTTCATTCGATTTTGAATCTTATTTATTAGATTTTTTACACTTTTCGTTTTGATTTTTAAACTTTGCATTTGATTTTTAGAGATATTGATTTGATTTTTTACACTGTTCATTTCATTTCTCCAAAAATGATGTGTTCTTAGTTGGCACCATACTTACTGTTGCAGTTGTATGAAGACAGAACCAATTTTTTCACGTTCCTTTTTCATTTTGAATTTGAATTCAGATTAGCTTATCTCCTGTGGTTTTACAATGTATACAATTTAAAAGAAATCAATTGTACTTCATTTAGAGTAGCATTACAACCTGATACTAAATCATCCATTTAACTCTAGCAAAGAAAAACGAAATTTATAGAAATACACTAGAAATAAACTGATATGATTTAGTTAAACTTACGACATATCGGTTTATGTTAGATATTTAATAGGGAAATACATTATGCATGAGCTCATAGCTCAATATTGGCCACGTGTGTATATTCGAGGACGTAGGCTAGTATTGTTATACTATAACCTTTCAATATTGTTAATCATTGATCATGTTTATATTTGAATCTACATTAAATATGTAATGTGTTTATACTTGAGACTATGTGTGTGCGTGATGTTTCTATTACAAAGTAATTGCGTGTCTATATGTGAGTATATAGTAAGGATTTATCAATTATAAACAATATATTTCTACTTGAGTCTATATGATTAGATATTCGGCATTTTTAGACTTTATATTTTGCTAAACATCGGTAAGGTTTTTAGCTCACTCCACGGACTAATGGTCAATTTACACCCTTGTGCAAATTAATTATAACAACCGTTTCAGTTTCCTCTCTTACATCATGCGATCAGTTTTAGACACACTGGAATGACAAGGTGTAATCGATTTCAATTTTTTTTCTCAGATTAGGTCATTTGCAGTGATGTACAGTAATATGAATCTATTTTCGAGATGTATGATGAGATTTGATGTCCTTGAATAATATTGTGTCATCCGGGATTGCTTCAGATCTTTATCACGTCCAAACACTATTGTCTTGAGTTTCGATTAGTTATCCTATAGCCATTGTCTGCGATAGACGTTACTCCAAGTAAGCATACAAAAATTTTAACGCTGTACAAGCACACTAGCAAGCCTTACCAGTGAGCAAATCAAAAACTGGGCCGGAAATTCTCCTGATTAAATCTAATCGAGAATCTGTAGTCAGTCTACAAGGAACGACTTCGAGAAATGAACATATGAAGTACTAACATGTTCACTGGTTCATGTTTCATTGGAGAAATATTAAAATGTAAATAATAACGGAAGTATTCGTTTTGTTTCAATTAATTTGCACAAGGTTGTATATTTGTTTCTATAATTAATCATTGATCGTGTTTATAAATGAGTCTCTAAGTTAGTTTTAGTTAATTTATAATTGTGTTTATAAGCAATAATCTTCGTATATATGTGAAACATCAATTATCCAATAGGTATATAGCCTCTTTGATAGAGAACCTTTCTCTGTGGGCATGCAATTTGCGGATTCCAGTCCGCGCCGAGAAATCATTGTTTTGTGGAGCCGTGTCTGTCAACGCTGAAGCTTAAATAAAACAATGAATAATTAAATACTTTAGTAGAATTCCAATACATAAATCATTCCCCATTTTGTATGATTTTAGCATAACGTATAGATAATCTCTTTGAAGAAATAATTCAGAAATTTACTTTTCAAGCACGATAGATGTGACAACAACGTAAAACCGGATTAGCTAAACATACGTGTAGCCAGCAGGCGGCCACTAAAGAAAGGATTTGCCTAACAATGACGAATCTGTTCCATCCGAGTTAAGAGATTAAGATTTCCAATAGCCACGAATATTCCGCTTAATACATGTTCAGATGAGGCTAGCGACGCAGGAGTAGTTGCATGTTTGAGAAAAATAGAATTATCGTTTCTCTGAGTAACAGAGACGTCATATTTGCCACCTACTTCTAATAAGTGTTATTTAATAATTTTATTTTAGTTTGAGCACAAATATATATTTATGTGATATCTAGTGAAGATCAGACTCATTATTCGGTACCAATGCATGATGCCACTAATTTGCTGTTCCCTGAAGGTAGTTATTAACAATCATCCCTGGAGGACCATGGCGTTCAACGCAGGCGTACCCCGCCCCGAAACAACTCTCTTTTTGATTTACATTAATGATCTGCTTAAAATATATATCCAAATCATTTGTAAGAATATATGTCGATAATACGACCTTGTACGAGTGCAACTCTCGAAGATCAAAGTTTGGCAGCTGTGCTGTCATCGCCGATTACCGCCAGTTACGATGGAACGGATGATTTGTGAGACTATTGCGTTTTAGCTCATCCCTGACGTCATATGGAACACTTATATCCGATTTGATGATATCCACTACCTTTCCAATTCCAGATCAGGCCGGAAATTGAGTACCGTTCTCATATTTGGACGGAAGCTGTCCATTCCTTATTTTCCGGTCTCGATAGAGTGTAAAAGCGTGCCCCAGTCCTTTTGCTTTTCTTCCACCCTCTAACTTCTCTCTCACAGGCGGGTCGTGTCAAGAGCCTCGCTGCTCTGTCAGTACTACCATGGAAAGTGCTCGGACGAACTACATTTCTTGGTCCCCCCCCCAGGTATAACCTTCACGACTAGGACCATTCCTGCGCCATAATGTAGCAAACCACTATCCGTATTCCATCGATGAGAACAGCTTCTTCCTGCAAACCGCTGCTTCGTGCCGCCGACTTCCAGGAGGATGTTTCCCCGATCTTTACAATCTTAACCTTTTCATGTGTAGGGTCAATATTTATTTTCTCATCTTATTCGTATAAACTGCGTCTTATCGCAACCCTCTACCACGACGGGAAGTCAGGCCTTAAACAGGAAGAACCTTACTGTATATATATATATATATATATATATATATATATATATATATATATATATATAATAAAAAAACGAATCGCCATTTATTACTCCTTATTAGTTCTTTATAACTACCACCCTGTACGGATCACTTATAACAAATTTAGTATAATGGTGATTGTAATATTATCTATTTCCTTATATGGAAATATTAGCCATTCATTAACTGAGTAGCCAATTATATATATCAGGTGGAATTTATTGACTCTTTGTATGAAACAATTTTTTTCCCGAAAATGTTTTTCTCAAATACTGTTATTACTCCATCCAATAATGATGGTGGCTTCGTGCTTAAAACAATGTTTGAAGTTATGTCGAACGTCAACACATTTTTTATGCCATTATCTTCTCTTCATTGATTCTGTGGAAAGTTTTCAAGTGATGTCGTTTCTGGGAATCGTATACATTCTTTATTTGTGATTTCTGTAGCACCAGTCCACGAGGTTTGAAGAAGGGTGTTCCTATCTATGACCTACTGGTTTTTTTTTTCAAAGCAAAGATTACGCATCACTATGAAAAAGCGGTGGTTTACAACTGTGAGCTTAAATATTTTGATCGATTTAGTCGCAATGCTTGATATCCATAGATAAGCACGATTGGATTAGGCTTGTTTTGGTTAATATTTCAATTTTGTTGCAACTTATCTTATTAGACGAATCTACAGTTAACGCAGAGTATTGTTTTAAATAAAGGCATAAAGAAAATTTAACTAAGCATTAATTTCACAAGGCGTACATTTGTCCAGTAATATAAGATGTTAGAAGACCAGAGTATTTACCTGAAAACTCGAATCATCTTATTTAAATCCTTCGTTACAATGTCTACACAAACATTTATATACAACAATCTTCATTTTTCAATACATTATTTCAAAACAATAAATATTAAAGAGTATACATAATCAGTCCCTATTAATATGCAAATCATAATCCTCTACCAAATAAAAAAATAACAAAGCATCATCATAACATTTTGAAACGCTGCAAGCACAAAAAATATGAATAGCATCCAGTGATGTTCGATAAAAGTGACTCACCTGATTTTATTTACTAAATGTTCTTTTTTCCGATGAAACGAAAGTTGAGCTAACTTCAAAGGATAAGCGATCTAAAATCCGAAGAAGAGGTTTGAAGGTCTTTGAATTTAGCAGTAAATACTGTCAAGCATCCGTTCAGTATAATGTTCTGGGGATGCTTTTCTTTTCATGGAACTGGTTTCTTAAAACCTATTGAAAAACCCTCAGGAGCGAGCAGTACAAGAGAATTTTAGAGTTTTGTCTGCTACCTTCTGCTGAAAGGGTGCAAATCGACCCCACCAAGCTCATTTTTATGTAGGATAATGCTCCCTGTCACAAGTCAAAATTGATGAAGGAATACTTTGATGAGAAGCAGGTGAGTGCTATGACATGGCCGCCCCATGGAGCATGTTGCTCAACTGCTTTCTCGAGATCCTGTACTTTATAATGCTCCATAAGTTTTCTATAGGGTTGAGGTCAGGAGATTGGGGCGCACATGTCATAAAACTCGCCTGCTTTTATCGAACAGTACAGTATATAAACAGAACAGAAAATTATGTTTACATCTCAAATTTCAAAGTTACAAAAATTGGTTTGAAAGGACAGTTTCATTACTCTTGGAAAGAGGTATAGCAATTAATGAACCTACGGTGTCTAATTTCCTGAAAAAAAACCTAATATTTATATTAAATGTTAGGTCGATGAATGTCGAATGTTTCCAGTATAGCAACGGCTAATTCGCCCATTAAAATTAGATTTGTCTATGACAATGCCAATGTCTTATCTTAGTTTGGCAGAGAACCAAAATCATGACAAATTACTGTGTTTTTTATTGTTGACTACAGATGAACAAAATCCAGAAAGAATGTTAACTTATACCCTGAAGGTCTAAAAAATTATGTCTCTACCCACAGTTTTTTTGTCAGTGCTCTGGAATGCTATATTCATTTTAGGGAAAATTAACTAAGTGGATTCAATTGAAATTTATTCTTTATCAAGAACGGTTGCTCTGCAAATGAGTCGCATTGCACTGTTATTTTATTCATATCTATATTGGGAGTGATGGATACATTACATTCATAAAGACTGTATGTCTCTCAGTTTATTATATATTATATCTGGTATCTGCCTATTGAACACTTCATAAATGAACTTCTTAGTGAATTATACAAATTATTGAACAAACCGTAATAGACATGACTTTTAAAATATATTTTATTGAATGATTGATTCGATTTCTACGATTTATCAACCTGTGCAAGTCATTTGAAGCCAGGAAATATTTTTACTTTGTAAGATTGTTTTGTGATAATAATTTTTTAGTGATAAAATTCTTACTAATTAACCCATAGCTGGAAAGAGAAGTGGTGAATTCATATCATTCCCAAGTGTATTTTATCGTAAGTAAATATAAAGAAAGCCAAGAGGAATTGGAACTTGGCTCTCCGATTAAAATCCCGAGCAATAAGCCATTACACCACACGCACATCCAAGCCGTGATAATATGGGAACGAGCGTTTCAACGTCATATGGCCGTAAACCATAAAAAAAATGAAAGAACATGAATTAGAAAGAGAGAATAAACCGATTGGTATTGTATTTAAATTTTTGAAGATCTAAGTCGACTTGAAAACAAGAAGACGAAAGAGAATTCCACGGACGAGGACAGAAGAGGTTACCATAAAACTTACAGTTATATTTATCCATTTCAAATGTAAAATGATGAGATCATACTGACAATGTAATACTGAGGCTAAATTCAAAGAGTCCAGATATCAAAAATCAAGGTCTTTAGAAATTTTACCATGAAAATATATATATAAAAATCACAGAAAATATTTATATAAAAATCACAGGAAATCTACATTACAAAGATGGAGAAGTCACTGAAGCCGAGATGACCCAGGAGCATTTTGCGCGTAAGTGTATATAATGAATCCAACCCAACTCAGAAATTCAATAAAAAATTACCTACCACTATCCATTATACAATCCAGACATCCAAGTTTAACAGCACACAAGTGGTCACTCATCTTGGAACTGACAAGTCTAAACTTTGCTTAAATTAGATGATCGTACGGTAGACGGTGTTTCAACGTAAAGAGCCCGTAAGCCTTACTGTTCTAAATTAGACACAAGACAAAAATAACATACCTTGAAGTGTAAAACATACTATAGTCTACAAGATAAAATCCTTTCATAATTGTGTATTGCTGTGATAATTTTCTAGCACATTTACGAATGGATGTCCATGTTAAAATAGACAACAAATAAAAATTAAGTCGAGGATATGAGATCAAAGTCATAACAGGTATGTATACAACAAACTATTTCTAGTTTTCACAATTAAAATATAATCCTTGAAAATGGCTAAATGTATAGCCGAAAGCACTCGGACAAATAGAACATTCGGACAGTTTTTATATAATTCATCATCCGAAAAGAAAAAAAAAATAGATCGGATGAGAAATTGGATAAAAAACTAAATAAAAGCAACTTGTCTGTCGTTTTCAATGAAATGTGAATTAAAGAAAGATTGCTGCCTAAATACACACAACACACACACACACACACACACACACACACACACACACACACACACATATATATATATATATATATATATATATATATATATATATATATATATATATATATAAATGAATTGGTAAATATACGTAGGTATGCGAGCGAGTGAGCGAGCGATCGTATACAAATACTTATAAATATCTTATAGTTTAAGAAAAACATTGGTCAATGTAACGTAAGAATTATTTTATATGTATATATATATATATATATATATATATATATATATATATATATATTAGTAATCTTCTAAGTGTAAGAAATAATACTCGTTTGGAAAACCTTCAGTGTTTTGATTTGCAAATAATCAAACTAATACCAAAGGGGGAAACAAGGTATAAAAAATGAAAGAACCAAGAACATGTACGTTAGCCGAAAATAATCGTCAAGCATGCAAGTCCAAAGCCCTGACGATGTGTGTGTGTGTGTGTGTACATATATAAATATTTATATATATACACACACACACACACACACACACATATATATATATATATATATATATATATATATATATATATATATATATATATATATATACACCCACCTACACACGCACGCACACATATATATATGTGTGTCCGTAAATATATATATATATATGACACTGAGTACTGGATACAAAGAACGGAAGGTTAATTACATGTACATGCTTCAGATATATTCATTTTTGACAAAACAAATTATCTACCATCGCTGAAATCGAAAAGGCTCATATTATCAGCACGTGCATTTTCATAAAGCAAGTAGAAAGAAATTGTCCGCATTGCCGACTGTGTACATCACACGAAACTTCTGTACAGAAGACGGGAGTCAAGGAAACTGACCGGGATGCCCACTCAAAGTATACTGCACAAATGTCTGTAAAAGAGGTGAGAACGCAGGCATTCACCTAGACTTGAATGATTGTATAGTCTTCAGAAGATTAACTTGCATGTAAATACCGCAGAAAGGTTTATTTTATCGAATTGCCATGATTCTAAAACTCATAGCTGAAAAGTCAAAAAGACAAAGGCCAAGGTTTGCCACATAGGCATGCATCAGACTTCATCTACGCGGTCTGCTAGGGACCCTTATTCCTGAAAAGTCCTATCCAAACGCTGCGCCGGAAATATCAACGGAGACTGACACAATTTTATGAAAGGTAAAATTCTAAATAAAATAAACTTTCCATTTAAATTTTTCTGTAGTATGGAGACAAATTTAATTAAATCAAATCGACCACTTCTTATCGAAAGATTAATCGTTGGATTTTGTTTCAGCGTAAGGTAATTGGAAAAATCAATGTTCGTTATTTTTTAAGAAAAAAAAACACGTCGGTGTTTAAACAACATTTGTCTTTTCGATTTGATATCCATGTAATTCGTGTCTTTTTTTTTCTTTTGCTTAAATTGCATACCACTGACCTTGACTGAAATGAATTCTCGTTGCTACGAAAGACATTGGAATTAGACTTAGAATTTCTATTAGTTTGGTGCTTGTCAAATTTATTCTTCAATAAACTAAAGTGCAATTACATTATATTCCCCGTTATTTCCTTTGACTTGTTGACACTTATTCAGTATCTTTCCGAGTAAATCTCCGCTGATTTTTGTATAGAAAAAAGTTATTGGCAAAATGTCCAATCTGGTTTTAATTAGAGAAAGTCTTCCTCATCAAAGCAGCTGTCGAAAAGTCTTCAAGTCAGGTAAGTATGATTGGTCGGGTAATAAACTACAAACCAACTTTTCATGTTTTTTCATTCTTTTCCATTCCACTTTTATACCATTCTGAAAGCCAATTATTTTGTAATTCTGAAAACCAGTAAACATTAAAATCTATCATTATAACATTATTTCGGCGACTTAATAAGTTTGGTATCATAACCAGCTTTAACAATGCCATTGAAATTGTCTTCAAATACAGCATAATAACCAAGCTTAAGAATAAGAGACATGTCAGTCTTAAATCCTCTTATACCATTCTCAAAACGAGTCATTACATCATAATTAAAGCCTGTTCTTATAGCATTCTTAAAAACAATTGATATAATAAATATTTTTAAAAATCGTATAATTTTAAAACTATTTATTATATCATCGTTAAATCCTGCTAGCATACAATACTTAAAGCATTATTTAATATCATAAACATTGTTACTATGCCAGTCTTAGAAACCAATTATTTTTTTGTTTTTAAAACCTGAGCTTGACGGAAACAAAATCACATCCTTTGATTTAGACAGAGTAACTTTAAACGTTGATGTAGTTATTTTATTGCCTCTGTAAAACATAACTTTTTTATATCTTCATTTACTTTATTCTGTCATACAATTCATGAACCGATTTAAATATTTTGATGTTTTCTTATCGATAAAATATATTCATCTCAAAGAATTGTGTTGACGTTGGTGAGACGAACCTAACCCCCAAATTTTAAACGTATTTTGATACACACTTTATATTTGCAAATATCACAATAAATGGCTTTAAGATTATATATGATTAACAGCTGTACGAATGGCATAAACACTGGTTTATATGTAACATAATAACAAACCTTAGTACAATAAACGGCTCTAATAATAAAATGCATTAACGATACCATTTCAACTAGCTTTAAGATTATCGTAATAAATGTCGATAAGAATAGTATAATTATCAAATTTTATGATTTAAATGTTTTAAGAATCACAAAATAATTAGCTTTAAGAATATCTCAGTAACCCGGTATTATAAAATAACCTGCAATAATAATGGTGTGTTATATGTATGAGATTACCACTGGCTTAATGACATAATAAACAGGTTTAAGTTTGCCATAATACCTGAGTTTAGTAATGACATAATAATTTCAAGAATAGTAACAGGCAAAACAACTTTATTTAAGAATGTGATATTAATTAATGACAAAATAATCGGTTTTAAATGATTTTAATGAAGAATGTATTTTTTGAGTTAATGGACCCTAATTCGATATCTGGAATTTGACTCCTTTATAGAAAGAGTCAAATAACAGGACTATTACACATCTTGGCTAGAAGGGTTTCAAAGATTACAATTTAATCGACCAGCTTTAATGACATGAATTCAATAAAGATCTTTTGGTTCAATATTAAAGCAAAAACCGCAGCGAAACAAGATCTGCAGGAAGAACTTGCAAATGGCAAAATCCTTGTTGTCAATTAGCTCATACTAACACATAAAATAAATGACTATTTGATTCAAATACAGTATGTTGCATACAGCTTTTCGATTCATTTATTTATAATTTAGCATTTATAGTTTGATTTGGTTTGTTTTATTTTGTTTTACGGTATATCAACATCAATAGATCCTTTTATACCGACAATATTTTTCGGATAACTTTGAATAAATAAAATAAGTATTTCTTTATAAGTAATCATAAAGAAATTTTCATTGACATGTTTTTGTAAAGAGAGTTTTTGTTGAGATTCAAATAAATTGCTCGTAATATTTTTATATAAAAATGTATTGCTGGTATTTTTACTATGCAAGTCTATCTTTATACTTTCATAGTGTGGTTAATTATTTGACTATAGCTGGGGCACTAACAGATACTACCACACTGTGTCAGGGTAAATCTTGGAAGGACAGGAAGTAAGAGGTGGTTCCTCTATCCTCAAAACCTCCTGAACAGAGGCCGAGCTGCTGGATGTAATTCATCGCCATACGCAGGATGGAGCATTTCGGCTGCATGGAATTGTTTTTTGAATAAGTAAACGAGATAAACTAAAACATTTTTTTTTACTCACTCCACCCCATCAACACAATAATGCCACAAATACACAAAGGGATTGTGAAAGAGAATGTGAAAACGCTAACGATAACCGGAAACACAAGCTTACTCTCGTCTAATCTACCGATCTACTTCTATTGTTCATTGTCCATGTTTGTAACTCGAACGAATAATTAGCAAATGACATGATACAATCTTCTTATTTTTTTTTTAATTCGTGTAAACTTCGATTGTAAAATCCAAGTTTTATTGCAAAAATATCAATTTACCTAATAACAGGATATTGCGTATATAGCATAATCTCTGACAAGGGATTAACGTATTTTGTCCTGGCTCTGAGGAGAGCGAGATTGAACAGCCCACCATCTGATCTCCTGCGCAGGTAAATCCCTTCTCTTGATGTGCCGAATGCATGCTTCAGAAGCAGAGCGAAGAAGATCCAGACGTCAGTGAGAGCGAGGAGGCAGCCCTGTTTGACCCAATTGCAGATGTCCGAAGGGCTGAGATTAGCTTCTATTGAACTGCACAGGCCCTTGCATGTCACTATGGGAGAACTCAATCAAGCTCTGCATCTTGGGTTGGCAGCCAAACTTGGGCAGGTTCTGAAGAGGCATTCTCTGCTGACGACGGCGAACGCCTTGGTAAGATCGATAAAAGCCAAGTACATGGACACCTGCTTTTCTCTGCACTTCTCCTTGAGCTGGTAGACGGGAAGACCATGTTTATCGTTGATCTTTCAGCTAGGAAACCTCATTGCTACTTTAGGTAGACAGGTTCAGTATGGTTCTACAAGCGGACCAAGATACCCGAGCGGGGTGTTTGCCTACAACTCTGAGTAGCGAGATGCCTCTGTAGTAGTTGAAGTCGCTTCGCTCACCCTTGTCCTTGTAGAGAGTGACGATCTTAGCATCTCTGATGTCCTGAGGTACGGCTCTTTCTTTCTAGCACAGTTAGATGACCTCGTGCAATGGGACCAGTAGGGCAGTCTTGCAGTGCCCGAAGAAGTCAGGGAGGATCCCGTCACCGGCATGGGTCTTCCATGATGCCAAGCTGTCAATGGATTTGCTAAAATTCTCTATGGTTGTCGAGGTCCTCCATGACCGACAAGCGCTCAATGGCATCAAGTGCTATGGTCGTCACAACATACTGCCTGGAGTAGTGCTCGGAATGTTCCAACCATCTCTCTAGGTGTTGTCCCTTGTCTGCGACGATTTCTCCGGTGATGGATTTGAGTGGAGGTCTCTTGTTCTGCACTGGTCCCATTGCCGTCTTGATGCCATCGTCCATCCCTCTGACGTTCGCTGTAATTGCGACAGTCTGAATGGTTTCGCTAAACCCTGTCCAGTACTCATTGGTGCGGCGTCTGGCAGTTTAATGAGCTTTGCTTCTGAAGGCTCGATGGATCTGCGGGGAGCAAAGCTTTTGGCCGACGATGCGGCGGTAGCGACCCACACCCAGTGTAAACTCCAGTCACTGATGAACCGTTTGTCCAAGGCCTGCAGATACTTCGAGCTGACCATTAGCCTGAAAGACAACGTCCTGGGACAAGGTACTGAAACATCATCAGCAATAACCATTGACGACTATGAGCTCGATGCAGTCCATCAGTTAGCATACCTTGGCTCCACCATTACTGACAACCTTTTCTTAGATGTAGAGATTGACAAGAGAATCGGGAAGGCAGCCACAACTCTTGCTCGCCTCGCAAAACCAGTGTGAACCAATCCCAAGCTGACGGTGAAGACCAAGATCGCAGTGTACAACGCCTGCGTCATCAGCACACTGCTATATGGCAGCGAGGTTTGGACTACGTATGACAGGTAAGAAAGTTGTCTGCACAACTTTCAAGACAAGGTGCCCATCACTGAGGTCCTGTCTCGAGCAGATTTGCCTCGCATGTTCACACTGCTCAGACAGCGCAGACACCGTTGGTTAGAGAAATTACGTCGCTGTATGTGGGTAGCGCTATAAAACTCTTAGTTGATATTTTAAATTGCTTTTTGTTTTTTAGTAGTAATGTGCTTGTAGAGGTCTGTTTTGTTTTGTGCCCTTCGGATTTATATTTTCGCAAAATACCACAAAATATAAAATAACAGAAGCAAATTAAAAACTGCTTTACAATAACAAACAATATTCATATTCATGTATGACAATGATATACAAACATAGGGTTTGCTTTCCTTTGACTGGAATTTCGTAGAGTTCTTTTCCGATTGAAATGTTTTTATCTTTGATCACAGAGAGCTGAATGAAGTGCTCTAAACGTTCACCGTGAGTGATTTGAAAGAATTCAGTAAACGCGAGTTCTTTAGTTACTACCTAGTGTATGTCAGAGAAGGCGAGAGAGGCCAAAAGAGAAAGAACGAACGTGTGTCGAAGTATATATAATAAACGTAGTCACGTGATAGGCTCCACAGAGCATTTCTAATTTTTGGCGGAAAAATGGTTTTGATTAACTCGTAGGGGTTGTTGCCAACTTGAACAGGTCTACCGCACGGACGTAGACGAAAACATGATTGTGTTATTAACCGACCAATGAGAATTGAGAAAAATATCAAGGCTTTGTGATCCACTTTTTGCGTTTAATTTGCACAAAAATTGACACTGAAAGAAAGTGGTAGCAGAATATTAAATGTTCTCTCTTCTCCTTCTTCTTCTTCTTACATAGGATATTTTGCTACGTAGGAAATACGCCATTATCCTTGTTCCCCATGTCTTCAGTATATCCTGTGAGTTTAACATAAACTAAATTCCCTCAGCTCTAAGATGGCCATTAGCAAGCAAGGTAAATAAAGAAAAAAGATAAAAAAAATGTTAAGGACTTTTTATGTGGTATTACGTTAATTTCTTTATGATTTTTATAAATAGAAAGAGAAAGTGCCACTGGCTCGAACTGACCTAGTAAACATTCTTTGAAAAAGGAATGGGACTTTTCTCGATATCTATAGTGTGTCACCAAACTTCTGGCGTACATATGTATTTTATCCGAACAATTTGAATGTATCACATATCATCCTGATTTTTGCTTCCTTTTCAGATTTTTATAAAACCTAAAAACGTCGAATAAACGTACGGCATTTCAGACTGTGGATGAGAATGCGACGGTACAGCTGTTAACAATACAAAAATCACTTTTTCAGACTATTTTGGATAAGGCAAAAGAAGATGGAACAAGTGTATGAAATTCCAAAGATAGTATTTTGGAAATGAAAAGACACGAATATCTTAATTCCTCTCTTTTTCACTAATTTTAAATAACTTACGAATTGTTTTGCTCCATCATTATAGACATTTACAGCAATGCCAGCCGATGGAACGCCCATGGTTTTGAACAACTGTATTTCCCACGTGTTCCAAAAATTATGAATAAAATCCCACTAAGCAATTTCTAGAGAACTGCTACTTCGTAGAACAAGCTCCCACGTGGTTGCTTACTACAATCTTAAGATCTACACGTGAAGGGTTAATCGTTCATCTCTCAGGCTTATTATATTTCTTCTCTTCCTATCAACTATTCTTCCATTCATATTGCATTTCTCATTTATCAGTGAATTTTAAAAGTAACCATTTACTTTGAAGAGACGTACAGTGGGTTGGTTTGTTGTACACAATCTCCGGGACAGAGAAAAAGTAGGCATTTTATTTTAATTAGAAATGTGTCTAAAAGATGCAAGGTATCTTCAAGACGGTAGTAATATATTAATTTTTAAATACAAAACTTTTGGTTGCCGGTAAAAGGATCTCATAAAAGATTAAGTTACGTATTGGCAACGTCGAATTTAGAAAAACTTAACTCTATGTGTTGCGTTGTAACAGACGAGGAACAATATGAAACCGAACATCTGAAAATACAGGAAATTATAACTTCAATAATCTAAGAAATGTATTAAGAGAAATGAAATTTCATTACAAAAAAAAGAGTGTTAAAATTCTGAGTAATTTTACATTTGCTATATGGCATTGAATGATGGATAAACTGTTCACACATGAAGAAGAATCTTGAAGCGATGGAGATACATTTGCACCAAATGATGAGAGTAGTATGACAGGAATTCCGCTGGCATAAGATTGAAACGTTATATTTAATTATTTGCATTGTCTGCTGCTAGGAAAACAATTCGTTCACTGAGTTGTACCAGACAACCTTTCTTGCCAGAAACTTACATAATTATAAGTTTACCATTCGTCCATGTATTGAATATTCTTGACATATACAACCAGATGTTTCTGCGATCGCATTAGAGAGATAAAATCCGCAGAAGCATTTGCAATATTTTTAACTGTTATATTGACTTCAGTCACTTTGCTATCGCCGTAACGTAGATTCCCTGTACCTTATCTATAAACACTTTCATGCTAACTGTTTTGATGATCTTTCTTCTGTGTTGTATTAAATTTACGAACTTAAGTGCAAGACCAGTTTGACAGGTATCGTCATTATTCTTTTAATATTATATTTCATCGTAAGTTCTATACTAACAATTCCTTCTCTCGCACTGCTCGCTTGTGGAACGTTTTCTGGATTCTCCCCTTCCCGTCAACCTTGATCTTCAAACTTTAAGCACATCGCCGGTTATCTTTGGTAATTAAACAGTTTTAGTAGATTTGTTACCTATATTCGGAAATAGATAATACAAAGTGACTTTTATTTACAATCAGAAATAGTCAATTTTTCTCAAGAAATAATGAGGAAAGGTGGCTTGGAGAATTTAAAAACACCAGGATATACGGAAAACAAGGGTTAACGAGCTTTCACGAATAAATGGCAGGACAAGGACAGATATACAGTGAAAGACTTAGAATGACAGTAGGTTGTTGAGAGCTGTGATCTATGGAATATTGTGAAATTATTTCTAAAACCACAGAATGGCGAGTAAAAGAGAAAAGTATATAGCCTAGATTTTTATCGTTTTTTTAGTTTCTTTTCTAACTGAAAGACAAGATTAAAAATTCTCTCATCGTCTGAGAGAAAACAGCATGGGGTTGCTTCAGTACGATATTAAATATTTATAAATCTAACGTTATGTTGAAAATAATCACTCCTTTGATAATTTCTCTACCTTCTAGACTGTCTCGTCTTGATTTATACAGCGGTACAGTATTTCCACAAGGAAAAGACAGATTATTCATTTTCAAAGAGACATGCCGTGGACATTTCAATCATCAATTAAGTTAGTTGTTCTCTGTGACTTCCGGATAGCTTTAACCAAAAATGACAACTTTCTTTCTTTTAGAAATTCTAAACATTGGTTCGCACTGATTTTAAAATATACGATTATTGATAAATCAATAATCGTATATTTTAAAATCAGTGCGAACCAATGTTTAGTAAATAAAGTAATGGAACTGCAATAAGAACAAAATGAATAGATTTCTTAAGAACTACAAGTTTTAAGTGGTAATTTCTGTTTCTGATCTTATACAATTATTCTGGTACCTTGCATAATAACAAAAAAAACATATGAAGTACATTTAATATCTTATCAAAATTACGGGGTTTGAGCATTAAGACGGCCATTGATATATTTATCAGACCAAACAGAATAATGAAACTCCCCAAATTCTTAGACTATATAGAATATTGAAATGAGTATGGAAATGAAACTAACGTATTTAATTACGATGTTTGATTGATGAGCAAGGGCATCAATTTTATAAAAGCAATTGTAGAACATCTGTCTACATTTCTGTGATGAGGTATTGTAATTATTTATATTATTGGCATTGTTCAGATTCTTCTGCTCATCTTTATTGCCATATTCATGATGTTTGGACTGTTGTACGCTCCGGCGTTCTTCAAGTGACTGGAATTTCGAAATGAACCCTTTATTCCGTCCAAATTAGTTCTAGTTTCGGTTGTCTCAGTTATCTCCCTTTGACTCAACTCTCCAAGTGTTTTTGTATACCACAGCACTAGCCAGGTATTGGACTCACAACTCTTTAGGTCAAATCATTGAATCGAACCAAAACTTTTATCCACTTTTATATACATAACATCTAGAACGGACCAGTCATGAGAGGAAGTGTAACGGTAGTGAAAGAAGAGATAGTTGACCACGTTAAGTAGAGAGAGACGGAGACCCGTGTAAGAGTGGTGTGAAGATTCAAGTGAGACTTCCCAGGTCATGTATATGGAGATTTTGATCCTTCCAAAAGGGGAAGATAGCCATGAATCGAGAAATCAGATGGTGGGATTGAAGACTTAAGATTAGTTACACAGAGAGCTAGGTTGCCCGGAGACATTTCGAAGAGGAAGGTTACATAGCAAAAGTTGGTACGAATACTACAAATGTTGGAGAAAGAAATTTTGAAGGATTTAAGTGATTTTTGTTGAACTAGCTTAGTTTTATATCTTTGGTATCTTATAGTCATGCTGAGTTGTTTTGGTAAGGAAAGACCTAGAGTAAAAGTAGGCCGTCTAATGTAGCATATGCGGGAATGAGTGGCGCAGGCTGAAACATAGAATGGCCTCGGGGTTGCCTACCGGAGAAGCTTGAGGGACACCCTTTCATACGCGACATGGCAGTAGAAGAACCCCGATATTATGCGATTGTTGATCAGACTAGCCTCTGAAGACGCTACGCAAGAATTCAGGCTCCTAATTACCAGTCGGGAACAGCAACCAGAAACTGCCAATCCGGTACCCACAATATGAAGAGACATTGCAACCATCTACACACATCACAAAAAAATAATGAAAGCACCACTGTTAACCTTTTGAGCACTGACTACCGCTTTATCGGTGGTAGAGAAAAATGACAATGTCAAACTACCCGGTGAACAGTGGGTAAGCACTTGAAACTATTTTTATATCTACCGTGAAACATTAAATACTAGTTGGGATCTCGCTCTCCCCCTTTCACTGTCGAAACTGTTAAATGTAACCGTCACTTCTACTCCAATAGCTTCATGTATCGCACTTCTCGTCTGTGGAACTCCCTCACAATTTCTTGTTTTCCTGGTAGTTATAATCTCCAACTATTCAAATGTAATGTCAATCGACGTCTCCAGATGATTTGATCTCTCCCCTAATCTTCTCTTCATCCTTTCCTCTATCACTGCTCTTTGCTCTCGCTCCAACTCTCTGTGACCCCTTGCGTGATAGTGGCTTCCCGTCTTACTTGGGGCTGAATGCTTAAAAAAAATATTGACGAATTTTCACTCAAGAGGATAGGCAGAAGAATTAAAATAGTTCAGGAACGTAGAGCTCAAAGTGTAAAGGAGAGAAAAGGAAAAGAACAGAGAATATCTTCTTAAACAGTAAACAAGGTACATACCTCTACTCCTGTTGAAGAGAATGGTAGGGGAGTATGAATAAAAACGCTGGTTCAATTTTGATTCAATTAATGACCTATATTTAATGATAAGTCTGATCGGTTGTATAAAGTCAAATCGGCAGCTGATATAAAAAAAAATGATGACAAACTATTTTTAAGTGCAGAAATAAGTGGCTTCTTAATTTAACATCTCCAAAACGAAACGTCTATATTTTAATTGTCTTGGAAAATTTTGTTTGTTTGTTTGTTTTTTTTATCTTTCGTTAGAGTGGCTGATGCTGACCACCAAGAGAGTGACTAATTTCGCTTTCTCATGCTAACGATTTCCACTGCCATTATGTGGAACGATTATATAGAATCAGTTGCTTGGTCTGTTTTATCAGAAAATGTTTTATTGCCAGAACGTATCTTTTACATATATAAGCCGACAGGTCGTCCATCAATTAAGAATTGCTGTCAAATCTGATCTGTTGCTTCTGCTATGGATTTTGTGATTCTTGATAAAATCCAAAGAAAAACAATCTGCAAAGTTATTCGCCCGTACATGGCATCTTGTCTTCAGTCATTTCGCACCGCTGTAACAGATATTTTTCTGTGCATTGTCTCTAAATATTTTCATGGATATTGGTCTCATGAGGTTTCATTTTTTTATCTCTATTTTACGAATATAATTGCAGCACTAGACTTTCAGCTGGTTCTCATAATTTTACAGTTGAAATTGTTAAATATAACTGTAGGTTCTATGCTGATGGTTTCTTCCCTCGCACTTCTCACTTTTTGATTTCTAGCAAATTTTTACCTTTAAAATGTTAATGCAATGTAAACTGTTATTTTTGGTTTTCTTAATTCCCACCATGTTTTTCGCTTATATTTTTTCACATTCAATAACGTCTTGAAGTTTAGTGCCTTCATTGCCTTGCTTGGGCTGAAATGATTAAAAATATATTGGAATATAGATTCGTCATGGAATAAAAAATGTGGACAAGACAATGTTTCTTAAACTATCAGACATAAGTCAGAAACGGAATGTATATTTGGATATTCTTTGTGTACAAATTCTCTGTTCAAGTTTAATTCCGTAGATGTGTTGATTACGTATCTCGCCATGTTTTAACCAGATCATTTATTACTTACTTTCTCAGTAACTGAATGCGAATGACGGATTTATACGTTAGTAGGATATACTAAAGATAATAAACATTTACTATTACTCATTTGCTATTAATATCTTTTTAACTGAAATTTAGCTCAGGTTAGAAAAGATAAACGACGTTTTAATTAATATTGGAATATTTCAACTAGAAAATCTGTCCATTTTTTCTTAATTTGCTTTAATTTCTTTATTATTTTACTTTATTTCCTTTTTTCTTTCTCATGATTCAGATTTATATGTATTAACTTACAGACCAGAAATCACAATGAATACCTTATTTTAATGTCAACAAATCAAGGATCTTTTCTCAGTATCATCTATTTAGTAACCTCTGACTTTTAGTTATTTCGGCCAGATGACAATACTCAGCTAGTAGACTCAGCTTAATGCACAAAATATTCCTTAGCACATGAGCTATTCCAAGTAACATTGCTCTCTTCGTCTTGAGAGACAGAGAATTATTTGTAAATCGTCGCATTTTAACTGCTGCTTGATAGATTTCTATGATTTGACCTGCCACGTCTTCGTACATCTGTATTTTCGTCTGTATCGCGTACAGAATGTTCTTTTCCACGGTACCGCGTATTCTCTCAGTATATTTTCATAGATAACAAACAGAAAAATGCATTTCTTTTATTTAATCATGTAATAGCAGCTCTTAACAAGAAAAGAAAAACAAAAACGATACGATGCATAAAAAATTACAAAGATTGGCTTACACATCCTGAGTATTTCCTCGACTTGGTGCAACTATGAATATGGTTGTAGGTACAAAGCAAACCTATCAGAGAACTGATTATTGTGAAAGAAGCCAGTTTTTTTTTCAGACTTTCCTTGTGCAATATTGATTGTCGTAGCAATGCTAAGAAGTCAGAATCGGTAATGAAATTCTTCATATTCCAATAAAAACTAATTTTAAACAATCTTGAACACAATACAAGGCACAAGAGTCACTCATGGTAGACTGTAACTGAATAAATTTGTTGCAAATGCGCAAAGGGAGAATGTAAAAATTTCACATGATGAGGATATGTTGGATAAATAAGAATGATTTTAGAACTTGGGGATTGATTAATTGTTTGGTCTGTTTAACGGCATACAAACTAATTATGGGTAATTTAATGCTGAAAGTTTAATTTTCTTGGGAGCTTGGAAGTAATAATAATATGTGTTATTCTGCTTTCACAATTGGATACATGGTAGATGATACTCAGCTTTTGTGTATATACATATTTGGTATGATTACTAGAGGAGGCGAGGTTTGAATTATTTTATAATTTTCTTGAAGGTATATTTTAAAATAACGTTCGATATAAGTAATTGTCGAGTATCATATGGATTAATGTTATAAATGTTGTTTTTGTTGGTTTTATAGTAATATTCTAGGCGGATTTGGATGAAGTTTGCTACAATCTGTTAGTATGTGCGCAAGGTTAATTTTATTATAAATATGTATTCTTGGTATTTTTTACCCTATTTACATTATTCGAACTATTGTCCTCATCTTTGTCGCCATATTTATTAAACGTTTCGGCCTTTGTACGTTCCGGCTTTCTTCAGGTGGTTGGAATGTCGAACTGAACACTTTATTTCTCTCAATGGGGTAGACTCATCCTCAAGGAGACATGGCACAGAGGGTTAAGGCCTTAGTTAGATCCAGAGACAGGACCCAAATAGTGTGAGTTCAATACTTGGTTAAGGCGGTGGAAAACTTGGAGAAGGGCATTAACATGAGATAACTAATAACTGACATCCATAAGACATGGCACGTGGAACTATAACAGTCTAACCCTGTGAGCGAAATAAAGGGTCCAGTTCGACATTCCAACCACCTTCAAGGGCCGAAACGTTGTAATAAATACGGCGACAAAGATTAAGACAATAATCCGAATAATGTAAATAGTGTACATAATGCCCCATCTCAGAAATATAAACAGATAATGGTATTTTTTTATATAGGAATGTATTGCTGGTATTTTTAATATGAACATGTACTTTTATACTTACATAGTGTTTCACTATTTTTGGAGCTTCATTATTGTTCATATCTGGGATCTGAACAGATGCTACAACCCCGGATGATTGTGGACCTGGGAACTTCAGCAATTAAAAGTTCTTTCCATGCTCTTCAAAAACTGCAATCCCCCGATCAGAGGCTTGCTGCGGGATGTAGTTTATCGTCATACCCAGGAATGAATTGCTCGGGGAAGCATTAACAGTTTCGGGAAGAATTTATCTCAGTGGAAGCTCCTTCTTAACAATCGAATACGAAGGAAATGATGGTGATTCATCCCTTTGTATGTGGACTGATGGGACTGTTACGGTTTTTTGGGTATATATGGGTATATAACTAAGGTATTTATTCTTGTAAAATACAAGGAATTGTGGCACAAGGCCGAAAGGGGAGGGAGTAGAGGCTGGTCTTCACTAACTATCTTATACCTAGCTAATCTGATTCACGACCCATTCATACGTTACAATTTACTCATTCACCACAAGAACTTGTCCATCACCACTCAATCCTTCATGCACCATAATACCGGATTCTCACAAAACGCGCCCCAATCCATAAAAATTTGATGATGATACATATACTATACATAAAATTCTAATAATGATAAGAATGAGAGGGGAGGGAGATGAACCCAAAAAATAACTAAAAATATACACAACATTCAAACTAAACATAACATATGTTAGTAGGGACCGTCCAACCCTCAAAACAGAGAGGCCGCTGTATTCTGTCCAGAGGACAAAATCAAGAAGCACTCTCGCTAAGGGAGTGGGAAAAAGAGGATAAAATATTATGCCGGAACGGGAAAAAAAATGCTGACCCAGTCGAGATGAAAAAAAGGGGACCAAAACAAACTGGGGAGGTTGGGAATCTCGACTTGGACCATAACCAAAGAGCAGCCGGGATACAGGCCAGGAACAACACTTACTCACATTAACTAGGTACACTGAAGCTTGTCTAACCTAACCAAGGGGAGGGTTCCACAGGAAGCCACCCCGATGTGCTATAGGTTGACTTAAAAAAGAAAATCAAGGCTAGCCCCGGTCACACGAACCAGGCTTGCTACTTTCACCCACCTTTCGCTGAAGACTGTCGAATGCAATCGTTTTCTATCAGATCTAATCTTCATCTTGAGCTGATGCTCAAAGAATTGGATTAGATGCTGATAAGAAAGACGGTTGCCCCGCAAGACTTCCTCCATTCGCGTCGTCCAAATCACCATTCGAGCCGTGGCCATCAGCATCAGAAACACCATTCGTTTCTCCCCGGAATACGGGGCGACACATTGTCACACGCGTATGCGCGATCCATGGACACAAGCTGTTCGGGAGCGAGACGAGCCGTCAGCTCGCCGACATGGTCCCATAAGGGGCGGACCCGGGGGCAATGGTAGAAGGCGTGCGCAGCCGTTTCTTCTAAACCAAGACCACACCGTTCACAGTCTGGCAAATCCGCCAAACCCCATATGAAAGCCTTTTCATTGAGAGGCAGCCGATTCCGAGCCAATCGCCAGGTAAGCGAAAACTCAGGGTTACTGAGGTAATCCGCCGCTGGCGCCCAAGACCAATAGGAGCGATACTCCTCCTCCGACAAGCCGAGCGTATCACGTAGTTTATCCTTCGCGCGACCCTCCACTAAACCACGATAGAAGACCTTCCTAGGCCGTGAAAGGTCACTGGACCGGGAATGGCCTTCAAGGCCAACCGACACTCGTGGATGAAATCCGACTCATCCCGGGGCCTACAACGGCGCTCGGCCCTCGAGATGGGGGACTGATAGTAAGGCTAGGGAAGGCGTCCCTAACAATCCCCTCCAGAATCGGATCTCCCCTAGTCAATGCGCGGCGTAGGAAAGCCAACCTAGAGGCACGGATGTGACTCATAAGGTGCGGCATTCCCAGCCCCCATGACACGGACGTTTGGTGCAGACTCGTCTGTCGACCCTGTTCACGCGTCCCCTCCATAAAATGGAGGATAGCGATCGCTCGAGCACCTTCCTGCGGTCTTTACAGAGAGGAAGTACGGACAACCGATAAAGAATCAGGGGGAAAATGTATGTAACACACACCTCCGCCCTGCCCTTCACGGACAACCGCCGTCGATTCCAAGTCTGACCGGCAGAATCGACCTTTGCACGTACTTCAGACCAATTCTTCTCCAGCTGGAGGTCAGGCCCAAACCACACTCCAAGAATGCGGACAGGACCGTCCGTCCAACCGAAGCGGCCCGGAAGATCGACCCCTTCCAGGCACCTAACCGCAAGCCGGACGACTTGTCGCGGTTTATCTTGGCCCCTGTCACCTTCTCGTACCGATCAAGCGCCTTCTGTACCGCCTCAATGTCGCTGCGGGACGACACGAAAGCAGATACGTCATCGGCGTACGCGGAAACCCTGGCTCGAGACCCTCCAGGCACGGCAATTCCACGTAGGGCCGGACTGCCGGTCTCGTCCTTCAGCCGGCGAAGGAGAGGCTCCAACGCCAAAGCATAAAGGAGAGGCGACAGCGGACAACCCTGACGGACCGACCTAGACAGCACGAACGCGTCCGACAACCTTCCGTTCACCTGTACCACAGCACTGGGGGAGCGATACAGGAGGCTAATCCAGCGGCAGAAGTTGGCTTCGAATCCAGCGGCCTGCAGGACAGTAGCAAGGTAGCGATGGTCAACCCTATCAAATGCCTTGACTGATCCAAACTGATCAGCGCGGCTTCTTCGTCGTCTTTTACACCCTCTATGATCGTGCGGATCAGATGCAGGTTGCTCCGAATTGTTCGGCCCCTCACAGAACAAGTCTGCTCAGGTCCCAACAGAGACTCGGCAACTGACTGCAAACGCTCCTCTTGCAATCTTTAACTCTGGTTTCAGAGTTATGGGCCTATAATCTTTAACCTTTGCTGTTTCAACAGTTTCACGCCCCTGGTGATCCGTTATGGACCCCGACCGAAACCAGTTGTTGAACACTGCTGTCAAAATCGGAACAAAGATGTGCGACAGCCTCAAGTACAATTCATAGGGCAAACCATCCAGACCGGGCGACTTGCCTCTGCCGACCTTCTTCAAAACCACGTAGACTTCGCCCTCCGTAATCTCTCCCTCGCAGCTAGCCGCTTCAGTCGGCGAAAGCCGAGAAAAGTCAGCCAAATAGCTGCGAAACTCCTCCTCACGGAGACCAGGCTCCTTGGTAAACCGGTTCCCGAAATGGCGTCGAAACGCCTCGCACATGTCGTCAGTGGCCCGAAGAGTGTGCCCCTCCGGGGATTTGACTTCACGAATGAAACGATCGCCACCTCGACGGACCTCTTCCCTGCGCAGATCTGCGCCCATGTTCACAACTTCGGAAGACATCTTACTTAACTTATGTCTAATTACCTGGCCCATGTACCGCTCGCTATTCAAACGATCCAGGGCCGCCCTAGCTGAGGCTATCTCTAGGGATCCCCCCAGCCACCGCCCGGGTGTAACTAGCTTTAAGTGTCTTCACCTTTTCAGCTCTATCTAGAGCGAGCCGTTTGCTGAAATCAGTGGTGAAAGACCTAATCCTAGACTTAAGGCGTTCCCACCACTTATTCCCGATAACCGCCCCCACTAATTCCCGCTGCACTAATCTAGTTAGCTGCTCCGGAAGTCCTGCCTGTCCAGTAAAGACAGATTGAAATTCCAGTAGCCAGCCATTCTAGGCCTATGATCTAACGCTACACGGGCACAAACAAGTTTGTGGTCCGTGTAGCCTACCCAGTGGAACGTAGGGCAATCTAACAGATCTATGTCGGCTCTTCTAACTAACATTCTGTCAAGGTAGCTAACCACCTTTTCAGAAGGCCAACTAAGAGCCCACGTCCACATGTTCCCCCCGGGATGATCGACCCGGTATCTATCGACGAGACCATAATCGTCGATCAGATCAACCAGGCTACGATCGTCCCTTCTCCCACTAGCACCCCCTCCCCTGTCTAAGTCGGGGTCCAGAATGGCATTCCAGTCCCCATTAAAACTAGGCGCGTTGAATCAACCAGGAACGGCCCCAACCGCCGAAAAAAACGAGACCCGCTCCTCCCGGTCATTGGGCGCATAAACCGCAAACGACTCGGAACGAACCACTTTTCACGGCAATATCGGCCACGATCAACCGGCCCTCGGCATCGGTATGCACAAGGTCCACCTTCGCATCAAGAGTCCGTCTGACTAGCAAAGAAACTCCTCTGGCAAACCGGTCCCCATATGCTGAATAGACAACAAACTCATCTTCCAGCACACACGCATCGGCACTGCAAACAAAGTGAGTCTCTTCGATCGCGACGACATCCACATCCAGGACAGAAGGTCCTGGAGCAGGCGGGCAGCCTTACCCCGATCCCTTAAGCCCCTCACATTCAGAGTCGCTAACTTGGTTTCCATTTTTTAGCCTGCAAAAAAGAAAAGAAGAATAAGCGCAAAAACCTATTCACATACGGGCCGGAAATCTGGGGTGAAAGGACCCCGACGGAATGTCCCAGGCTACCAGTGCCTAATTCGGTCGTCATTCGACCGTCCCGAGACAATCCCGCCGACGTCCATGGGGAAATGTTAATTTTGCAAACCTGTATACAGAGGGATGGAGAATAACGGGGACCTCCCAGCACAGAAATTAAATATTTTTTCAGATTTGGAGTACCTGTCTCCAGGATCCGTATCTCTGGGAAATGCATCCTTGCATTCCTCCAGAAATTCCAAACCTTTCAGGTTCCCGCCCGTGTCCCTAACACAAGTGGTGACACCCGGGGCCTTTGGGAAAGTTCCTTGGGTCCTCAGTGGATTTCCCATCCACAGATGTACACTTTAAAGAGCGGACCCAGCCGCGTCTTTTCTGTGTGAGGACATTTCTTTTCCGCCTTCCTTCCTGTCCACCTTACAAATGAGGTCCCACCCAGGAAAATGTTTCCTCTTTTTTTTTTTTTCTGGGAGGGGGGGAGAGGGGTTGGTGTGGGCAGAGGGGTGGAAGTACCAGGTGGGGTCAGTTACCGGGTAGACAACGGAAGAGGTTGAAGGGAGGTGGGTGAAGAAACCCTTGGAAGGGGAGGGACGACTTTTCAGTTTGGATTCCACCTGGTCCTGGGATGCCGGGAGGGCTTGGGACCCTGCTACCTCAGTACTGTCTCGTTTTAGTAGAACTTCCTCTTTTTGAAGCTCTCTCTTTCCTGCTTTTCTTCCACTTTCATCTGTTGTCGGGATGCCCTCTTCTTTGTTTTGCCTCTTTTGTTGGGACTGGCAGGTTTGGCTTTTTTGCCTCCATCTCCCCCTCTTTTGTTGGTTTCTTCCTTTTTGCCTACTGCATTTTTCTGGGGCTTTCTCTTTTGTGTTGCTGCTGTTGTTGCTGCTGCTGCTGCAGGGGAGGCTGCTGTTGCTGCAGCTGTTGTTCACCCATTCCCCTGAGTTATTTTCTTCTTTCCCTCCTCGGCTAGCGCCACCGCTGGTTGATACTGTCCCTTCTGTTTTTGTTGAGATCGGCTTCTTAGTTGGGCTGTACCTTTTACCTGGCCAGATGTCCTACCTGACCACAGAACCAACAACAGGGACGGCGTCCTTCCACCACGACGTAAATCTTCCTTTCCCTGCAGAGAATTGTGTTGGGGATGTCCTTGAAAGCCCTGGCGGTTCAATGTCACCATGACTTCCAAGTCACCAATGGCAATCCCTTGCCATGCATCGGACTGCTGAATCCTACATCTCCAATATCAGGACCATAATGCCGTGAAAAAATCCGCCCACTATTCTGATCCTCTCCTTGTACATGGGCACATCATGATAGCTGCTTCCGAGTCTTTCGCTTGTCCCCATATGCTCTGTCTGGCTTTAAAGTTTTTGTTTTCAGGGTGCAGCCAGCCAATGCTTTACTCTGCCTCCTCAGTGGGCAAATTTGATGTCCCAGCACGCATTCGACCTGGTGCCATGACCTTTTAACCCATCAATGTTCAGAGTTTTCAGGGCCTCCTCCATCTGTTCTCTATTCACTCCTGTGAACTTTTTGTCTTTTTCTGTCCACAGTTAAAAAAGAAATTGATGTTTTGCCACAGTCTCCATTTGACCCGAAGGCACCGTGTATCCAGCTAATTCTTCTTGATGAAGTCCTTCAATTGCTGCTTCTGTGTTCTGTGTTATATACCCTTTCTTTTTTTTTTAAAAAAAGTGGGTCCCTCAAAATGGTGCAAATTGAAGGGGTGGCCAAAAAAAAAATTTTTCCTGGGTCCCTAAAACAAAAATCCCAATCAACAGTTCTTTTAAAACAACAAATGCAAAAAGAGAAAAACCAAAATCTCACTTACTTTTTGTTGTTGAAAAAAACGTCTAAAAAAAGTCCAAAAATAAAACGCAACAAAATCAAAATCACAACCGTTCAATATATCAAGTATCAAAAATAAAATACTCCATTATATACCCAAAATAAGGGGGCTGTTACGGTTTTTTGGGTATATATGGGTATATAACTAGTGAGCGAGTCAGAATGACTTATTTCCCTTTATAATCGACCAATGGAAGGTTGACCAATCAGAAGCCGCCTAACACTGTATTCGTCGTGTATAAAGGCGGCCATCTTGTTTCGTCTACCAGAAGGACCAAAGGTGACCAGGAGAAGGATGAACTACACTCTGCTGTGATATCCACTGCGAACCTTCACTACGCGTTCCCACTGTCTCCGAAATATTCACTGCCAACCCTTGGATTCAATACTCAAGGACGACCGTCATGGAAATGTCTAACATAGGTTATGAGCCCAGATCACGATTTAAAATGACGGATAAGAATCTGGATATGAATTATGGGAGACGAAGTTTTTTTTAGGCTACCTAAGAATATGAAAACTCCATGACATCATCTTTTGCAAGTCGACCAGGAGGGGGGCATGATGATTTTATGAAGAAATGCGACCGTTTTCGCGGAGTTAATTCAATTCCCGGATGACTGGAGTTTGTCTTTAATAATGAGGGAGGCCAAGGACAATGGAAGCCGAGCCCTACACAAATTTAAACGAGTACTATTTGTTAAAAGGTAAGCCTAAAATTATTGCTTCATATATTTGAACTAACCGCGAATCAGTAACCAATTATTTTAGCAGAGAATGTCACAAATGCTTTAAAATTGCAGGTGAGGACTCTCTCGGATGGGCTACGAATAGCCATGGTCTTGAAGGGTTTACCACCTTCATTCAAACCTTTCACGACAGTTATAACTCAAAAGATAACAAGTAACTGTCACTGAGTTTAAAATTGCGTTACGTAATTATGAAGCAATATGATAATATGTACCCCCCAAAATCGAGGCAAAAAAAAAATGTTGTTTTCGTTGTGGTAATAATGTCGGCCATGTCCGTGCGGAAATGTCAAATTTGTACACGGAATGACTTTTTGTAAACAAAAAAAAAAAAAAACTTTTTGAATGGACGTGCATATGCCTTTTTTTGTTTGGATTGAGTACTGTGGCCAGTACTTGTGATTCGGTCAATTCGGCTGCGACAAATCATGTATTTATGGTTGTTAAGAAAATTTATTAATTTTGACACGAATTTTGAGCTCGACTGACATTTTATCGAGTTACTGGACGGCACCAGAGCTAATAATTTAGCCTCAAAGAGAGGTAGTGCCTGTACTTATCTGCGAAATACTAGAGGAAATATATAGAATGTTTTGTTTGAAAAAAAAAGGCTTTATATATTTTAAATTCAAGATATCCAGACAGAACTGGATTTAAATACAGCAATATGGACGTTTGTATTATTTGAAAAGTGTTAAGTCTGCTAAGCTGGCCACGCATGACTTAAGAACTTGGCATAAGATATTAGGCCACTGTAAGTATTCTGATGTTAAGAGATTGCAAGAACATGTCACTGGAATAAAAAAAATACACTTCCAAATGATTTAAAATATTAGGACATGTATATTAAAGAAAAACGATTTGAACTTTGTTGCCGAATACTCAGGGCTTATGGTTTACTTTCTGAAAGTAAATTTGATAATCTGCAATCTACGAAAATCTATTTTATCCAAGAACTCCCCGCATGGAAAATTAAAAATAATGGTGGCGAATTTACTTCTGATGCTTACAAAAACCTCCTGATAAATTAAATAAATGAAGGCATTAAAAGATGAGAAAACCTGTTCTTATTCTCCGCATAAGAACGGAGTCGCTGAACGTAGTTGGAGGACACATTTTAAAATGGCTAGATGATTGTTAATAGAATATAAATTACCCAAGAAGCTGTGGTTTTATGCATTGAGAAAGAAACTAAAAACTCAATGAGAGCCCAATGTGAGTGATATGCATATTTTTGATATAATTTGCTATTCATATTTTGACCACAGGGCGGCAATAGATCCCAAAATTAAAGGGACATTTTTATTGGGTAGAATAAGACAAGTCCAGACTATATGATTTAAAAGAAACTAGAACATGGAAGTCAGATTGATTTAGATTCTTTTGAGCGAGGGTGGAACACGAAAAAACAAAAAACAAAAGAAAAACTGGTTAATTCCGAGAACTAGTCCAACCCCCAATTAAGTATGGGTTATGGGTAGAAAACCCGTTCAAGTCCACAGTCAGAGGATGGTACTATACCAGATGGGGTATACGAGAAGAAAAATCAGGTGCAAAACTCCGACCAAAATGGAAAAAGCCAGACTATTGTGAAATGAATTAATGTAAATTAACTGTTGTTATGCAGTACAAATGGATCTCAAGGAACTACCAAGAAGAATGGACCATTTTTAATAAGATCAGAGCGGCCATGCCTTCAAAAAAGAATAGAATGAAGAAATGTAAGCCTTCAAAAAAAAATACAGTAATTTAAGCAATCAAAAGAAAAGAAGGAAGAAATTTAAGCTGCCAATAAAAAAATTTAATCTTTAGGTATTGAAACGACACTATTTGAATCAAAACGCCCCGGATGATGATGATGAAAAATGATTATCATCGGCAGCCGTACTATGAGGAACTGATAATGATCGTCAAAAGGTTCGTTTTATAGTTAACGGATTTAATCAGCAGATATAAGGGGGGCGACTTATGAAAAATTTAAGTCTTAATTAAATTGATGATAGAAATATCATTGGCAGCCGTTGAGTTTACATTGTAAAAAGAACTAAGAATAGGTTGCCAGTTTGTTCGTTTTTTGCTAACGGAAAATTTATTATAATATATGGGGCAAGACTTATGTAGTGACATTAAGTCTTAATTAGGGTTTTTGATGCAAATGGATGCCCATTGTGGTAGAGATCTACATCGTATGGATGTTAAAAAAAAAAGCTTATTTCAGAATGAACCATCGACCATGAACTGTTTGGTTTAAAACTCAGAAGGTTAAAAAAAAAAAAAAAGCAAAAGTGATTTATTATGTATGGAAACTTTAAGAAAAAAAAACTTTAAATAAAGTCAACTATATGGACTCAAAATAAGTAAAAAAAAACATGGAATAATTTAAATCCATTGTTCCTTAACGAGATAATAAACTGCAATATCCTCCTTATTGACCCCTGTCTGTACACAGACATTTAATTAAATATTAGTAATTCTAGTTATTTGGGTCGAAAATATGTTAATTGTATCAAAGAGGTCCTGGGTTAAAAATCAAAAGTTCTCTCCGTTATGAGTTTTGTCCCAATTTGAGTCGAACTATCATGTTTTTTGGTATACAGTACAAATTTAAAGGCAACACGATTTAAATGAATTAATCGAGATGCATGGAAAGGCTTTTATGGAAATTTAACATGCAAAATGGCAAAACAAAGAACTACTCCATGTGAAATGGATTGAAGCACAATTAGGAATAAAAAAGATGGTCCCAGCTATGGATAAAATGAATACAGAATTTTGGTCGGAAATATTATTTGCATGATGATATGAACTAGGCAAAATAATCTGCTATTCGGTTACTAATGGGTCCCAAAACTATGGAAAAAAACTGTACATTTTAACAATTTTTTGGATCAAGTATTACGTTATCTAAAGTGGACTAAGAGTCGATGCCTAGTATTTGTTGGCAATCCAATAAATTATTAAAAATTGGAAAAATTTTTTGCTGTTTGGGCTAATTCAATCCATAAGAATATAACAGGCTATTGCTTTAAGCTATGGTAACCCAATAATCAGCAGGAATTAAGAAAAAGCGAAAGATTTCACTTTTAACTTGTGAAGCTGGATGTATTTTCAAAAAAACACAAGAGGTTATTTTTCTTAAATTACAATAAAACCGTTAAAACACTGGTAATACTAGCCAGTAATTATTTACTGCGATAATCAGGCCAGTATTTTTGGCCAAAATCCAATAATAAAAAAAAGCAATAAAAATATCAATTCGTTTTGGACCAAGTTAAAAGAAAATAGTACAAATTGAATATGTTCAATCGGGAAAAAATATGGCAGATTTATTTACAAAACCAATTACCAAAATCAAATTACAGACTTTTTCTGCCATATTTGGTATACCAATAAGGTCCTCACTGGTCCTGGGCAAGACGTAAACTGCATCCACTGACCCCTGTATTATTAGGTCCTTTAGACGTAAAAACGCATCCACTAAGGCCCCTGTATTATTAGGTCCTCAGTAGGACGTAAAACTGCATCCGTTAAGTCCCTAAAAGGTCCTTATTAGGTCCTGGGTAGGACGGAAAAAGGCATCCGTTAGTTATTGTCCTAAGAAGCGTCAGTTCAGTTTTATCCACGAACCCTAAGTCCTTGGTTCCTACTGTATAAAGGTAAATGGTCCTACCTTGAGCCCAACCCTCTAAATGATTTTTCTGGATCACTCACCCGGAGGATAGACCGGTCCCAGCTATGGATAAAATAATAAATGATTTTCTGGATCACACCCGGAGTGATAGTAACTGTTTTAATGGGTCCCAGATATGGATAAAATAATAAATGATTTTTCTGGATCACTCTGACTGTGTGATAGTAACTGTTTTAATGGGTCCCATTGGATAAAATAATAAATGATTTTTCTGGATCACTCTGACCCGGAAATAGTAACTGTTTTAATGGGTCCCAGCTATGGATAAAATAATAAATGATTTTTCTGGATCACTATGACCCGGAGAAGAGACTGTTTTAATGGGTCCCAACTTTTTAAAGTAACAATTCTTTCCACTTTTTGCCGTGATCGCAATCTAAACTTATAATATTATTGTTCATGTTTTATTAACCCGAAGTATTTAACTGTGAACAAAGTTATATGACTAATTTGTGTGAATATTAATTTTCAAGAAATTATAAAAAAACAAACATAAAAATAAAATTTGGAATACTAAGGTATTTGTTACATATTAATATTACCCTTTAAAAGAAAAAAAAGAAAAAAAACATTATTTTTGAAATTAAAGTATTTATTAACCTTACTAATATTTTGGACGAAGATTCCATATATACCCAAAATAAGGGGGGGCTGTTACGGATTTTGTCAAGAATATCCGGTAAACAGTGAGCGAGTCAGAATGACTTATTTGGCAGCAATCGACCAATGGAAGGTTGAAATCAGTTGCCGCCTAACACTGTATTCGTCGATTCCGGGGCCATCTTGTTTCGTCTACCAGAAGGACCAAAGGTGACCAGGAGAAGGATGAACTTTCTGCTGTGATATCCACTGCAAACCTTCACTACGCGTTCCCACTGTCTCCGTATATTCCATCTCAACCCTTGATTCAATACTCAAGGACGACCGTCATGGAAATGACCATACATATGAAGATCTGTACTGGTTGCAATAAGGGATAAAAGGATATTTGCCAAGAAAAAAAGCGATAGAAATTTTGCATTGGGGGTTCCGGAACGAATGCCAAGCAAAACAGCATACCGTTTCCAGAATGACTAGCGGAGCGAATTTTTTATGCTGTTCTTTTTCTTACAGACGATAAACAATAGACCTTACTATACTGTCAGTCGACAAAATCAAAAGCAAACAACACACTTGAACGAAACTGAACATATGCAATGACGGAAATTTACCCATCGCAACCTGTATATATATATATATATATATATATATATATATATATATATATATATATGAGATGCTGTGCGATTTTCGTCTTCGTAGATTTCAACTTGATTTTCTCGTTGGCGAAAATCTTGTATGTAAACAAAAAACAGACTATCATCATTGTTTTGTCCCTGTATTGCAATCTAATTGTCATCTTTTATAAAAGCTTAAGTAAGCCGAAGGCTTAGATAGGATTAAATATATGTACCAATATGGTCAATTTCGTCTTTTATTGATAATGTTATTAAGCTAAATAGCAAAATAAATAAAATTTGTCTATATTACCATAATGAAACATGCGTCAATGAAAAAATGATGCCTAATTACACATCAAAAATATCTGTCTGTGACGCGTTTCGTTCCACAGGAAACACGTCACATGTTAACTTTTTCCCAATTTGTCATACAGTTTCAGTGTTGCTCATGATATATAAAATATATATCGTTATCTTATATATATATATATATATATATATATATATATATATATATATATATATATACTCATTGATATAATATGATGAACCATTTGGTAGATTTGATTGAAGGAAATGTCCAAAGTTTATGATAAATTTCTATTTATATACACTATAGTCCCAAATCTGGGAGCAACACGCTGGATTTCCAAGAATGGCTAACCAAATGTTTGTTGCGTTTCTTTTTCAAAATTATTAGACTAGGTAACTTTAGACCGGGAGAATGTTCTCTTTTTTGAAGGGTTTCATGATATATACAATAATAACAATAATAATAATAATATTAAATAGGAAATTAACGCATTATGTGAGAATTTTTCTTAAAGCTTAAACTGTATTTGTTTTATATATCATAGTTGGATATGGTAACCTCAATATTTCTCTTATAGACCTATATATATATATATATATATATATATATGTGTGTGTGTGTGTGTGTGTGCGCGCGCGTGTGTGCGTGCGTTGAATAGTGAAGGAGTACACAGGGGGAGTACCTGTTGAATATAATGCCATTTGAAAGGGATTTTCTCTCACGTATATATCACATTGGATCCAATAAAAGTCTTTTCTATATTTTTTTACCTGTCCGTTTTCATTATTTCCCTGAGCATGAAATGTAGTTTATAGTTGAAAACTCTGAAAATTCCCGCTTTCCGATCTGACGTTACTTGCACATGCAAGGCGACAGTGACAATAATGGAAGCTTCATCCGAGCACGCAAAAATTCAAATGTCTGCACATGTCAAAACATTCAAGGCGAAACTCAGTAGACACAGATTGGTGCCAATCCATGCGCATATATCAGGTCGAAGATTGTTGATAGATACGTTTAAGGAGGCGGTAGTTCCGGGGGCGGTGGTGGCGTTGTTATGAAGATCTTGGAACGATCAACTTTAAATATCAAATGTCAGAGAATATTTTATCAACACATTAAGATTTGAGGATGAAAGAGTAAAGATCATCGCATACACAATATGGAATTGCATAATAAATTCTATGGAGAAGTCATTTGGTCTGTTTTGATAAACGTTGATATATATATATATATATATATATATATATATATATATATATATATATATATATATATGTCCGAACGACGTTTGGAAAATGGATAAACTTTGCACTCCCACCAAAGGAAAAAATCTAAAATGTAAGAATATTGAAAAACTATATAAAAAATTATACGAATATTCCTTGTCTTTCTGTTGTAATTGAAAGGCTACTGAATAGAATAATCAATTGAATGTTGCAATGAACGATTATACCAAGAACAAAACAGATAAGATTCGCCACCGGATTCGGGGAAACACAGATGGAGAAGGGAGAATTCTAACTCCATCCTCAGGATTATACTAAAACGCCACGCGGTCAGATGTCAACCGAATTTAATGTCGGTATCCGAACATTTGTCTCGAAAAATTCCCCGTAGGTAAGCCGTATAAAACCAGGTCGGTCAGTAGTTTCATTCTCGAGGAGACTTGTCCTATGACATGGTCTAGAGATCCTTACCTGGAGACAGAAAAGAGCCACACAACTTGAGAAAACAAGGAATTTACATGTATTTATGTGAAGGATGACATAAAATTATCGTCTGGAGGTATGCTAAACAATTTCATCATAACGAAAAATTCTAAAATTAATACCAAACATAACGTTGCTACACACACACACACACACATACACACACTTCACAAATATATAAAATATATATATATATATATATTTATATATAAAAAAGTGGGTCTTTACTTAATTTTGAATCAAAAAAGAATGTATAAATAAAAAAAACTCTTAAAAAATTGTATATTTAGAAATGAACGTATACCAATGAAAGATTGAAGTTTAAAACAACCTTTTACTAAATACGCCAATGAAACCACATCAAGCTAAATGACTGGTTTATTATAGAATATATGTCATCGAACCCTGTCGGAGAACAATATTTTCATATAAATTTTACAAATACATTCAACCAATAAATGTTGTTTAATACTGTTTATTAAAACACAAACCAACCATCCAAAGAATGTATAACCATAAAATGATGTTAATATATATATATATAAGATATATATATATATATAACTATATATAAATATATATAAATATATATAAATATAAAAATATATATATATATATATATATAAAATATATAAAGTTCTCAATATTTAAGGTAAGAAAAAACGTGGACATGAAATTTCAAAATTTAACTATATATTGACATCATTTAAAATTTGAATATCTGAACCTTATTTATTGGCAAATTAAATTAAACAAAAATCATATTGAACAATAAACGATTATTTATTAAAGTTTCGAACAAGATATTCAACGGGATTTAATTCTAAAAATCGATTTTACAAATCATCGCAAAAATATATAAAATGTTTGCAAGTCGGTAGTCCAGGGTTTAAACACGCTTAGCGCTCTCGAACTCTGTTCTTTTCGGCTTTTGGAAGTGTGGGGTTTTTCGATCTGTCTTTTCACATAGTCCCATAGAAGAAAATCACAAGATGTTATGTCAGATAAATGTCTGGTCGCTGTTCGAACAAATAATGACAATACATTGTTTTTTTTATCTAAGGAGCTCCAAATTGTTTCTTCTTCAACACAGCAAATTAATGAATGCGTCACCGTATTTAGAGTAATGATTAAATCATGTATCAAATCTTGAAAGAACTAATGAATAGAATTCGCCAGAAGAATCCTTATGAAATTAATTTAAAAGTTCAACCATGGGAAATTTACAAGAACTTCGTGAATATACTTGAAGAAAGTCTAAACCCTGTGGTGCATTATAGTAATTATTTTTACCTAAAGCAAACCACGCTAAATATATAATAATATATATTTATATCTTGAAACATAAATTCTATAATAAATTCTCATTACATATATTTTCTGTTTTAAAACACATCATCTCTCTAGGTATATGCGTAGCGGCAGAAATATTTTGTCCAGGTTATCTTTAATATTTAAATGTTATATTTAGCGGATATTCATATTTGAATAGACGCTCAGTATGAAATTATCAGCACCCCCTCAAATTTGTGTGCATATCTAGTTAAATAGAATTAAAATTCATTTTACTTTCATTCAAAAAAAACAGAAAAATTTTTGCATGAAATATATATTGCATAAAACACACGCTCAAACAGGCACCTCCCGACAATATATATATATATATATATATATATATATATATATGATCAAAATTAAAATTTATAGTTATCTGTTTTGGATAAGACTTGTTGTTTGGATGTCCAACAAAAATTTGTCAAATTGAACTGAATTGTATTTTAATGAATATTGTCTTGAAAAAGGTTTATTAAACCGAAACGTCGTCGACGTTTCATTCATTTTAAACAACATAATTGCATTTAAGGATTTTTGTTTGTTTTTTCCAAATTTTTCTTCATATATATATATATATATATATATATATATAGGGATTATCAAAAATACAATTACAAAATTTGGTGGCGTGTTTGTCACATTGAAACAAGGAGAAAAGTTCATATAACCATATGTATGCAAATCATTCATTTTTGAGTTATAAAGTTTAAAGTTAATTGCACAATCCAAGATACAATCTAAAAAAAAATACTTTTGAAAACATTGTGGGTGGGCGGGTTGCTGACATCAAAACAATGCAAAATGTCTATATAGATATATGTACAAAAGTACAACTTTTGTACCTGAACGCAGCAATTCAACAAATGTTTAAATTATCTCCCACTTGCTTCAACAAACACATGCAACTGACGTGTCATTGACTGGCGGGCCCTTTCAAATATTCCCACACGCTATCAAATGCTTTCTGAGGCCTTCATGACAGGTTTATGAAGTGTCTCTTCAATTATTAATGTATTCTGCATAAATCAATTTTTAGGTGGCCCTGCAGATAAAAGTCTAAGGCATAGAGTTCGGGTCTTCAAATAACTGTCAACCATTGATGGTAGATGTCAGCAAGTGCATCGCAAACAATGTGAGTAAAGGGATCTCGAGTCCAATAATGCATGAACACGTATTAGCAGGGTTACATCATCTATCAGGTCTGGAAATGTGTTCGAAAAAATGTTCCAGATGATGATAGAATATAGGCACTTTCAAGAGAGTCACCTACAATTCCAGCCCACACCTTAATTGTAAAATGATTCTCCTCCCACAAATTTTGGTTGTGTAATTTTTTTATTCCATATCTTGATCGGCAGTTTAAACTATCGTCAAAATTTCTCCCGTGGTGTGTGATCAGAAGTCAAAAGACCATGCACACTTTATACTCTTTCTGATTGTTACTGACTAACCTGCGTTCGTTTGACTACTAATCTCTCTGTTGTAAATACCTCTTCAGATATACCAGTATTTTTCCCTACGTATGTGTTTGTCTTTATTTCAATACGCGCACGCGGAAACACTCAACATCTCAACAGTCATAAAATTCATAAACCGATTTGAATAATCTGATGTTTTCTGATCGATAAAATACGTTCGCTTCAAAAAAATAAAGGAAAAAAAAATTAAAATAATGAAAGAAATAAAACGAGAAATGTTTTTAACGAATTTCTCTGAAAATAAAGTCCAGCCTTTCGTTTTATAATATAAATCTTTCACAATGAACATCATGATAATTTTTCTCGACAGAATCTGTCTTACACACTTATAAGTAAACTATACTTCCATGCATTGAATATTGCTATCACATCTGATCTAGTTCTTCTATGTAATTAGAAATTCTTGACTAAATACAAAGAAGTATCTGAATGCTTATTGGTTCTGACCTATCATCCCGGATTCAGGAACATGGCCGCAATGAAGCTTCTCTATATTTTCTCGAAATACGTTCATTATATGGTCTTTCCTATTTATTACGTAGATTTTCTGAATTTAAGCGTCCTAATATATTAGCAAACGGATCTTATCATTTTACATTTGAAATGATTATGCAACCGTAAGTTCTATGCTAATTCTGTCGTACTTCCGGCATTTTGGTTTTCAATCAACTTTGATAATTAAAAATTTAAATGAAATGCCTATCGTTATCGTCTGTCTTCTTAATTCGTGTTCTTTTATTATTGTCTTTAATGTCGTTATCTTTTTCTCATATTCGTTCACACTCAATAATAATCTTGCGTATTAGTGACTTTATTGCCTTACTTGGGATGAAATCATTTTTTATTATTATTACCCACTTTTAACGGCGGTGAATTAAAAAGGCAATATAACTGATCTGAAATGTTCATCTGCATATGATTGACTTTGAAAGAGTTGCGAACCATATTTGATTGTATTTTTCGTTATCTATGATGGTGACGTATCGATTATCATTGAACCAATTTAAAATTCCGGTCCGATGCATTCAACTTCCAACTGTTGTCTTTGAGAAAATCATATACCTGTTCTTTTTGCTCTCATCTATGTGGTAAATAGCAGCTTACTTTAGGCATCTATCCCAGAATTGCAAATATTTCAAGAGAAGAGAAAAACAGATGGCACAGTGGATAAAGGAATTAGTTAGATCTAGTGACAGGACCCAAAGTGTGTGAGTTCAATACCCAGGTAAGGCAGTGGAGAACTTGGAGAGGGGAATTAACAGGAGATAACCGACAATTGATATCCATTAAACATGGCACGTCGAACTAGAACTGTCTACCCCATTGAGTGAAATAATGGGTTCAGTTCAACCACCTGAAGAAGGCTGGAGGGTACAACGGCCGAAACGATGTAATAAATATGGTAACAAAGATGAGGAAAATAGTCCGAATAATGTAAATAGTGTCTATCTATTCTTGCTAACGTCTAAATATTTCGTTCTGCAAAGAATTTTGTGGTCAAGTTTCTGCCATATTTTTCCAGTAAATTATCAAAATAAATATCCCTTATACACCACCATAACGAGAACCTTCACAGATATGCACGTAACAGTACGCTCACCCTCTACAACAGGCATATAAAATAAGTACCATATGTCTTTGAGGAATAGTCTACCCTAGTGAGTGAAATAAAGGGTTCAGTTCGACATTCCAACCACCTTAAGAAGGCCGGAGAGTACAACGGTCGAAAAGTTTTAATACAATATGGCGCCAAAGAGGAGGAAAATAGTCCGAATATTGTAAATAGTGTACACAATAGCTCATCTCAGAAATATAAACAGATACTGAAAGGCCGAAACGTTGTAATAAATATGGTGACAAATATGAGGACAATAGTCCGAATAATGTAAATAGTGTACATAATACCTCAACTCAGAAATATAGACAGATAATGAAGGGCCGAAACGTTGTAATTAATATGGCGACAAAGATGAAGACAATAGTCCGAATAATGTAAATAGTGTGCATAATACCTCATCTCAGAAAAATAGACAGCTACATAAGTGAAAAGGTATAATTCTAAACGATACAGAATCTCAAACTCAGACTACGAAAGCAGTTTGAAACCGTGGTACACTGGAAATATTAAGATAAGATTTTCTTCGATTAAAACCGGGAGGTTTGCATGATGGAGCCATCCTGCTGCATGTAAACCACATTAATATATATTCGAGAATGGGTTGGCAATTCGTAGATAATAAAAGACAAAGTAAAAGGGATCAATGGTGAAGCATGGTCACATCCGTCCTTAATGGAATCCGCTAGAATGAAGGAAAAGCCTTTGTAATGCAAAATATGTCATCACGTTAAGTCACAGACAGTAGAAAATCTACTGAGAATAAAATATTTTGAGCGGTTTAAGTACTAATATATGAAGATAACAAATATTCACCTTTAATTTGTTGTTGTGTACGATTATTTCTCAATAAAGCACGTTTAAGTCCCCCAACTTCAATAATAGAAGGATAGATTGTTTTTGTTGGGAATTAGATACATTTCTATATTGTGCAATGTATTTCGCTTGATCTGCAAAATGGCTACCTGCTTTATGTGGCCATTTTTCTACGAGTTGTTTGGATTATGGAAATTGTCATTGTATCGTGTCCGAAAAAAAAAAAAAAACAACAGAAGAATACCTGTTCATTTAATAAAATAGATTTACCAATAAGAAAACCTAACCCGATTCTTGGTTCTTTCATATTTAACTTTTCATTTTATGCAACCGCTGTCTTCGTTGTTAATAATTGGCAATTGTGTGCCATAGAATCCCCGTCATCCCCGCTTGAACATATGGTCACTGCATTCTCCTGAACTGTCTAAGAAAGACTGACCAACTATTCAAATACACGGTCATTTATATGTTTGCGAATTCTACACATTTGGAAACTGGTGTGAGGTACTATGTTTCTCTTTTGGGCTTGCGGAATTTACTTCAGATAACATCCTGGTGAAACCCGTTTCTTCGATGCTCGGCAATGTCTATTTTTGCATCGAAATACATTCCAACATATGGTAATTAGTGTTCTGCTTTTAATACTGCATAAGGAAAGTGATGTGGGCTTTTTGTAGAGTATGTGAGACTGGATAATAAAACCTTGGGTCATAAGCGTACTTCGGAGCCAATGATTGATTCCATGATGTTGATAGATCTATTGTTATCTATTCATGATTTCGGAGATCAGTATTTCATGAAGTCTTTACTACTAACTGTTCTATGATACAAAATAATGGCTCGTGGAAATACTACGTCGGGCTCAGACTACGAAAGCAGTTTGAAACCGTGGTACACTGGAAAGATTAAGATAAGATTTTCTTCGATTAAAACCGGGAGGTTTGCATGATGGAGCCATCCTGCTGCATGTAAGCGCCAAGGAACGCGTCCAACCTGACATAACAATCGCTCCAGAGATTTGTTTATGATGTTACTGCCTTAGTAATTTTACTTTTTTCTTCATCTCAAATGATATTTACCAAGGAATCGGTTCTAAGATTATGACGAGAGGACATTTGAAGAACCAGTGAATTGATCTAGATGTCAGCTATTTTCAAAAATAGCATAATAGTTCAGATGACATACGTACAAGGTTGTATTTGCATGGTAATAAAGAGTCTTTTCTAGTTTATTTTTCGGGCTTGCTTTGTATATTGTACACATATGTTGCTTCCGTAATGTTTAAGCAGTTCTTGAGATTTATATATAGAAAAAAATTGAGTCATCTGAGGACAGACGAAAATTTGAATTGGAAATTGAAGAATTACGATTTTATTGACTTTTGTTTTAACACTGTGGAACTTTATGCGTCTTAGAAAATCTATGTAAAACCTGAACACTGACCTTCCTTTAGAGCGGTGAAAACTTGAGTTTCTGAGGGTTTTCAAAGGAGGAAACACTTTGAGGGTGAATCCCACAGAGAATGGGGGCAGTAGCAGCAAGATTTCAGGAAAAAGATCAATGTTTGTTGAAGGAAAAAGTCATGATAAAATAAAGACATTCACTTTCTGTTTGAAATTCCTGAACGAAAATGGGAGTTCAAAACTTATCAAACATTTCACGCACACAAGCACCCACGCAACCCCCCATATATATATATATATATATATATATATATATATATATTATAAATTAATTGATTTAAAATATGTTTTTTCGCTATACAGTTCTAACCATGTTTCAAAAATGGAAGTTAAAAGCCCCGAATTTAATTTTGTAATTAAATTAAAGACATTAGTTCCATTTCATCCTTGCTTTTAATATTTAAAATTTATACATATATATATTTAAATATATATATATATATATATATATATATATATATATATATATATATATATATATATATATATATATATATATATGTATGTATGTATATAAATAAAAAGAAAGAACAGTAAGAAATAAAATCCGTGTTCTTATAGATATTTTTTATTTTTACAAAATAGTGCTCAATGTAAATTTATAGAGCATTAATATTATAAATTAATTGATTTAATATATATATATATATATATATATATATATATATATATATATATAGTGAACACAGACGTCTAAACCGAGTGTCGTTCGTCAGTTTCATGATCAAAGTCGATTTTAAGAGGTCCTGAAGATTGGGAGTTAGCATGAAACAGGCTGTCGCCACTTGCCGTTGAGCTTAACATATGGTAAAAACATTTTATTATATATATATATATATATATATATATATATATATATATATATATATATATTATGTATGTGTATTGTGCGTGCGTGCGTGTGTATATATTTGTGTTTACAGCTCCTTTGCAGAATTGTAGAAAAATGCTATTAAATTTAAGTACTGTAACTGATAACTCATTTTTTGTACATTGGCCGGCTCAAAGAACATAACTTAATTTTTGTTTATTTACTTATTCCAAATATTTGAATTATTGTATTCGTATATATTAACCAACCAGCGACGTCGTAGGAAACGAGCGGTGTTCTTTGAATTGGCAGACGGTAAAATATCTTAGAATTTATTTTTTGAGGCTCAACTTCAGAATATATTCAACAATAATTTTCTTCCATAAAAAGGAATATTTAAAAATATATATTAGCCAAAAAGATTGAGATAATAAATTTAAATTCTAGATTTATCCGGAGACTTCTATTCTATTATAAATATAATCAACTCTTGTTTTGCTCTTGTCTTTCAGTGAACCTTTGACCAGTATATTTGTTCGATCGTTTCTCACACAACCTCAACCCAAATTCTCAGAAGTAATTATTTATATCTTTCGCATATTTATTCGAGTATACAACATTACAAAAATGACGTTTTAGCGATAGCGACGCCATTCCACCAAATTGTTTACATGCAGCCAACAGTATGACTAGCCTTCCCTTTCCTCTCGGTCACAAGGTAAACAACTACAAATTCATACACACAGTGAAAACAATGTAAACTTAGCACATAAATCTGCGGACATATAGATGCATTATCAGTTTATCAAATACTAACGCAATTCATTCCTTTGTACTGTAAAAATGACCCGCAAAACATTTTGTGTGAAGTTTTTCGCAAGGAAGCTTTGTAATTCATTTCTTTCAATTTGAATATATAAAAATTATTTAAATTTGAAGATCCGTGTTTGAAGATTCTTAATTCTCCGTTTATACAGGCATATTTCTCTCTCTCTCTCTCTCTCTCTCTCTATGCGCCGACGGCTTAATGGTTAGAATCTCCGACTGACACCAATTCAGTCGGGTTTCGATCCTAGCTAGAGGCAACTGGATGTCTAGCCACACTGATGAGCTGTGAAACAGCGAAACAGTCTGTCTGTGGATGACGTTATATTGGCTCCTGAAATATCAATTTCAGTTGAGCTCTCTGGGGACGAGGTGTGGGTTGGTAAACAGTGACTATTATAGCTATATAGCGAGACTCTTCGCAGATGCGAATTGAGTCACTGTCGGTCACTGGGCGTGTTTCTAAAAAATAAATACGTTAAAAATCGACCCCCTACCGTGCGCCGACGGCTTAATGGTTAGAATCTCCGACTGACACTAATTCGATCCTCTAGCTAGAGGCAACTGGATGTCTATCCACACTGATTAGCTGTGAAACAGCGAAACAGTCTGTCTGTGGATGACGGTAAATATATATATATATATATATATATATATATATATATATATATATATATATATATATGAAAAAATATAGTCTTAAGAGGGGTGCTATATTTATAAAGTGCTCAGTATCAGAGATACAGCGTGTGTAAATATGAAAGTGAACATTGAAGTCGACACGACAGGCTGTTTCATGCTTCATGCAATCGTCAGGTCAATCTCGGATCTCCTCTAAGTGTTTACTTAATGTTAATTAACTATATATATATATATATATATATATATATATATATATATATATATATATAGAACATAGAAGTCAAAGACTTAGATGGCAACAGTCTGTTTTCATGGTAGACGCAGTCGTTACGTGGCCTGACGATTGCATCTAGTATGAAACAAACTGTCGCCTTTAAGTGTTGACTTCTATGTTCACTTTTATATTTACACACGCTCTATCTCTGATATTGAGAACTTTTATCCCATAAATATAGCACATCTTAAGAATATATATATATATATATATATATATATATATATATATATATATGAGTGTGTGTGTTGTGTGTGTGTAGGCATATTTTACTTTTACGGATGTTTGATTAAATAAATTACATATGAATCTAAATTCACATGAAACCGTGAATATGAATGGATCATATTTGAAAGAACAGGTATTAGTAGAGATAGCGAAAAGACAAAATTTGTAAAGAGTTACAAAGGATACAGAAAAAGAAGAAGAAGAATTTTAAAAGTATATATAGATATATACAAAACGTATAATGCAAATAGGATGAAGGACAAGGATAAGAAAATAATTACTCACCAAATAAAAGATGAAAGAAAATATAAAAAGTTAAAAGAAATTGCAAAAAATAGCTAACTTGTCATTGCTACTCACAAGCAAAAATGTTGATGACTTTGTCCATTGTAAATTTTGTCGTTTAAGACCTATACTTGCTTATATATATATATATATATATATATATATATATATATATATATATAGGTCTTGCTTGTTTCCTTTATATATCTATGATTAGACTCAACTTGAGTCCTCCATATTCTTGTAGTGGACCTATCAATATTCTATCAGGCGTTACACACGTGTTTCTAATTTAACAACACGTAAATCCATGGTCCGTTACACTTTCTCCTATTTTGTTTAGTTTCCTATATATAAATGTCTAGTCATTGTAAATATTCAATGGATTTTTTAATGTTGTTAGTTTTATTTCCCCCGCCAGACAAATTGTGCATCTGGGAAATAACACTTCATAGAGACTTTGAACTATTATGGTGGCTATGGGAAGAATCGTAAGTAAGAATGTGTTGTTTTGCTGTAAGGAATGCTATGATATTTTTCTGTCAGAATTTATGGCTAGGTTAAGTTTATTATTTACATTATTTTTCAAATACAAAAATGCGGCACAAGGCTAATAGACGGAGAGGGGGATGCTAGTCTTCAATCTTAAACTTAACATTCACTATCTGTCTATATTTCTGAGATGAGGTATTAGTTACATTATTTACATTATTCGGACTATGTCCTAATATTTGTCGCCATATTTATCATAAGGTTTCGGCCATTCTACGCTCCGGCCTTCATCAGACGGTTGGAATGCCGAACTGAACCATTTATTTCGTTCACTGTAGTAGACTGTTCTAGTTCCACGTGCCATGTTTAATGAATGTTAGTTATTAGTTATCTCCTGTTAATTCCCCTCTCAATGTTCTCCATTGCCTTAACCGTGCATTGAACTCACACTCTTTGGGTCCTGTCACTGAAACTAACCAACACCTTTATCCACTGTGCCATAGCACGTGAAACTTGAACAGTTTACCCCAGTGAGCGAAATAAAGGGTTCATTTCGTCATTCCAACCACCTGAAAAAGGTCGGAGCGTACAACGGACGAAACTTTGTAATAAATATGGCGACAAAGATGAGGACAATAGTGCGAATAATGTTAGGTTTACAATGAGACAGATTGAAGACTAGCCTCCCCCTATCCGTCTTTTAGCATTGTGCCGCATTTTTGCATTTAAAAAATAAATATTACTTTCCTCTATGGTACTTAGATTTTTAAATAATTTAAGCACAATACTAATGGCGGTAAGCTGATACGACAATAAAATATCCGTCGAAATTTCCCTATGGCATCGTTAAATATTTGAGTTTAAAACATTAATAAAACATTGCAATAACAATCATAAATATAAATTCTGGTCGTAATTTTAAGAAGGAAGGATGTAGAAATAAAAAAGATCTAAAATTGACAACTTTTTCCATTTCACTGAAACGGACAGTTAAAAATAGCTATCCGCTTTCTTTCTTTTTCTCATTGAAACCAAGTTGCGTCTCTTATGTATTTTCCGTCTTTCCACGTCATCAAAATTCGATAGTCTATTATTTATGAATAATTGGCAGGAGACGTCAGAATCGTTTGCTTTTCTTCTTTCTTTCCTTCTTTCTTTCATTTTACTCATATGCGTCATCTTTCATTAGATATCAACAAGTATTATTAATTGTTGATTCCTATTTGCATTTATCTTCATTTCAATAGATTAAACATCGTCTACATTTATTATTAATTTTTGACTAGTATTTACCTTCATTATATTTTTATTAGAAAAAAGCATTGCTAACAAATATTCATTTTCGTGAAGTAATTAAGTTTTCTTTTCGTGGTCTCTTTTGATGAATAAATTTCAGACAATATTTCTAATCTTTGAATAGTATTTAATTACTCTTCCAATGTTTGTTAGATAAAGCATTCTCAAACCTCAGTTAATTCTGATTCGTATTTAATATTATTTCCAGTTCATTTTTTTTTTCACAAATTTATTCAGTCCGTCAATCTACGACAGTTAGACCGCGCACGGAATAATCAAGAAACTGTTGTGTAGATGCCGACTCACGTTCTTTATATGTCAGCGACTGCTCGTGAATTATCGGCTATGGGAAAATTACAGTGTTGCGAGTATTGAAATTCTATCTATTAGATGCCATTCTATTTTTGCAGTTAATATGTGTTCTTCTTTTCATGTCATAAGTAAAACATTTTCCACATATTTGCATTGAGTTAAGAAAATTGTCTTAGTGTAACAAAAAGTCTTATACGTGGCAAATACTGAAAATTTTACCCACTTTGCTTAAAAATAGGTAATTGCACAGATTCGCTAAACAATACCATGACGAAACAATGGCCCAAACGTAATAAACACAAAGTTTTATTGAGCGGAAAGATGAATTGATGATTTATTATTAAATTATATTTTTTATCGTTTTTAGAACTTAGAAAATTTTGGGGTCTGTCTATATTTCTGAGATAAAGTATTCTTCAGGTGGTTGGAATTTCGAAATGAACCCTTTATTTCGTTCACTGGGGTAGACTGTTCTAGTTCCACGTGCCATGTTTGATGGATGTCAGTTATTAGTTATCTCCTGCTAATTTCCCTCTGAAAGTTCTCCCCTGCCTTTACCGGGTATTGAACCCACACTCTTTGGGTCCTGTCACTGGATCTAACCAACGCCTTTATGAACTGTGCCATGTGTCCTTGAAAATTTTGGTTAAAAATCTTGATTTTCTTGCATCAGCAGGGCTATCAAAAATTAGTATAAACAATTTCAGCCTCTTTGTTACGGTAAAAAAAAAACACATATAATTCGAAAATTCTTGCAATAATCAAATAATTGTTGGATTTTAATGATATATTCAAGATTATTCACAAATGAATTAAATTATTTTAGAAATGTTATTTTCAATAGAAACTCTTCGTAAAAATATTCCTTTCTGTACCTCGTTTAACCACCGATTTTATGAAATTTTGCCAACTTAAGTTTTTATATCTTAATATTTATTTATGTTAGTTATACACAGAATTCCTTAGAAAATTTAAATCATATTTTTTGTCAAACAGGAACCCAGTTACGAAAACTCTGCCCTGAATTTGTAAATAAAAAATGCAATAAAACTAAGGAATTATTTAAGTAGAAAATGGTTTAATAGCTTTTATAAACGAGATATATTATGGACACTAATATCATAAGAAACAATATTTTGATTACTAAGGAATTTTGGGAAGTTTTATTTACATTTTTAAAAATCTTAATTATCCATTTTCTATAAATTTTTAAATCTTTTAAATGCCTGTTTAAATATGTACCGGTTTTGTGTCTTGTTATTAATTAAACATTGTTTACAGATCATAAATCCTATTACAATTTAGGGATCCGCAATATTTTAAAAAGAATTTTGAATTTTCTCATGTGCATAAACTTGATCATTTTTTTTTTTTAATTACGAACGTCTATTCTCGACATTTTTTAAAAATAAGAGCGATAACGATAGTAAATGAAAAACCCAAATACCTGAAATTCAATAAAACATTAGATTACAGAGATTATTTTCCTAATATTTGAAGATTACTGGGTAAGTAAAAGTTATATATAAACTTGAACTTACGTTATATTCTTCAAGTAAATTTTACATGTATGTCCACCGTAAAAAAATCAGATAAATTTCCGCTAACACTTCCTAACAAATTCATTTCTGCGATAATCTAAATTGAAACGAAATAATATTTGTTTCAAATCAGATTAATTAAAATATTAAACAAACTAATATTCCTCAAATAATGTTTAGAAAAACTATATTTTATTTTTGAATGATTTTTGAGTAGCGAGAATTACATTGTGTTCATAGAGGTCTAAAAATGGCGATAAATTAGCGATCTTTGGCGATTTAAAAAAATCCCTTCCAGTCAATTCAAATTCCATTTCAAATACAGCAAAGTACTTTGAAAGAGGAAGCAACCACTGCAAAAGTATTTGAACCAAGTACGACACTGTGTACGAGGATGCATTTATATATTTTAAACCTATGATAATTTATCGACACATTACTTAAAACTTGTGGTCTGTTAAACACAGGAAAACATCGTTTCTTCCATTAAGTTTAGAAACCCTCAATTTAAGAAAGCATTCTTCTGAAAAATATGTTATACATTGTGTTGGGTTTATAACCTTTTAATCATTGTATGATTACAACACCGAGCCAGGTCGGTACTTCAATGTGTGATTGCTTCGCAATGCCAGGTGCTTTCAGCTTGGAAGAGTGGGTGACGTATTTGACAATGGCACGAAATTGTTAACAGGCCAGTAGACTTCCAGTTCCACTTGGGATCGTGATTTTAACTTAGGCCTAAAAACCACTGGAAAAGTTATGAAACTACCTCTTCTTCCCCAGCTATGGGCTAATTATTAAGACGCTTCTCATTAAATTATTATTATAACCTCCAGACAATTCGTACAAAATAGATTTGACTTAAATAAACTGCAAAAGTTTGCAAAGTTAAAAGAAAATTTATTTTGTACGAATTGTTTGGAGGTAATAATATTTTAATGAGAAACGCCTTACTAATTAACCCATAGCTGGGGAACAAGAGGTCATTGTAATCAAACCCGGCTGAGATATTATTATGGATAAATCATGATTTCTAAAATTACAAATTAACCTCAATCGAAGAAGTGTAGCAAAATAGATTTTTTTTGTATTTATAGCAGTTACGGAAAACATTATTTCCCAACATTCACTCTCTCGTCTTAATTTGTGGCGTAAAATAATGAGATGATTTGTTATGTACCTCACTTTGGAACAAATCGTAAAAGGAATATGCTTTATATTTTGTGAGAGGATAATAATGTGGCGTAGTACCTTGAAGAGACCTAGCAAGATTAGAGATGCAGATCTTTATACCATTATCAAGAAGACGATGAAATATTATATGGACATTTTCTTCAAATAAAACTTATACGGACACAAGAAATATATAGCTAATAATCAATGAGAATAGAACGCGCGAAATGGTTTATCAGATGAGCTTGCTAAAAATGTAGCAATGTAAATGCTTGCAATTAATAAATACTTCTAGATTTATTTCGAAAAACTGAAAAGTGTAAAGTAAGATAAAAGTAAGAGAAACTTAGAAATATTACAAGTTGCATAAAAATCATAAGAATGTAAAGAAAAAACAAAGATATATTTAATTCTTTAAATTAAAAAATATAGAAAAATTGTACATATTTTTTTTAAGCCTTCAACCCCAAGCAAGGCGGGAAGCCACTAGCACGCAAAGGGTTTCAGAGTAGGAGCGAGAACAAAGAGAATTGATAGACAAAAGGATGAAGAGACGGTTAGGGGATAGATCAGGACATCTGAAGACATCGATTGACGTTACATTTGAATAGTTGGAGATTATAGTTATCAGGAAAACAAGAAATGGGGAGGGAGTTCCACAGGCGAGAAGTGCGAGACATGAAGCTATTGGAGTAGAAGAGACGGCTATATTTAACAGTTTCGACAGTGAAACGGTGAGAGCGTTATGCCATCCTAGTTGAACGCTTAAATTCATGAAGTCTGGGAACCAACGAAAGCAGCTCATCGGAGCAGTTACCGTGAAAGTATTTGTAAAAAAGACAGAGAGAGGCAACGGCACGTCTGTGAGAGAGCGGCAGCGGACGAGCCGCCAGATCAGGGCCAGTTACATTGAATATCCGTCTTTGGATTTTATCAAGGACCTTGAGACAATTAGAAGGGGCACCAGACCATATATGGCAGCAATTCTCAATGCAAGGGCAAATGGATGGGAACTAGATGTCATTTCAGATAGACTTAGAAATATTATGGTGGCTGAAGTAGAATGATAAGAATATGTTGTCTTGATGTAAGGATACTGTGGTATGTTTGGGTCTGTAATCGTAGCTAGCTAATTTTCAGATAAGACAGATTGAAGACGAGGCTTCAACTATCCCCCCTTTTTGGCTTTGTGCCAAATTTTTGTATTGAAACAAAATAAACATTACTTTCCTCCATGCCACCTATAAGCGCAATACTAATGTCGCCAACGTTCTACGCCAATAAAATATCCGTAGAAATTGCCCTATCGTTTCCTTAAATATTTGAGTTTAATAAAATATTGTAATCTCTATCTATAAAAGGTAGGATGTGTGTGTGTGTGTGTGTGTGTGTGTGTGTGTGTGTGTGTGTGTGTGTGTGTGTGTGTGTAACGAATGCACGGCCGCAATTTTCGACGGATTTGCACCAAAAGTTACATGCATATGCTCCAAGTTAGGGGGAAGGCCAAGACCGACTTTGCATTTCCCAACTCCCATCGATAGTGGAAATAATCGATGTTTTCATGCTTCTACGGAACTTTTCATGTAGTTTGCGGTCATTTTGTACTGGGCAGAGTGAGAGCCTATAGCTGGCTTCCACGAATAGGTAGGAAGATTCTATTGGCCACCGTGAGAGCCAACAGTTGACTGACACGAATGTTAACTAGCATGCTAGCATGCAAAAAATCAATAGCTGCATTCGTCACAAGTGGGAAAAATTTAAATCTACATGGCACTTTACTCCAATTGGCTCATTCGCTTGCTTAAACTCAACGTTGATTCTGATTCCGCAGAACTGGGTTGGGTGTGAAAAAGTATTCGTTGTTAACAATCTTTTTTCATTCGGTTTTTCCAGTTACGAGTCATTTTTTAAAGCTGATCGTTTTGTGTTCATTTTGTTTAGTTCTTTTTTCGTAACAGATTTAATGTATAGTATAGAGCTTAGAAAAAATTTGCAGTGTGAGATAGGCAAGAAGTAAGGCATGTAGCAACATCAGCACGGCAAAGGGCATTCCTTTAAAGGCAAGGAAGGGCAAAAATATTTTAAGTCAAGTGATAGCGATTGCTGGATGAGTCGTACGATTTTTGAATCAAGGACGGTCAACGCCGGGCCATGCTGCTAGTAACAATCATAAATATGAATGTTTCTCGTTATTTAAGAAGTAAGGATGTAGAAATAAAAAGATCTAAAAATTGACAATTTTTTCCGTTTCATTGTAACGGATGTTAAACACTTTTATCTGTCTTTCTTTTTCTCAGTGAAAGCAAGTTGCGTCTTTAATACGTATGTTCTGCCTTTCTATGCTATCAAACCAGACTAGTCCATTATTTATGAGGCATTGGAAGGAGACGTTAGAAACTTCTATTTTCCCTAACGTTTTCCTTTTTTTTTCTTTCAGTGAAATATACGGATACTTTCTCCTTCAAATAAATCTTACACGGGGACAAGGAATAAATAGCCAATAATCAATGAGGATGGGACTCGCGAATTGGTCTATAAGATGAGCTTCCTAAAATCCGTACATTGTAAAAGCATGCAATTATTAAATACTTGTAACTGCATTTCGTAAAACTGATAAGTTAAATGGAGAACCCCAGAATTGTTACAAGTAGCATAAATGTCACAAGAAAATAAAGAAACAATATGACCATATTTAATTATCTAACTAAAAAATACAATTTTCTATCTGTTTTCTTGTGTTTATCATTTTCTTCGTGAAATTAAAACAACTTTCTTAGACTTGGCATCAGTTGAAATCTTTCTTTACGTAAGTTAACGCTTTTCCGTCTTTTTTTCTCCGTCTTTTATTTTTTTTATTATTTGTCATGTTTGCTTTTTCCTAATTTCTTTTAGTCGGTTGTTTATTTTTTTTCTTTGCCTTTTCAATATGTCCTTTTTACAATTTCTCTTATTCTTTGTTTATTTTTTTCAATTTTCTTTCAGTTCCTCAACAAAGTGGGCAATAATCGATAGACACTCCCGATCGCCCGTGGATTCTTTTTCCACTATCTGATCGATAGAGTGATACAAATCGATGACTGCTGGAAACAAAGTAGCCCTCTTGTCTGCATTCCTCAACTTCGAATTGAATTACACGGCTTGTAAATCAATGGTTGAACGAACGAATGTATCTTTTACTGATAATGAAGCGGATGGGATATTCACATGCATTTTTTTTTAATAGATCAATGTGTGCGTCTTTGCTAAGACATCGCTTGCTACGTGAACACTTTTTTCTATTAGATTTCATTTTCTATGCATTTTTTGAGCTTTGCATTGTACTGTTTTATCTTTTCTTCCAAGATGTGCAGACATAAATACATGCACATATTGATATGCTGAAATTCCACGAATAGCGAGTTTTCTTAAATATATACTTGGTAAATAATTGAGAATGGTAATATTGATATTAGATGTTTCCTTACAAGGAAACATTCGGCATTCATTGACTTAACCACCTGTTCTGGCGTCAGTTGTAATTTATAAAATATTTCTTTTAGTCCACTAACTTTTATTGGTCTTTACATAATTAATAAGTGATTCCTTTCTATCATCTTGTTTGAAGTAGCCAGCCACTTGATAATGTCATTAAATTTCTTTTCGGGTTATATGTGCTATCCATTTTTGATCTTCATGTTGTTGAAATTCCATAAATGATGTTGCTTCTGTTATTTTGTACAGTTCTTTGCTTTTGAGTCTGTAGCGCCAGTCTACAAGTTTCGTTGCCAAGACCCGCTATATTCATTCGCTCAATAACATTTTTAACCATTGATCTAAGAAAAGTTGTTATATACAGCTGACAATTTAGATATTTATGAAAGGGTGTGGTGCCATGCATGACATCCATATGAAAGCTATTTAAGTACATGATTCAAATTTTCAGGTTAGTGCATTGGCTTTGATGTCATTTGCCGTGTTGAGCGCAACTACATCTACCTGAAAACTAACCTATGTTCAATTTCCCTAACTCCTGTCCTGGATTCGCTATAACAGATATCTTGCTAGAAATGCAGTGGCCTGTTACTGAACTCACAGCTCCTTGGGCCTAGTCACTGGATCTAACCAATGTCTTTTCCCACTGGTCCATGTGTCCTTGAGGTTCAGGCCACAGCAGTTGTGAATCAAAACTTAGAGAGTTGAGTTAATTGGAAATAACTGACATCCGGAAAAGGCATGACACGTGAAAATATAGCAATCTACCCCGGTGGACAAAATAAAGGGTTGAGTTCGAAATTCCAATTATAATATAGCCCGAATAATGTAAATAATATAGGATTTTAAACATTTAGAACATCAAAGATGTAATGGCCGACGCGTCTTTTTTCTGTAGAATAGCATTGCCAGAATATATTCTTCTATGTGACATGTCCTTTCTGACCGTTGGCTATCATAGCTTTTTCACAATCTTCTGCCCTTTGTAGCTTTCATTACATTATACCTATCTGTTATATCTTCTAAACTTTGTTCCTTCTTGCATTAACTGACTAACTGGCTCGGTAGGTCTGATATGCGATGGTTTTCCCTGTTCATCTAGCCCTCTTTCCTCTGAGAATCAGATTTTCCAAGCTTTCATTTCTCACTATGTTCCCTAGAAATTTCAACTCTCGCTTCCTGATATCATGTACAAGTGTAAAAACTTCGTTGTTTGTCACATGTTCAGTCCATATTATTCTCAGTATCCTTCTGTAAAACCACATTTCTGTTGCTTCGAATATATTCTTCATTTGTGAAGAGATTGTCCAGCATTCATTTCCATAGAGGAGGACTGATATTTTATAATATTTCAATACACTGTGAGTAACAAAATTCTTATGTTTCTTTATATTTTGTTCAATTTTTGAGAGGCATCTTTGAATATCCTAATGCGCTGTCGTATTTCTGTGTCGCACTTCCCATCATATGTTAAAATACTTTTAATTAATTGGAATTAAGAAAACGTATATGATATTTACTGCCAAGTAAGAAAAGTTGTTATTGTTTAAAGCTTAATATTCAAGATACACAGCTAATCCGGACTAACTGGATTATGTCTTATTGTAATTCTATTTCCTTACCTTATCTCTATATATAAAACAGAGGATGTCTGTGCGCCTCTCTGTCTGTCTATGTGATACCATTTCACTAGAGATGAATCCAAACGATCCAAAAATTAATGATTGATAAAGCCGATCAAAAATATATAGATTCAACTTTTTTCTTCCGATTGCGTTCACAATCGGTATATATGTTACTTATATCATGACAAGCTGAACGATACCTCATTTTTATTTCTACACCACTGCGTTTAACGAAAAACTGCGAAAAAATGACATACTTATTTCTACCCAAGTTTTAAAGTAAAAATCCCTCACTTTTCAAGCAATCTAATACATAATTCACTCAATTGTAGCCAACAATATGGTGATTTTCAACAGTTGTTTAACTTGATGATGATCCCACCCATATAGTGAAAACCCGCATAAATTCTTATTTTTCCTTGATCTTACAATCAATTTTTATCAAACTGAACAATTGATTTATAAATATATCCGCTTGTATATTACTGGTAGCACACTGACAAATTGAATTTCCAAAACTAAAATAATTGTCGTCTGAAGTGGATCTGCATCTTGCCTGTTTTACTCTTCATGTCGTCGGGTAACTTTGATTGAATAAGTACAGACTACTTCTGTTATATCAGTAATTGTTTTAATTCAAAATCTTTTTTTTAATGTAAGTACTTTAAATTAATTGAAGATACACTCTGTAATATCTAAACATGATACTGTTTTTGTTCCATTCTAATTGAACGCCTTTTCTGATCGACCAACTGGGTATGGCTTCTAGTAGTGAATAAGTTATTACGTGCGTTCTTTTTCTTCGTCTGGTTCTTAAACTTTTACTACTACATTATATGATAAATTGACTGCATTCATTCAAAATAAGTAGTAAAGACCTGGAAGGAATCGCACAGAATCAAGTCATTGCCATAGGCAGCCCAAAGTATTGACATGAATCCGATAGAACACGTTTGGGAGCACCTTGACCGAAAACTTCGAGAGCGTGCAATCAAAATCACGTCAGTGGCAACCCCTAAAGAAACATTGCTAAAAGACTGGCAAAATATGGATCAGACATTTGTTGATAACTTCATCAACTCCACGACAAATCGAATACAAACACTGAAAGTAGAAAATGGAGGAACTACTGCCAGGCATTCACACTCTAAAACTAACTGAAATAAATAATAGGACATTCGGTTTTGGTGTCGAGGAAAAAGAGAAAGAAGAGGCATAGCAAAATTACTGTTTCGTTTTTGTTAGTAAAAGTAAGCATGAGTAATAATAGTGAGGAGAGGACTGTATACAGTGGACTATAGTAAGTCTTTTAGCTAAACTTAATTGCAGCAATTATGGCTTGTGTGATAACGACTCTTCTTTTCACACAAAATACACAATACCGTGTTAGTATCAATATGCTCTCATCTATAAACGGAAGTAAGGAAATTGGTGAATTTCAAGGAGGGAAAATAATAGGATGGCATCAGTGTAGCAAGTCAGATAGAGATATTGCTATTTCTTCCAGGTTAATCATCAAACGGTCAATAATATTGTCAAGAAATGTAATGAAGAAGGCCATTTTCGTGTGGATCAACGTTAAGAAAGACCAAACATCGTGTCTGAGGGAAGAAAAAGGACACCAAAGAGAGAAGTCATCAAAAGCCGTCGCCAGAGCCTCAAAGATGTCGCCAAAAACATGGCATTGTCGCTATATGCAGTGAGAAAAAACTCTGAAAGAGCTAGCCTATCAAAGAACTGATGCAAGAAAGAAGCCCTTGATTTCAGAGGTTAACAGAAGCAGGCGTATGGACTAGGCGAGAGAATTCGAGAGCAAAGATTATGAATTTTGGCAGTCTGTAATTTGGTCATATGAAAGTAAATTCTGTCAATATTCGAATTCGAGACAGGTTTATGTTTGGAGAAATCAGAATAAAACTTGAAACACTGAATGTCTGCAGACGAACCGTGGAACATGGAGGGGATGGAATAATGGTGTAGGGCGTTGTCTGATTTGGAAGAAAATCTGAGCTGATTCTTGTTGAGGAGCGGTTGAATGGTCAAAATACTGTCAGATATTAAAGAAGATAAAACGCCATTTCATATGAGCAAAGTAGTAAAGGCCTGGAAGTAATCGCACGGTAGCAAGTCACTGCCATGTTTAACCGAAAGCCCTTACTAAATGGCAAACGTGAATCGAATAGAACACGTTTGGGAGGACCTTATCCGAAAGTTTTTGAGAGAGTGCAACCAAGTCTCGTCAGCAGTAACCCCTAAAGAAACGTTCCTAAAAGAGTGGGAAAATATGGATCAGAAAATTTTTGGTTACTTCATCAAATCTATGAAAAATCGAATACAACAATGAAGCTAGAAAATGGAGGACCTACTCCATACTAGTACCAAATACTTTTTATTTATGTTGAGCTGGAATTACGTAATGAAATTTCGAAATTGGATGTATAAAAACATTTCTTAAGTCATTTACTCCAATAGCTTCGTACCTCGCACCTCTCGCCTGTGGAACACCCTTCCCAATTACTGTTTCCCTGAGAGCTATAATCTCCAACTATTCAAATGTAATGTCAATCGACATCTCCAGTTACCTTGATCTACCCACTATCCTTCTCCTCACCCTTTCTTCTATCACTCCTATCTGCTCTCGCTCCAAATCTTCTGCAACCCCCTGCTTCCTAGTGGCTTCACGCCTTGCTCGGGGCGTAATGCTTAAAAAAAATAAAATAAAATAAAATAAAATAAATACATAAATAAAGAAAGAAAAGAAAATAACCTGAAGAGAAAGAAGGCAATAAACCTCGCAGGCATTTAATTTTTAATTCAGTGAAATAGGAAACTTTGTTAATTTTGAATGTTTTCATTTCTGCTCTCTTTCTTCTTTAAATAGGTATCTAAATTCAATCCCATGATTGTTATAGCAACATTCGCCTAAGTTGTTAAGTGCAAATATTTGAAGATGCTATAGAGAATCCCCTCAGGGATTTATAGTTGTGGAACTTGCATGACGTTTATTCAATCATTGAATTAAAAACATTATGATTCGCCAGAAATCTAAAATATGGAAAATAGTGAATTTTTCACTGAATCTTCTAGACTACTGTAACTTATTATTTTTTTTATTCCTGCCCACCATATATTGATGGCTGCTTGATAAAAGTTTTCTTTTCAGATCACCTCGCGTGACTAATGTAAATCAAGAGATGATTTGTTCTTTACATCAACAGACTGTATACAGACATTTTGGGGTGTACTTATTGTTCGACCTGGTCTGCCCTTTCTAATGGCTCTATTCCCAAATCAGAAATTATTATTTGTCCCTAAACGCATAATACAGTGTCAGTACTAAGTCGTAGGAGGGGACATAGGGTCTGAAAATGGATGCCTACAATACTTCATGATGCCATGTGAATCAAGCTCTGAACTGACATTTTCCTTATTATTCTAAATTCTATTTTAAATAAGTACGCTTTTAAAAATGTGATTTCTATTTACAAGAGAAACCTACATGTTTCATATTAGGAAACATATCCATTTCAATGTTGGTATAAAAATCGAATAATAATAATGATTGGTGTTACAAGAAATAGAATCTGATGGCGTAAAAGCATTGATGTTGGATTTGAGACTAGAGTAAACCTCAGTAGAACACATTTCAATAGGAGGTTCAAAGATATTGCTCTAAGAGGCGCGGTGAAGAAAATCCCAGAATGAATCCCAGTCATCACGTTACTCAAAAGATAATTCAGTTTGATGTTAATTAACAAGGAGACAAAGTTACTATGTTTGACAAAAGGTACGAGTGGAGGTAATGGAGAAATAAATTAAAGAAGTATATTGATCAGAATTATCGGAAAAATGACAATTGAAATCTACGATTTGACGCAGCAACGTCCGAACACTGGCAACATCAGTATCATTGGAATGATATAGCCACTTGTCATGATGAGCTTAAACTCACCCAAAACACAAATGTTCGCAAATGAATATATTTATATATATAAATATATATATATATATGTGTGTGTGTGTGTGTGTGTGTGTAATATATATATATATATATATATATATATGTGTGTGTGTGTGTGTGTGTGTAAATATATATATGTGTGTGTGTGTGTGTGTGTGTGTGTGTGTGTGTGTGGAGAGAGAGAGAAAGAGAGAGAAGTAGAGTCATATCAACTCTGTCACATAATTTGTCTAATATTTTAAGATTCTGAGAAGAAATGGAGATATAAATGGAAAACGTGACAGCAAACAGAGTGCAATAAATGTAGTCGAAAGCACACGAAAGATACATGCTGGTGTTGAAAATAAATTCCCTTGCCAATGGAAGATTATGCCTTATATAATCACTAAGTTCATGCATATGTATCATAGAATCTTTTCATCGAAGAGGAATATAGCTTTGAACAGAGAATTCAATTTAGTGATAGACGAGTTTAAATTAGTTTCAAAAACTGCTACGTTATCTGGAGATATTTTCTAGAGAAACCATTCTACACAACAGAAACTGGTATGCAGGAAAATTAGTGAAAGAATAGTTGAGTGGAGGACAGGTGATTTTTGTTTACGCTTAGTTCTTTTAATTATAATCTACATGAGAAGATCATTTTTTTAAAGTATAAAAGGACAATATAATCACGGACAATCGTCGATGGCAAAACTAAAAGGCCAGCATCTGACTAAAGCTAAAGCACAATGCGACCTCAAGGTTCCCCACCGAAAGCACATGCATATACGAGTTTGTCTTCTAGATGAACAGCCTTCACCACGGATGATGGTTTTCAACTAAGCCGAATAAATGTCAAAATGTCCCTCAGAATGTTTCAATCAGAGCCACTGAATCCGTAGATCAACATCGCCATCGGCTTTCCAGAAGAGCATACCTGAACGCTTCTGCGCGCGTGGCTGCAAATGATGATCAAATGACTCAACGGCTGAAGAGAAACGCCTCCTCAACTGCTGCTGCGCGTGAGGCTGAAACAAGATTGAGAACACAAAAACGATATTCAGTCACCCCCACCCACGAGGGCGTCATGTGGCGCAAGGCTATTTTAACGTGGGATCTCCGAGCCCGTGGGATCTCCTAGCCCGTGGGATCTTCGAGCCCTTGGGATCTCCGAGCCCGTGGGCTCGGCCAAAAATATGCCCATTGAACCCGTATAAACGGTTTCAGTGTCGGTTTACCTCCCCGAAAGAGAATCCGCCCTTCGGCGTAGCCTCCTTCGGATTCCTCCCCACCCGAAGGCAGAGAGTTCAACCGATCTGTCGTTCAAGACTTGAGCTACGGACACAAAAACGGCCCTTTTCAGGGCCACCCTCCATTTAAATTGCTACCCCCACCCAAATTGGGGATGGGCCTTAGTTGCATCCAATTATTTTTTACTAATTTTGATTTTCGGGTGGGATGACTTTAAACTTAAACTGCTTCAATTGGAAGACAAAAATTCCCAGTAATGAAAGACCCGGTCGAACACGGGTTATACTGCTAGTTATATAATATACACGTTTTCATCGAGAAATTTAAATTCGAGTAAACGTTTACTTCGATTTTTCCAATAGACATAAGAAAATCCGAATTAACCTCGATAACAGACAAAAAATATGACTAGCACGAGATAAACATGAATTCAAAAAATAAATTACGATATACATATGCATTTTTGTCGTTGCGTTGCTGTTGATTGTGATTCTGGTGAAAAAATGGAAGAAAGAGAAAAAAACTGGTGCAGTTTTTGCAGTCATCTTTGAATATTGTAGTTACATAATCTTTGGATAACATATGATACGCAAATTAAAAATCAACTTTGGTAATTTTTACTTCGCGTCTCTATAAACCTCTTTCTGAAAAAGTAAACACAATTGTCAGTTCCTTATCTAAGGTGATTCCTACTTCTTACACAAAAGAGTTTTTTTTCCGATAAAAGATACCCAGTGTTTCATTTCTGTTTTTTTGTTAATTTTTTTCTACAAATTGACATTTTATCAGTTTTCTCTTCTTCCATTTTGTCTTAGTTTCTTTTCGTCCAAGCGTCGATTCCGCCTTTTCCACATTTTTCTTCCCTCTTCCGCTTATTTGATTTCTACGGCATCTATTCTCTGTCTGATCAAAGTGTCTCACATATGTTCCACTTTAGCATGTTTTGACATCGTTTCTTCCAGCTCTCTTCATACACGTCAATCTGGGCATTTCACGTCCATATTGTTCGAAGTATATTCAATGCTTGCTTTTATGTCTGCTTCTAGATTCGGAGATCGGTATAACATCCCTCACCCATTGTCGATGAAGTACATTTTCACATCCGTCAATACAATCGCTTCTGGGAGCTGTCACTCCCAGATCTTATGATAGCATCTCTTGAAATCAGCGCTTCTCTTTCATTAAAATCACACGAAGAAGACGTCGACTAATGTTTTCAATTCCTCCCCGGTATAATATCAAGGAATCGTATCACAGGGTTTTGAACTGATCGAAGTTGACTGGATTCTCTGATTAACCTGTTCAGACACAAGCTTATATTACCAAGAATTGATGAAACGTAAACACTAAAGAAATCAGTTATGTCTTGATCAACAAGATAAAATGCCGATATATTGGTCAGAGAGTACAGCTGGTTTTACTTTTTGTTTATGAGATAAAGTTCAGATTTTGTTTAGAAAGTTCTTTGTAAATCTCAAACAGTGATCAAAAATAAACAAATTATCAAATATAATTACGTTTTGATATTAAAGGGGTGATCCAAAAATCTGTTCTCGTGAGTATTTGCTTATGATGTACAACAGATGCAAAGCGCTTTTTTAACGCCGTTAGATCGCTTTCTCAGCGGTAAAAGCTATCTTTCTAAACGACCACAGACTTACGGTCACGTAACGCTGAACTGCCGCTTTCCGTACGATCAACGAAGTAATCAACCTGAAGCCAGATACCGTAAGCTCGATTTGCGAGATGTGTAATGGATAATGACTCGGAATCGGAGAGTCGAGTTCCAGTTTCAGTTCCAATATTCATATAAGCGCAAATACCCTTGGGAAAGTCATGAGTTCACTTCTTGTCTTCTCAGCTCTCGGTTAAGTAGTAAGATTTGTATCACTAAAACCATAATTATCTCCCAATAAAATGAATATCCCAAAATAAAAAAGTAATAAAATTACGTCCAAAATATTTAGATTTGGGCGATAAACAAAAGCAAACAACCAACTAAACATTTCATTGTCTACAATGGTCTGTTGAAAATTAATATCACTGATTTATGCCCACGGATTCTACGAAAGTTACCGGTAGCGCAGTAAGCCGTTGGAATAAAGATCTTTTCTATTTCTGTACATATTCCCTACCACCAAAAGTAATGCATCCTAAGTTTCCCCGAAAGTAATGTCTCTTCTTCCTTTCTACAGAAAATACGGCAGATACAGAGAGTACAAGAACACTGTTGGAAAAAGTAAGTTTTCATGAATAAAAAAAGAATACCTCGTATGGGTTCCATATATTCAAAGTGTCTCCATAATATATCCATAGTAACTACAACAAGTACAATAACACTGTTAATATTTCACACACAAAACTCTATTTTTCACATTGTAACCACCATTGTGTATGAACTAAACAACCAACCATCTATCCTTAAGTGGGATAATAATAATTATAATACTAATACAACAATATAATAACTACTATTACTACTACTACTACTAATAATAATAATACCGCTACTTCTGTTAATGTTACTACTAATTATACTACTGCTCCTAGTAATAATAAGAAACATTTCTGAAAATGATTTTGAAAACTAAGCAAATAACAAGTACTGGGTTAGAAAATAGAGAAAAAGTAACATTTAAAAAAAATTAATCTCTCCTTGATATGGTAGGAGAACAGCACTCAAGATCAAATTAGCAAAATCCTTTGTTCCCCAGGAAATACCAAAACTCATCCTAACAAGAACAGCCCGTTTCATGCGTAGAGATTTGTAGGTTTGGTTCTTTAATAGTTGCTTTTTGTTTAATTAAAAAATCACGCAGTTGCCCTAATTTATTTGTTATGTATCGGCAGATGATATACAGTTCAGAAGTAAATTGTTTAAATTAAAAAAAAAAAAAACATAATATAGCAATAGAGACTTATTGTATCAGAATTAACGTATGTGGCTCGGAATGTTTATAATAAATGAAAACCTGATAAATTCACTGCCATGTTACACTGGAAGTTGTGAAAAAAGTACAGGTTTAATGTAACGACAGGTATTATAACTTTGAGATTACGAAGAAGAAGAACGTACTGGATAATACCAACCTGAAACTCATGTAGAATATTCCGATAATTATAGTGACTAGAGCACAAGAAAACTGATACAGTCCTATTGAATAGACGATAGATGACCTGCTACGTAATAACAGTTTCTGGTTCATTTTATATGAGAATTGAAACAAAAAAAAAAGATATCGACAATTACAATTACAATTATTTGAAGTATGACATTTTGAAAGTATATTAAGGACTAATAAATAAAGTAATTAAAGTAACAGTTATCATTAGAAAACTGAGCTGTAGTAAAAACATTGAAAACGCGAAGTTAATAGATTGTGATTTGGAAATACAGCCATTACAGGGAACAGATATGACACTTTGTTAAGTATTGGATGGTGAACGGGAATAATGCCCGGTTTGTTTTCTTAAGCTGTGCTGCCATAAAAATAGACATTTTCGAGCAACAAATGTGAATAATAATAATAATAATAATAATAATAATAATTATAATAATAATAATAATAACCAGAAAGAAAAAACTTGCCTACTAATTGATATGGCTTGTCCAGCGGATTGTAACATAGCAACCAAGGAATTTGAAAAACTATCAAAATACAAAGACCTGGAAATTGAAATAGAAAAAATGTGGAAATTGAAAACAAGAATAATACCAGTGGTAATAGGTGCACTTGGAATTATAAAAATGGAACAAAACAACACATTGAAAGAATCCCTGAAACCCCAGCTTAAGAGACATACAGAAAATTGTCTTATTAAGTACAGCACACACACTAAGGAGAACTTTGTCTATGTAACGCTAGCAACTTCATCGGAGATAAAAAAAAAAAAAAAAAAAAAAAAAAATTAACATGAAATGTGGCCATAACAACACACCACGACCTGCCTTAGGTCTTTCCGCAGACTTGGTAGGTAGTGTGTCCATAGCAGAAATCGAATGATGATGATGATGACAATAATAATAATAATAATAAGGATAAGAAGAAGAAGAAGAAGAATAATGAAGATTTCTACATGTGTTGTTTGTCTTATCAAAGGTCCATGAGGTCTTTGCCTCTACATGTTTTCTTTGAACGTGCTCGAATATATATATATATATATATATATATATATATATATATATATATATATATATATATATGTGTGTGTGTGTGTGTGTATATATATATATATATATATATATATATATATATATATATATATATATATATATAATATAAATTAATTGATTTAAAATAAAGTTTTTTCCGCTACACAGTTCTAACCATGTTTCAAAGATGAAAGCTAAAACCCCGAATTTAATTTTGTAATTAAATTAAAGACATATCTTACTGTTCTCTCTTTATATATATATATATATATATATATATATATATATTGTGTGTGTGTATTTACGCAGCATTTTTCATTAATGCATGTTTCATTGAATAATATAGACAAGTTTGTTTCAATTTGTTTTTACGTAAATTTTTGTCATATCGTCTGATAAGCTTAATAACATTATCATTAGAAGACAAAATAAAACCATATTGATACATATTTTTAATCCTATCTAAGCTTAAAAACACAACTATATTTAAACATGAAGACAATAAACAAAAACTAAAAATTCTTGAAAATACATAGATAAAAGAGATGAAAGCTAACCTGAACAAGATAAACTATGAAATCTCTACAGATATACTTGTGCCTAAAAGTGATAACAGAAGCCATTGGTTTATACAAACGGCTTACTTCTCGTTTACACTCTTGCATGGTTATGTGTGATGTCATGAGCTGCGGTGCGATTTTCTTTTCCAGCGTCTCGTATGCACGAATTTGTCGTTGCTTGGAAATGCAAACAAAAACAGACTATCATTATTGTTTTGTATTTGTATTGTTTAATATATTGTAATGCAATTGCCATCTTTGATAATGACTTATGTATGCCGAAAGCTGAGTTATTATTAAAAAAATATTTATTAATATGGAGATTTTTTTCGTCTTTTAATGATAATGTTATTAAGTTTATTAGACGATATGAAAAAAATAGGAAAACTTGTCTACATTATTTAATGAAACATGTATCAATATATATATATATATATATATATATATATATATATATATATATATATATAATGTGTGTATGCCTGTGTGTTCTGAAAGTTCTCAGAATATATCTGTAGATAAAATTAATAAAATAGGCAATTGGAAAACAATACTTAGTCTATGCTGACGCGTTTCATCATCTGATTGTAGCAATTGAAGAAGCATCCTCTTGTGAGTTGGTTAAACAAAGCAGTGGATCCTGGGAAAAAGCACCTCGAGTGGAACTTACATCTCACCAATGGAATACGAAGGGAATGGTGTTAGTTCGCCACTTGATAAAATATAGTTTGGGAGAAGGTGTTAGCTAATTACTTTTCTTTTCTTTTTTTACAATTATGTTTACCCTGTGCAAGGTCCAGAAGCCACACGAGATAGATTGTTAGAAGGTAGGAGGAAATTTCTAGGGAGATGTAGGGAAGGTAACGATTGACCCTAAACTTGAATGTGTTACGATCGTAGTGAACAGGGAACTATTCTCTTGGGAGTCAGTTCCACAATGCAGCCATTCGGGAGAAGCTGATAGAGAGGAACTTATTCTCGCCAATGTAAAACGAAGGTAATCTATGCAGTTCGTCGGGTCTTAGAAATGAAGGTTAGAACTCAAGCAAATAAGGACTGTAGTTCGTCTGAGCACTTTCCATGGAAACAGAGGAAAATATAACAGGAAATTAGAACTTTTTCCTAATATATCCTTTCACAGATAATAGAAAATGGTGTTTCTGAAGAGTTACGATCGACTCCATCAGGAAGTTAAATGGAATTAAGCAATCAGCTGTTGAATTTGATCTTCAAATTCTACCTTTTACTTTTGAGGCAGCTCTTTCTTTTAACTTTCGTTCATTGATTTCTAATAGTATTGAAAAGAAAACGTATATATAATAATCCCTAGACAGATTGTTTCGCTGTATCACAGCTCCTCAGTGTGACTAGACGTCGAATTCCTTCAAGCCGAAATCGAAACCTGACTGATTTAATATAAGTCAGATATCTTACCTTTAGGCCATCTTCGCAAGGGAAATTTAATGTTTTTCTCTATTCGAAATACGCCAGCGGTTCTATGATCTCAATTCAACTTACTTGATTTATTTAATTAATATACCCCTGATGTCATATTAAATTAACGGCTTTCTTTTCCTAAACTGTAATTATAAAATGTTATTTTAAAAATTAAAAACATTTTCAAAAATTTGTATAAAATCTCGAAAACAAAATTGTCAAAATATTTGGAAGAAAAATGACTAAAACTTTAGTATTATATATTAATCATCTATATTTGAAATAATACTCTCAGCCTTTCCAATCAATATTCAATATTCCAGGTTACCGACATATTGATGCAGCTTTATATATCATGAATGTTGAGAGGTAGAAAAGCTTTAACATCTTATGTCAATTAACATCCAAACTATCAAGATTCAGTTCACAGCATTTTATAAAAATCTCTAAATATATATAAGTAATATCAGACGCGATCTGATAGCAACATCTAATGCATGGGTGAATAGTTAACTAGTAAATATGTAAGATAGAGTCTTGAAGCACACATGCGGTTGATATTAAGACATTGTTAAATAATTATTACAGAATCAGAGACGAAATGTGCTATATTTGTTATTTTACACACTGGTAAATACAGCGAATAACATACTCAACGAGATTGTGAGTGTAATTGCCAAGGATTAGGAAATGTACGAGAAAGACACGCATTTCTAAGAGCTACAAAGGACAAGAAATTGTGGAGAGCCATGATAGCACATCTCTTGAAAGTATACGGCGAATAGAAAAAAGAAAATAGTATAACATCATGAGAACTCCTCATCGTTTGTCGACCGCAGTCTGGATCATTGAGCCAATGCGAACGAATCTTTTCTTCAGCTGTATAGTATGTGCTACGCCACGGTTACATGCTGTTTTGAATTTAGAGTTTTTTTCACCTAGAATGGTTGCCATCCAAGACTAAAGAACGCAGTCTCTCCTGCGATTTACCCAAAGCTGGTAAGGAGAGAGAAGAAAAGGATTTATCCTTTTCTCATGGGTATTAGCACGTAAGTGAATGTATTGTATCTTACTGGAATTTGAATTCTGCTCTCCTTAACCCGAGCCGTTATCCATTACTCCACGAAGCCTGGAACTAGCTGAACCTCTTGGAATGAGCTGAAATTTTTAAAGTCGAGGTACCATAGAGAAACTATAAAAATATTTATAAAAGAAAAGGCACAGAGAAGCTACGTTACGGTGAGGTAATATAAATAACAAACATATATTGGAAGTGGAAATAATGACTTATTTTGAAGATACAAATTCTACGTAGTTGAAATTAAGACGGAACACTGCGATTTTTTTCGTAAATTCGTTTTGATATTCATTTAAAGAATAATATATCCATTGTGTCCGTACTATCTGCTAAACTATTATTATGCCGAGGATACAGAACATTGAATTTGCCAGATACTGTAGTCAGCAACTTTCGAAAAATCGTTTTCATTTTCTTCTGTGACGTTTCTACTCTGGACGTGGTTGTTCATGGCTATCCACAATTCCCTTTCTTATTTCACTTTCTCTCTTAAATTTTGTTCAACCATCCATTTACTGAAACTGAGTATCATATTTTCCAAGGATTCTTTCCTCATTATATGCTATAGAAAGACTAACTTTCCCTTCCGCAAGTATGAGTATCAATTTTATTTCCATTTTCTCTAAAGCTTACTCGTTTTTCATGTTCGTTCCATAGTATTCTCAGCATCCTTATTGACAACCATATATTTTTTCTTTAATGCTCTTCATCATCTCTGAGTGGATATCCAATATTCACTGCCACATAAGATGACTGATATTACATAAGAGTTCACTACATTTTTCTTTGTTTCAATTGCTTCAATTCTCTTCTTCATCTGTGAGGAAATTATCCAGCATTCACTGTGATATAAGAGGACTAATATTTTGTAACAGTTCAGTACTCTTTTCTTTGTTTCTGTTGCTTCAAGTTCTTCTTCAACGGTGAGGAGATTGTCCAGCATTCACTCCCATGTAGCCGGACTAATATTCCATAACAGTTCAGTACTCATATCTTTGTTTCTGTTGCATCAACTCACTTACTCAGTTGTGATGAGATTGTCCAGCATTCATTGCGATATAAGGAGGGATGATATTACGTAACAGTTCAGTAAAAATTTCTTTGTTTCTATTGCTTCAAGTCTCGTCTTCATCGTTCAGGAGATTGACCAGATTTCACTGCCTTATATGAGAACTGATATTGCAGAAAAGTTCAGTACTCTTTTCCTAGTTTCTAAAGATTGTTTTCTTTGTCGCCATATTTATTACAACGTTTTGGCCGTTGTACGCTCCGGCCTTCTTCAGGTGGTTGGAATGTCGAACTGAACCCTTTATTTCGCTCACTGGGTTCCACGTGCCATGTTTAATGGATGTCAATTATCACTTATCAATTATTGAACTGACACTCTTTGGGTCCTGTCACTGGATCTAAGTAATGCCTTTATCCACTGTACCATGTGTCCTTGATGACATCTGTGCATGAATTTCTGAGTATTATAAACTTACTGTCTTCAGCAATACTTTTTTACCAGTTCCCATGCCAAGTTAAGGCAGTGGAAACCTTGGAGAGGGAAATTAACAGTAGATAACTCATAACTGCCATCCATTAAACATGTTCGACATTCCAACCACCTGAAGAAGGCCGAAGCGTACAACGGCCGAAACGTTGTAATAAATATGGCGACAAAGATGTGGACAATAGTCCGAATAGTGTAAATAATGTACATAATACCTCATCTCAGAAATATAGACAGATAGAGATTTTTTTCTGTTAATGTCACGCCTTCCGTCACAGTTATTTAATATTTCTTTTACAGCTTTAATTTTCCTATATCCAAATGATAATTTGAATTTTAGGCTGTTCCTTTTGCTAACAACGATGCATTCTGTCTTTTTTCATTGATGTTTAATCTTTTCTTATCGCTTTTATTCCTTCTAGTATATGCGTCTTATGAGCAGCCAATTATATTTTCGTTGATACATTTTAGCAATTTTAACGAGGCGTTCTAATAAATTACAAGTGACGTGTTCTATTATACTTAAGATTACATTTACTTCAAGTAGTAATTTCGCCAGATATTCACAAGCTGTGTGTGCGTTCTCCAAAATAAAAGCCTCAGGCGAATGTGGGTCTTACATTCTGGACTGTGATGCTTGAAAGACCTTTCAAATCCTTTTTGATGTTTATATATATATATATATATATATATATATATATATATATATATATATATATATATATATATATATATAAATAAACTGGTTTAAAATATGTTTTTTTCGCTACACAATAAAACCATGTTTCAAAAATGGGAGATGAAAACTTCAAATTTAATTTTGCAATGAAATTAAAACATTAGTTCCATTTCATCTTCAATCGAATATTGGAGTAACTTATTTAATTTACTGAGTTTTAAACCCACGTAAATATTCATAATTCACTGTTTCATAGGATACAGAGAAATCCATTCATTCAGACAAGGGGTGGTAGCGTGCTCATTTTTATTAACTTTTGTTGTAACTAATAACTGATACAACAAAAGTTAATAAGAATGAACACGCTACCACACCTTGTCTGAATGAATGGATCTCTCCATATCCTTGGAAATACTGAATTATGAATTTTTGTGTGCGTTTAAAACTCAGTAAATTTTAAAAAAAAGTTACTTCAATATTCCCTTGAAGATGAAATGGAACTAATGTTTTTAATTTAATTACAAAATTAAATTTGAAGTTTTTGGCATCCATTTTTGACCCATGGTTATTACTGTGTGGCGCAAAACATATTTTAAACGAGTTAATTATATTTATGCTCTGTAAATTTACATTGAGCACTATTTTGTAAAAATAAAATATCAATAAGAATACCGGGTTATATATCTTACTGCTTTTTTTACTTTTTATATATATATATATATATATATATATATATATATATATATATATATATATATATATATATATATATTTACTACTATACATCTCTTTGCCACACTTGTAAAGTCGGTTAATTATTTAAATCTGGTTTCTAAACATTTCTTGCTATGGAGATGGCAGTGTGTGTGAGCAAATTCTATTCCGGAATACTACTGTACAATACATTATTTCTTTACAAGATTACACTGTCATGAAATAAGATGTCATATTTTCTTAAATATCACTGCTTTTCACAATATGAAAAAACTGAAAGTCAAACAAATAAAGAATTATGTATCTATACAGAAGGTAATTTGAATTCACATATATAGGGTTTCCCTAAAAATTCGAACACAGGCAAAAATGTATTTTCAAGAAATGAAATTGTCAACACCATTTTATCGAACTGGAATATTACCAAATAACATTTTCAGTATGATTTATATCATTTGTGATGCAAAGGTTGGTGCACTTTGCAAGATTCACGTGAACTCGATGCAATATCTCCATATAGGCGTCAACTTTAGAACAATCACTCATTATGTGTCCAATCGAATCTGTTGCGCCTGTGATTTTCATTGAATATAACTAAACCTTTAGCATATCCCCCGAAAAAAGAAGTCAGTTATTTGTTCTTTCGACAAAACCATGTTTAATCTGTGGAGGTAAAAAAATATGAATAATGAGATTTCTTATGTGTTCAAATTTAACGAATAACAATCTGTTTCGATGAGCTTCTTTCTTTAGCTACCATTTCCACAGAGTTGAATCACCTTCATTTCCTCCGTGCTTTAAAAGAAAGTAGATAATTAATTTAGACAGTGGTTTTCTTAAGCCCTGCTTCTTTTCTCTGCAACAGAAAAATAACCGAAAAATTGGATTAAGGGCACTGGTTAAAAAAAAAAAATGTGCTGATACATTAGGTTAATATGTCCCAAAAATTCATACTCAAATTTTCTCAGGCCCCCATGGCCCAGTGGATAAAGACGTGGGTTAAATCCAGTGACTAGACGCTAAGAGTTGTGTGTTCAATACTAGGTCACAGCACTGGCGAACCAAATCAAGGAGAGTTGAGTTATAGAGAAATAAATGAGATATACAGAAGAGACATGTTACGCCGAACGAAAATAAAGGGTTCGGGAGCGTATAACGGTCGAAAAGTTTACAATGTGACGAAGAAAACACTCCGAATAATGTAAGTAATAAATATACGAGTTACCCAATACTGAAAAAGTAGCTGCGTATTTTGTTAAAACCATGCTATCTTTTGATTATTATCATATCTGAGTCTATCAAACATTATACTTCAACTATGGTGGTCCATGTTTAAAAAATTACTACCATTAGAAATTTGTTATATGAGAGTATTTATATACAGAAATATACGAGATTACCCTTGCTATCCAAAACTATATACAGGGTCATGTACTTAGTATTAATAGATGGATTTCATACGTATTTTTAAATATAAATAGTCGTGCCCATCTATGCAGTAAAAACTTGACGTCATATCTTTAAATTTAGAATATTGTTAGATGAGCTCACAGCTCAATTTTGAATATATAAAATGGCGGAATATTTTGTGAAGTCTTTTCTATAAGGAAAATATTTTATCATCATCACCATCATCATTATCAACTTGACTTTTCTAATAGTAGTGGGCATCGGAATGCAGAATCTATATTGAATTTCCTCCACAAAGGCATATCAACGGCAGTAATCAGTAATTCGCGTATAGTATCTTTGTCCGTTTTTTAAAAATTTTCCAACCAGTTTTTTTTTTGCGTTGGCATCCTCTCCTGCGTCCACCTACAAATGTGTCTTGAATGATGGTGTTGCATAGACTGACGTGCCTTTTAACGTGTCCCACCCATACCATTTTCTCCGTTTGACAGAAGAGGTTCCTGGTGGCCCTCAATATTTTCAACCCTTTTCTGTACAACCTCATTGGTTTTATGTTCCCAACAGAAGATTCAAGTTTTCTCATGTATTTGTTCCACAACGATTGGATCATTCTCTCTGTTTCTGCCAACAGTTTTCACGTTCAACATCCATATGGGAGAATGAAGACTACCAGCCTTTTTTCATAGTCTGTACTTCATTTGAAAGCTGATTTTACTCCTCCATATTCTTGCCAATTCGGCCATCGCTGCAATGGTGGCGGTAATCTGTGCACAAATTATAAGCTACAGGTACTATCTTTAGACAAGATTGCTCCCAAGTATTTAAAACTGGACATTACTCTAGCGAATTCAAGTTCCTGGTAATGGCGACATTTTAACATATGAATATATAAATATATTTTTTATCATATATAGTTTTACATTTAGTTCCTCTGTACACAGAAATCCCTATATCTTTTAACAGATATGATTATTTCTTTGTATTATTCATTGGAACAGTCTGCCATTGTAATAAGAAAGATACTGTCAGTCGCCTCTTGCTTCCGGTAGTCAAATTTTCAGTCCCGCCAGTGAGATCTACAGATAACTGAGACAACACATTTAAATATACATAGTCTATTATATGTCACGGTTAGGAAAATTAGGAAAAAACGTTCTAGAGAAAATTACTGGTTAATAAAGAGGTATTTAATCATCAATATAGTTAATACTATATTACATAACTTTATACCGTCAGCTAAATTTTGAAAGCAAGTGAATAAAATAACTTAGGTTCTTCCATCGAAATGGGGAAAGGCATGATTCCCTATCATTTCCATCAAACTATAATTTAAATATTTGAATCTGGGAAAATCATTTTTATTCTACAAAAATATTATTGCAATGTCTACTCTCAAAAATATGACTTGATAGATTCGCCTGTCTTACGGTTTACACTCCTTCCGCCGTCTTTTGAACTTAAGTAGAGGTTTATTCATTGTTTCCTGTTTATCACTGCGTAGTCTGTTATATCTAATATATGTTCATTCTATTTGACTCGCTTTGACTCCATGCGTCTTAGTAGCACTATCACCTTGCTTGTACGTGAAAAAATCCAGAATTACTTTCATATTTAAATAAGACTAAGTTGTTAAATCCTAAAGGATTTGAAAATGTATAAATACGCTAATCAGAAAGATTATATATCCAGGGAAATATTTGGAGCGGAGTTTTTTACATTCTGCCTGCTAACATGGGATCTTCCTTTTTAAATTAAGTGGTCGATTTTTAACATGTTGAAAGACGATGTTGTTTGTGTTTTTCTATGTGCATCTGTAGAGCTAAACTTTTAAAATTATTTACTTTTGCGGAAGAACGAACTGTGATAATTTGATAATTATTTAGACGAAATAAACAATTCTTTACGCAATCCTCAAATTAACTTAGAAGTAATTTTCATTAAGTTCAGTCCCACTCTTGTTTCAGGAGTATACTTCCCATCAGAACTAAACTGTTGATTCCTGCTCTTAAAATTACGGAAAAGGATCCATTTTCTGTTCCACTTCTTTCTTATAATTATCGGCTAACAGGTCATACTGAAATCACTTGCAAAGTTTCGATACTTTCACGTGTCATTTGTTTGACGATAGACTGCCATACAGATAACGTTGATATGCACGCTGAATTTCTTAACAATAATGGTAGCGTTAGCATCAATAGCTGTCAGAATCAAGTCATCTCGAATGACCTCTTGGATAACTGTTTTGAGAGAAGCACTCATTTCTGAAACCGGAAAAAGCATTTGTTCCATTTGAATTCATAGAGACAAATGTTTCAGGTATTTTTTATTCATTTCACCGAAAGGAAGGCAATAAAAACCCTAATTGGAAGGGTTACTGAGGATATGAAAAAAGAAAAGTATTACTAAGGAGACAGAACAATAAAAAAAAAGACAAAAGCTAACGGTTGATATTTCACTTGCATTTTTGCAGATCAAAGTGGAATATGAAGAAACTGTTGGCATATAACTTACAGTATTATTTAACAATTTCAACTGTAAAATGATGAGACCTACCTGCCAATCTAGTATTGCGCCTAAATTCGTAAAGTGGAAATACCAAAGAGGAAAGCTGATCAGAAAAACCTACATGAAAATATCTACAGCAAACGCACACGGTGGCTACGATACGGCTGTGGGAAAGTGACTGAAGACAAGATGCCATATCAGGGGCAATAAAATTGCAAATTCTTCTTTGGATTTTATAAAAAAAAAACTCTAAATGCGTAACAGATCAGATGTAAAAGCAACATTCAATGCATAGACGAATAGTAGACTTATAAATACGTAAAATAGGTTCCTTAAGTAAACGTGGTGTCGACTTCAAAAGCACAACGTTAAAGAGTTTAGAAAATCTTACAGGAAATCAGTTATATATAGGCTCTGATAAATACAGCACATACCCCCTAAAGAGATGGTATTGATAATTATCAGAACAGAGACTAGGAAATATGCCAAGAAGACAAAGTTTGCTAAGCGCTACAAAGGACGGGAACGTGTGGAGAGGCATGGTGGCATACGTCCTGGAAGGACTCAGCTCATAGAAAATGAAAATACGGTCTAAAGATTGAACATTCTCTTTTCGTACAGAACTTCCCTGACAACTTGATAGTAAGTTAAGTAACGTATACAAATGCTATATCCAACAGAGATAGAAACAGAATTACGCATGTGTTAGTATATTAGCAAAAATATATATATATATACGCAAATAAAAAGAAGTATTTAGTTTGGATTCATTTCCAAGTCTGGTGCCATTCAGTAACCTGAAAACCAAACTAGTGACATTACATCATCAAAGAGTAGACCCAGAACTTTAACTGATCATGATAAACGGGCGTTCACTGGTGAAACCTCATGCCTTATCTTAATAAGATTTGGAACTCGTACAAATGATCCATCGCAAAATATTCCGGAAAAAATGTCTGATTCTTAGTACCGGTCCGGTAAATACCTGTCTTGAGTCCTCCTTTTATCTTATACCGATACAAGAACGAAATCATACCAAAAATGGAATAGTACTGCTTAGAACAGTAAGATATATAATCCGGTGTTCTTATAGATATTTTTATCTTTACAAAATAGTGCTCAATGTAAATTTAGAGAGAATTAATATTATAAAACCATCTTTTAAATCAATTAATTTATAATATATATATATATATATATATATATATATATATATATATATATATATATTTATATATATTTATATATATATATATATATATATATTTATGTATATATATATATATATATATATATATATATATATATATATATATGTTGTAAATTAACTGATTTAAAATATCTTTTTCGCTACACAGTAATAACCAGGTTTCAAAAATGGTAGCTAAAAACTTTAAATTTAATTTTGTAATTAAATTAAAAACATTAGTTCCATTTACATATTACTGTTCTGTAAGTTTACATTGAGCACTATTTTGTAAAAAAAAAATCAATAAAAAACAGGATTACATATCTTACCTATTTTTTAAATTAAATATACTATATATATATATATATATATATATATATATATTTATACAATATATATATAGTATGTATATATACTATATATATATAAACATATACACACAATATATATACATATATATATGTACATATATATACACACACACACACACATATATATATATATATATATATATATATATATATATATATATATATATATTGTGACGTAGCCACGATTTCATTAACCCTATAGGCGTAAGGCTAAAAAGCATCCCAAAGTAAAATCTAAAACTCTAGTCGAAAATTAGTTAGATATAAAAGAAAAATAAATAAATAAAAATAGGAATTTAATCCAATGCTTTCGATTTGCGATCGAATATGTTCCATGATCATCCATACCCTCCTCTTCTCTTCACAAATTCTTTTCCTCTTTACCTACTCTTCCACCCACAAGCCAAGGGCCCGTGAACTTTGAAGTGACCCGACGCGAGAATGACCTGGTTCCAAAATTTCGCAGCTATCAGGCGTTTGACCATAAGTGAATTCCAGGCACCATCAGGATCTCCTGCTGCGAAAGGACTGCTATGAAACTGAATCAACCCAACGAAACGCCTGTAGGAGATGCTGTGGACCATCTAATACTTGGGAAAGAAAAGAAAGAAAAGAAATCCAGGAAAAATTGCTGGCCGACCAAAATATTGTTGTAGCCTAAGAACTCTCGCTTCGGCGAATCAGAACTTTGTGTGAAAATATCAACTCGCCTGAAAGATAAGTTGATTCTCTTGGTTTGATCTGTTTTTATATATATATATATATATATATATATATATATATATGTATTTGCTCTCGCCTCTTTTCTTTAATGATCCCCCTCCCCTTTGTTAAATGAATGTTCTTTTTTTTTTCTTTCTTTATCGGTCTATATATTTATAAATAAATGTTTTATTTTGAAATCCATCGTCTTGTGTCTGTTCCTCGTTGACTCCCTTGTGTCGTATATATATATATAGTTAGTTAGATTGATGTAAGTTTGTAACCCCGGGTTTCACGCTACTTGTGATTATTTGAAACCAAGGGTCACAAGATCACATCAATCCAACTAAATATGTTAATTTATCACTCATATTGAGCGCTTTCTAATAAGTTACACATATATATATATATATATATATATATATATATATATATACATTCGGTTTTACATTATTATTATTTTCGTATCTTTTTTCTTAATCTCTTATATATATATATATATATATATATATATATATATATATATATATTGCCTCGTGGATGAGTCAGTTGTATTGTTCTACTGTTTCCAGACCTTTATAATCATAACTATATGTACGGATTCGAATATTGATGAAAAGCAAGCATGATGTTCATAAGTGATTGAATAGTACAACACAATCTACCTATCATATATCTTATTATCTGGATTGGTATATTGTTAAGTCAAGAATAGGAAACATGGGCGTGACTTTCTTAGCTAAATTGTTTACAGGACAGTTATAGATAGGAGAAGAAATTGCGAACCTTAAAAATCAGCATTCAAACATTTGGTCTTTGCATGCGATCGAACTGCGGCAAATTTCTAAAAGTGACAAATGAGGATCTGTCCTTTTCCACGCTAGCGGTGGTAAGCCCGATTTCCCAAAATAGATTTCGTATATGGCAATGTCGTTTTTCAACATTTATTGACTGATATACAAAAGAAAAAGCAATCAATCCATTTTCAAAATATCTCATGGATAGACAGATGCACATGCAAGATCTGCCCATAATAAAGAACTCGTTGATATGAAATCGATGTTATCTAATACGCTGTCGAAAACATAACTTTAACAGAAAGAGAATAAGAAAATATTTTAAACGAACACGATGAATGACTCCAATCCGATTCATACCTTTGCTATATATATATATATATATATATATATATATATATATATATATATATAGATAGATAGATGATAGATAGATAGATATGAGACATTTTATGTTTATACATTCTTTTTATAGATACAAATATTTAAGTAAATGTACTGTTTATAATAAACAGTATTAAAGAACATTTACCGACCTGAATGTCCGAGAAATTTTCATAGAAAATATTCGTCTTCTGACAGGAATCGAACGTGTATCCTATACAAAACCGTCATATAGCCTGGCGGTTCGATTTCTGTCAGGGGAAAGAATATTTTCTATGTTTTATTATAAAACAGAGCATTTACTGAAATATTTGTATCTATAAAAAGAATGTATAAACATAAAAATGTCTTAAAAATAATTGTCTGGACTTTGTCCATTTCATAATACATATATATATATATATATATATATATATATATATATATATATATATACTAGTTTGAATTAAAGGGAAAAACAAAATCCTTAACTTGGGAAAAATATAGAAAAGAAAATAGAAAAAGTTCTCTCTCTCTCTCTCTGTATATATATATATATATATATATATATATATATATATATATATATATAAAAGCATGTTTGTCAATAACACTAAGAAAAAAATCAGAGAATCCGTCACGTTATTTTTTTCTGCTTGGCAAAACGAAATACTGCAATTGTATTATGTTCGTGGAAGCTTTCAACGGATAATTGTAGCCGAGTCCCAAACGCCATCAGATTTTTTTTCTGACCGCTTTTCAAAAGCGAATAGGAAAAAAAAATGAATAGACGAATGGACGGGTGAAGAGAATTTCTCTAGTCGGGAAGTGGGCGAAATCTACGTCGGCTGCTGGGGTCCGACTTTGACAATGGCGGGAGCACTGGGCTGATTTGTTAGGTTGGGGAATTAGATTTGCGGGCCGAGTAATTGAAGTGACGTTTTGCACAAAGCGAACACTAAAGCTGAAATCTGTAAATCGTTTGTGCGCTCAAAATTTAGATAATGCTGTAAAAATAAAAATTTGAAAAGAGAGAAACACGTGAATAAAAACATAGTAAATATAGAAACAGGATAAGAAGTTACATGAAATAATAATAATAATAATAATAATAATAATATTAATAATAAAAGTATATAACTTTCTAATACTATTATTCACGCAATACTAGGTTCAAGCTCCACGCAAAGTAGATGATTATTGAACGGGGTTCTTTATGACGCTCATATTATGTGGATATGTGTGATAGATAATGGTTGACACTAGACCTGAATAGGTTGAAATTGTAGGAATACCCGACATGCTGGTTATAGTTCACTTCCAGTCTGATTCCACATTTGTAAAGTCAGAGTATAGGCCTGACAAGTGAAAATGCTTGGAAGGAAGGCGACACACTGTAATACGAGAAAATGTAACTTGGAAAAAGATCTTTGTGTTAAGTTACTTCCATTTTTATAAAGAACTAGCAGCATTACCCGGCGTTGACTGGGTTTATTAAAAAAAAATAAAGATCCCGAACCTCATCCAATGTGTAAAGTTAAAATAAAAGTTTTTTTTTAGTGCCTCTTATCTAAATGGCAAAAAATTATAATGACATGAAGTGTGAAAACATTTATAACGGGAGAAAGTTGTTTTTTACAGAAGCACAGAAGATACAAAATAATGTTGTCAGCAAATGCAAGTTTGTAATTATGAGTTACAAAAGAAAAAAAGAACGATGGAAAGAAGCAATTTTGTAAGGATGAATAACAAAAGGGAGAAAAGAAAGATGGAATTTTGTAAGGCTGAGTTACAAAAGGAACAATTGTACGGAAAGACGGAAGTAATTGCGTAAAGGCATTTCAAAAGGAGAAAAAAAGGAAGGAAAGAAAGAAACAATGTTGAAAGAATGAGTTACAAAATTAACCAAAGAAAAGAGAGAAGGAATCAATTTTGTAAGGATGAGTCACAAAGGAAAGAAAAGGAAGAAAAGAAACAAGCAATGTAACAATAAAGAAAGACATAAAAATTTAGGTAGGAAATAAAGATAACACGGGATAAATTAAAACTAGAAATGTAAAAAAAAGAAGGATACTAAAAAAACAACAGCTTCGAAAGAGAAAAAAAAGAAAGAAGAAAGATTTTAGCAAGGATGATTTTGAAAAGGTAAAGAGAAAGAAGATGCGAGACGTGAATAATAATAGGGGAGACAATTCACAAGTGAATGTCGTCAATCTAGAAGTAAATACATTCGTGGGTTAAAAAAAAAAACTCGCGGTAAAGATAAGGATTCTAATTAGCCGGTGCCTCAGTGTAGAGAGATAATTTAGCAGAGCATTACATTTTTTTCTGATAATTTTTCAAACCTAATTATGAGGTCCAAATATTTGGCCGTTGTTTAGCAAGACATTTACTGGCACTTAACATTACTTCCAGCATGTCTTCCGGTATTTTTAGACCAAATCATAGAAACCTACTGTCGCCCGTTATTTGCGTGAGGTGTTTTAACACCATACAACCTCTTGATTTATTATATCGCAAGTGCCAATTCAAACTTTCACGAGTAGATTAGTACAAGTTTGGTTTTAGTCATAATATCTGTATGAATTTACTTGTTTATGGAAAATAGAATTAAACCTAATTTCGTATGTATGTAATATCGAATATACAAAATCATTTTTAACATTGACCTTTAAATTCATTTCTTTTTCAAAATAAATAAGTAATTTAATTATCCTTTACAAACTGGAAATTACACTCATGAAATATAGAAAAAGGACATTTAGAAGGCAATTACATATCGGGAGCAATCTAAAACCCATTGGACAAATACTGCAGCAGTATCTCTAGATTACAAAAGGTTGATTAATTTATTTTGTTTAACTATATCAATACGTCTACGGG
>CAHIKZ030001615.1:65000-322500 GCA_903632075.3 Acanthosepion pharaonis | reverse complement strand
TGTGTGTGTGTGTGTATATATATGTCTAGACTAATTCCTTACAATAAGACAGTATGAAGAGAAATATACAGAAAAAAACAAACAAAAATCTTAATATCCAATTATGCTGTATTAATGCTAATATAAAGTAAACGTCGGACGTTTCGGTCTATTTTAGACCATCATCAGGGCATATTCATTAAACCTAATTAACATTAGAACATATAAAATTCAACATGAAAAGACGATGGACATGGGAGCACAACTAATCCAAACAGATAACTGAAATTTTTATATAAGATCAGCGTTCCGTTTAAATATGATCACGTCGTCGTCACGTGGGCGATGTTGTGAAAACGTATTCGAAGATGATTTCCAAATATTAAAATCTTAAAAAAGCTCGAATGAACTGTTTTATATAAACAGTTCAAGAAATCCCTTCCGTTGATATAGGAATACGCAGAGATCAATATGTTCTTATATCTTCATACAAGCTTGAAGTCCTCCACGTTACAAAGCAAATCAAAAATGATTTCAAAATATTAGACAGGCACGATGGAACAATTTTAAACAGTTCGTTAATAAATCCTTTCCTTACTTACAGGAATAGGCGGAGATCAATAGATTCTTATATAAATAAGACAGTATGTATGTATGGAGAAGTAATATAATTATACAAAGTCATACTAGCAAACACATAAAGATAAGAATACAGATACCTTTCTACACTCTTTCTCGGACCAATCTTAATTGTTTTATTACCATTCAAGCAGAGGGAATTTATCAGCGACAGCCCAAGAAAGACATTTGTGTCACTGCCAAACAAAAAAGTGAAAGTTTAACGTCGAAGAACATAATGAAAATTAATTCATTTTAATAATATAATTAAATATCTACACCTTGCCTGAAGAAGGTCACGAGACCCGAAACCTGTGTTGCAAATTATGGAAAATAAAACATAATGTATATTTAAAAATAACACCTTACAGCAAAAACGCGTGCGGTTTTCTCTTCTTTTAACAATATACACATTACTATCGTTGGAACAACTATAACCTCTACCATATATATATATATATGGGAGGGTGGGTGGTTGTGCGTGCGTGCGTGCGTGCGTGCGTGCGTGCGTGTAAATAAATAAAGAATCACTTTAATTTTTTTTTACTGGATGTTCGCATTTGGGTAGTTTTGAGTATACTTATTAAATTTTTGAAAAATCATATTAAAACAAAATGAACTTGCCTCCCACTGGATCTTTATATATCAATTTTATATAAATAAATTTTATACATTTTATATATATATATATATAAAGATATGTCTCATCAAATAATTTAGACAAGTTTTGTTATCTGATTCTTAATAGGATACTATCTTAATTTTCGGAGAAGTTTCTTAGAAAGAAAATTTCCATTTTAATGCATCATCATTTTATTCCTGGTAATTTCGATATTTGCACGACGTCTTCATCGGGGACTTGATTTTTTTATTTTTAAAGACAAAATTTGTTGTGTTCATCATTTTTCTTAAGAAGAAATATTTGTGTTCTATTGAAAATTTATTTTAAACATGTGAAGTGAAAAACTTAAAGATTGTTTTTTTTTTTAATTTTATCATTTAAACCCAAGTGCAAACGTCAAGGAAGGTAACTAAATTATTGAAATACCTAAATATTTTACAAAACGAAAAACAATTTCAAACATTTAATTAAAACTTAGATAATTTAAACTATCTCTTGTAACCATTTTTAAAACATATGTGCAGTACAGAGTACTAATTTTATTAAGGGTTGGTTAAATTTTTTAATATACATTTAATATATATGCTTGTGTAGGTGTCCACGGGGACACATAAACCCATGTACAAGTGTAAATACACACAGAGACATTCGCGTTCACACATACATAATAGTAACAATAATCCATCTAACCCCAATAAAAGCGCACATTTTAAAAAATTCTAATAATAATAATCTTATAAATATCAGCAAGTATACTCGTCCGGAAAGACCTTAGGTGAATTGGCTTGTAAATGAACAAACCAATACCTAAGGTTAAAATAAGGAATGAAAAAAAAAAGAACTAAGAACATGTAATTCTGTTGAAAACAATCGACCAGAATCCAAGATCACGGAGTCCAAAGAAAGAAAAAACCCCGACACGAGTAAAATAAAAAATAACTAAGTAGACAAATCTAACTATGAACATATAGAGCCAGGCAAACATACGCGGATCGTCAGAGTGAAACCTAGGTAGGTTCGCCTGGCCCGTTATATATATATATATATATATATATATATATATATATATATATATATATATGCACAGAGACAGATAGAGAGTCAGAGAGTGAAGTCTGAAGAACTAGAAAAATAAAATCTCCGGTGAAATAAATTATAACAATGGAACCATTACAATGCTCTTTTATATATATATATATATATATATATATATATATATATATATATATATATATATATATATATATTCAGCTGTATGGATATATATATATATATATATATATATATATATATATATATATATATAATGTGCATACATACACATATATATATATATATATATATATATATATATATATATATATATTAGGTTGTGTATATGAGTCCCTGAGTTTCACGCTTTTGGGATCATCACCCAACTTGTCTGATGATAGCAAAAGCAAAAACTGAGGTTCACAATCCCATATCTATACAATTGGATATGTTCACTCTATCACTGATGATGAGGTCTGTCCACAATGTACTGCACAGAAAAATTATACACACACACACATATATATATATATATATATATATATATATATATATATATATATATATATATATATGCATGCGTTGAGCTTATATTCGATACCGTAGTAAACAAATCTGTGGAGGTCAAGAGTGCGCTATAGTTAATATGAGAAAGTATCTACTACAACATCTATTCTAGTTATTAGCATCAACACTAGTGCCCTATATAAAAAAAATGTTGTTTATGAATTCTCCTGATTTCTGGGAGATTGCTTCAGCAATAGCAACGATAAAAAACAGCATGAAGCTTTTGCAGAAGGCACAAATGCACCACACTATCTCCACCGTAGACTTGTGACTTAACGTCTTCAAGTGCAATTCGACAAGCACACTACGAAGAAGTAAAATTTACAAGTTATTAATATAAAAAAAAATAAACAACCCACATTGAATAAAATATATTTGCTTACAGGAGAACTATCTTGAATCTGTACGTTATATTTAATATCCGTACACACAGAGACACACACAGACACACTGACAAACACAGAGACACACACAGACACACTGACACACACAGAGACACACACAGACACACTGACACACACAGAGACACACACAGACACACTGACAGAGAGAGAGAGAGAAAAAAGTAGTGGCGAACATTCGAGAAAACGAATTATGCTAAAACGACCAGACAGAGCCGAGAGACAAAATGAATAGGGAACATGAATAGGTAGAAAGCATAAAGAGACAAGAAAATTATGAAAAGGGTTCTAGCCAGGACATCTACACATACGCAATTGCACACATGCACACTAGTACACAAACACTCATACAAAGCACACACATGCAAATAAAGAGAAAAATATCAACCAAACACCAATAACTAGAATATGAATTAGATTTTAACTTTATATGAAAAATAACGAAAAAGAGAAAATCCGCCGACAATTGCCTTTTCCTCTTGATGAGTGAACAGAACGATTCCAATATTATTTGTCTACGAAACTCCAAAATCTATTTGAACAATCATCTAAGTGTCAAAATTTAATTCTATTAGTCCTTTATATATATATATATATATATATATATATATATATATATATATATATATATATATATATCAGATATATATATATATATATATATATATATATATATATATATATATATATATATATATATATACATATTCGTGAGTTGGAAGCACAATAAATTAAAATTTATAAATATTTGTTTCTCTCTCTATATATATAAAGATTATAAAAAATCAAAAACTTGTAAGCAAGACATTTTCATATTCTGTGCACCAGGTCTCTGAATTCGGCCCTTCAAAAAGTGTGGATGGTCCTGCACGAAACCTTCACCGCTATAGTCAAATCTCATGTGCTTTTGTCGGGCTGTCGGTTTCATACGTCCAACTCGACAGGAGAGACGTCTCTCTCTCTCTCTATCTATCTATCTATCTATCTATATATATATATATATATATATATATATATATATATATATATATATATATATATATATATATAAATTTTTTCTCTTTTCTTTTGTTAAGACTTACACATGATAGCACATTGCAGTATTTTAAACTGTCAGGGTTCTAAAGATTACCTGAATATAAACAACAGAATATTGACTACAGCAGCAATATACCACATTTTTGTTAATTAAACATACATACAATTTCCTTCCTATTATACCTTATATATATATATATATATATATATATATATATATATATATATATATATATATATATATAATATATAATAATAAAACATTTTGATATCGCTCATAAAAAAGTTTTTATGTTTCAATACTATGATCGTAGTTTTTCAGGGGATCTTAAATAATTGGTGATTAAATTATTTTTAAGAAATTTAAAAACAAAGCGTTACTTCTTTTCAGAAATTTAAGGTTGGAGGATAAGGTCGGAATTAAAACTAGATTTGTGGGTATGTCTTGATTAACCAATTAAATATCCGATCTACTCTAAATAGAAAAATAAGGTCAGATGATGATGTAAGAGTGATTTTCATATAATTAACTATACACAGAGGAATATGTGCTTAGAAAACAGAAACAATTTTGATTTAATAGAAATGAATACCATTCATCCATTTTAATGTGTGAAAAATGTATTCGTACAATGTAAATGTCACATTTAAAACATGTAAATTGGTTTAATACTTTATATTATTCTAATGGCACATTCTAGAATGTTTCAGTAATATTATAAGTAATTATTTTTAGCATAAAAACGTAAACAGAACATTATATAATTGATATTCGTGCAAGAAGGTTTTCATTATGACAAGAGAGAAAGAACTGACAAATTCGCAAAAGAACTGATTTTTAATCTCTGGAAAGAAGGTAAAAGTTACAGGACATATCAGACAACCCAAATATTCCATTTACTACCATTTGTTCATACATTTCATGGTATAAAAACTTAAAACTTTTGCTAACCAAAGAAGAATAGGTGCTCTACTGAAGATTTCTTCAAAATCTTCGAGGAAATTGATGCATCAAATTAAACAAAATTTAGTAGTTACTCTTCAAGAATTGCAGAATGATTTTATTTTCATCAGGAATCTCTCACTAATCGGATAGTAAGCAATTAAATTCATGGGAGCACTGTAAGGCTCCACTCGGAAAACTCTGCTGAAATTGCAAAGACACAGAGATGCCAGGCTGAAATTCTTTCGTAAACATAGGGAAAAAAATCGTATTGGGAAAGAATATTTTGACAGACGAAACCAAAATATTAATATATGAAGGAAAGGTGTCGATTCCTTCAAACAAAGAACACAGTTACAACAGTAAAATTTCGTGGTGGCAGTATCACGGTTTGGGGATGCTTTTTTCTGCAAAGGTTACTGGCATCATAATTTAATGTTTTAATGATTTCGGTTGAAAATCATGAAGCTCGTCCTTACAGGATCTTCCCGTAAGATAATGATTCTAAGGACACCGCCAAATCTACGAAAAAATAGCTTGCTGAAAATAAAGTAAATATCCTGAAATGGCCAAAATTTAAATTTAAACTCAATCGAGAATCTTTGACGTCATTTGACAATTCAATCCGATCGAGAGCACCAACCAACATTCCGGATATGAAGACTATATGCGAAGACGAATGGAACAAAATACCAACTAAAATTTGCAAGTCATCAGATGAGAATTTCAAGAAGTCTTTGGTTGCTGTAGAAATGAATAATGTCTATTTTACAAAAAAATAAAAGGAGATTATATATTTTTGGTAAAGTACGAATATTTTCCACCTATAAAACAAGATGAATGGGATTCATTTCTATTAAATCAAACTTTTCCATGTTATGTTTTCGATGCCTATTTAGATACCATGCAACTGTATACACTTAATTATATGAGAAATATGTTTATTCGTTAGTTAGAAGCACAATAAATTTAAAACATAAGTGTACAAATATTTGTTTCTCTGCACTCTATATATATATATATATATATATATATATATATATAATTTATAAAAAATAAGACTATTTTCATATTCTAAAATAAAAGACCCTTTGAAAAATGGCTACTTACAAGAAACTTCGAAATCGAAGAAATAACATTATATGAACAATTGCAGTTTTGTAATTTTTCTATCTATCTATCTATCTATCTATCTATCTATCTATCTGTCTGAATAAAAATGACAATAGGAAAACTGGTAATATATATATATATATATATACGCGTTTATGAATAAAAATGACAATAGGAAAACTGGTAATTAACAATGTGGACTTTATCAAAGCAAAATACGAAAATGAAATTAAATGAACAACGTAACTAATAAAAACAAAAACAGAATGTACCTAGCAACTGGAATGTAGAGAAACGCTATTTTCATATTTTTTTATGAAAAATAACGTCAGAGATTGTCACGTGTGGAGAATATTGTCATTATATCTGTGTTGATGTATTCAACCATTTTCTTTCGATTTTATGAATCTGTTGTGGATGTTTGTTTGTAAGAGCATTAATTTTTTTTAAGAAAGGTGAAATAGGGAAAAAGCCTGGGCGTAAATTAATATTTGGATAATTTTCTATGGCGGCACTCTCCAAAATTTTCCTTCTGAGTGAGTTATTTTTTTTTTTTTTATGAGTGTAGCATTTTTAAAATCAAAATTATGGTTGTATTTATTTCTATGTATTACTATTGCATTAGCTAAGTTGTTTTTGTGAGGTCTCTTTTGTGCTCATAAATGCGTTTTTTTTAAAACTTCTACTTGTTTCTCCAAATATATTGGGAGGAACAGTTTTGGCAATTTATTTTATAAATGCCTGCTTCAGAAATATTAGTGCTATTATTGTTTGAAGATCTTAGTATATCTATAATGGTTTTGGAAAGGTGTTTGTGACTATTTCAAGATTATTTAGATGGGATAGGTTATTCTGGATCGTGGACGTGACAGAATTGGTCGGTAGTATTATGTATCTGTTTTCATGTGATTTACTATTGCGGATTGTGTTATTAGTTTTGTTTCGTTTGTATATTTTGTATGCCTTTCTTCTTGCATTGTGGATGAAATGATATGGGTATTGTAGGTTTTTGAATGTGTTTTCTATGTATGTTTCTTCTTTAAATAAATATTGAGGACTACAGATTCTTAATGCTCTTAGATAGAAACCTATAATAATTCCAGATTTAATTTTTTTGAAGGGTGGTTTGAGTAGAAGCTGATAGATCATTTTTTTTTTGTAGCCTTTCTGTAAACGTCAAAATTGAGTTCGTTCGTTGTTATTTCTAATTAACAAAATGTCCAGGAACGGAAGAGTGTAGTTGGTTTCAGTTTCGAGAAATGAAGTTTATTGTAGGTTCAATGTTGTTAAGTTTGGAGAGAAGATCCGTTAAATTGGTGTTTTTTATAATTATTAATAACGAGTCGTCTATGTATCTGAAATATGAAGAGTTTGTAGGGAGAATATTTTTGAATGAGTCACTTTCTAGAAATTCTAAAATAGACATGCAAGAACGCCGCTGAGAGGAGATCCCATTGGCAAACCAAATTTCTGTCTGTAATGTTGGTTATTAAAAGTAAAGAAGCATAGCTTGGTAATTAGTTGGCACAGTTTTATAATTTTGTGTGTAGATATAGGTAATTGGATTTTTGCATTTGTTAGGTGTTTTTTTAAGTAAATTTAAGCATTTATCTATGGGGACGTTTGTATAAAGAGATTGTATATCTAAACTAGTCATATATTTGTTTTCAATGTCTATGTTTTTTTTAGCTTGTTTAAGAGGTCGCCTGAATTTTTTATATGTGATGGACTAATAGTGCCGAGAAGTGGAGTTAAAATTCTGCTTAGTTTGCGGGCTATTTTGTGTGGAGCGCTTGCCTCTCCCTGATATGATAGGTCTCATTGGTATGTTCGGTTTATGCGTTTTTTTTGTAATCCATATAATATGGGTGTTTTTGGGATGGTATTCAGTAAAACGCTTTAACCAGGAAAGTTTTCATTTTTTAGTAGTTTTTAATGTTGCTTGTAAACTTTTGTGTTTCTTTTTTTATAGCTATGTTTTCATTTACTTTTTCATAGATGTTATCATCATTAATGAGCTCCCTCATCTTCTGTTGGTAAATGTGTTTATCCATAATTACAATTCCCCCGCCCTTATCAGAAGTAGATATATGTATGTTTTTTTTTTGTTAGCTAATTCTTTCAAGGCGTTGATGTATCTTCGAGGAAGTGCGGTGTCATTCGTGATTTTGTGTGTAGCTGTGATTAGGCCCTGAATATAGCCTTTGGTAAAAATCGGAGTCATTGTGGTGATGATTTTTTTTATGTAATCCGTGATAATATTTCGTGAATATCATATTTCGGTAATCCAGTGGCATAGTTGGAATTTGGATAAATTTGATTTCTTTTCTGCTGTTGGACCATTTGCTTTATAATGAGTTTGCTGTTTGTTCTGTAAAATAGTTTTCTTCTTATTTTATATCTGAATTTCATTTCCGTTCGTTTTTTGGTGAATTCCGTCATATATGCCTTATAGTAAGTTAGCTTCTTCTTCTTCTAATTTCTTTATTAAATTTTCAAAAATTCATGGGTATATTTGTTACGATTTGTTTAAATTGAGGAATAACTTTTCCTCAAAATTTCTATTGAATTTTTTGTTTTTATAGGAATTGGCGGATATTAATTGTTTATGTATTTCTTTTATATCTGTGTATATTTTGTTTATATATAAATAAAATTTCTCCGATTTAATCGGTAGAAAATATTATGAATAAAAATGACAATAGGAAAACTGGTAATTGCTGACGCGTTTCGTCCAATGTGGACTTTATCAAAGCAAAATACGAAAATGAAATTAAATGAACAAAGTAACTAATAAAAAAAAAAACAGAATGTACCTAGCAACTGGAATGTAGAGAAACGCTATTTTCATATTTTTTTTTTGAAAAAATAACGTCAGAGATTGTCACGTGTGGAGAATATTGTCATTATATCTGTGTTGATGTATTCAACCATTTTCTTTCGATTTTATGAATCTGTTGTGCATATTTGTTTGTAAGAGCATTAATTTTGTTAAGAAAAGGTGAAATAGGGAAAAAAAAGCCTGGGCGTAAATTAATATTTGGATAATTTTCTATGGCGGCACTCTCCAAAATTTTCCTTCTGAGTGAGTTTTCTTTTCTTTTTTTTTTTTTTTTTAGTGTAGCATTTTTAAAATCAAAATTATGGTTGTATTTATTTCTATGTATGACTATTGCATTAGCTAAGTTGTTTTTTTGTGAGGTCTCTTTTTGTGCTCATAAATGCGTTTTTTCAAACTTCTACTTGTTTCTCCAATATATTGGGAGGAGCAGTTTTGGCAATTTATTTTATAAATGCCTGCTTCAGAAATATTAGTGCTATTATTGTTTGAAGATCTTAGTATATCTATAATGGTTTTTTATAGTGTTTGTGACTATTTCAAGATTATTTAAATGGGATAGGTTATTCTGGATCGTGGACGTGGCAGAATTGGTCGGTAGTATTATGTATCTGTTTTCATGTGATTTACTATTGCGGATTGTGTTATTAGTTTTGTTTCGTTTGTATATTTTGTATGCCTTTCTTCTTGCATTGTGGATGAAATGATATGGGTATTGTAGGTTTTTTGAATGTGTTTTTTTCTATGTTTTTCTTCTTTAAATAAATATTGAGGGACTACAGATTCTTAATGCTCTTAGATAGAAACCTATAATAATTCCAGATTTAATTTTTTAGGGTGGTTTGAAAGAAGCTGATGAGATCATTTTTTTTTGTAGCCTTTCTGTAAACGTCAAAATTGAGTTCGTTGTTATTTCTAATTAACAAAATGTCCAGGAACGGAAGAGTGTAGTTGGTTTCAGTTTCGATAAATCGAATTATTGTAGGTTCAATATTGTTAAGTTTGGAGAGAAGATCCGTTAAATTGGTGTTTTTTTGAATTATTAATAACGAGTCGTCTATGTATCTGAAATATGAAGAGTTTGTAAGAATATTTTTGAATGAGTCACTTTCTAGAAATTCTAAAAAAGACATTCAAAACGTCGCTTAGAGGAATCCCATTGGCAAACCAAATTTCTGTCTGTAATGTTGGTTATTAAAAAAAAAGAAATATAAAAATTTTAGTTGGCAACGAATTTTGTGTATAATATATTAATAATATGGATTTTTACATTTGTTAGGTGTTTTTTTAAGTAAATTTAAGCATTTATCTATAAACTACGTTTGTATAAATATATGTATATCTAAACTAGTCATATATTTGTTTTCAATGTCTATGTTTTTTTTTTTGTTTAAGAAAAATTGAATTTTTTATGTGTGATGGACCTAGTGCCAGAAGTGGATTAAAATTCTTTAGTTTGCTAGAATATTTTGTGTTATATTTATGTATATTATATATATATATATTCAAATATCTCAATTGGTATGTTCATTTTTAAACATAATTAAAATAAATATCCAAATAATTTAATCCAAATATGAAATGAAAAAACTATATTTTCAATTATTTATTTTCCACTAAGTATTTTATTTATATTTAAAAATCCATAAATCACATGATAATAATATACCGGCCAACGCCATAATCCAAATATTTTAATATCCCATTTAAATAATCTTTTTATAGTCATTTAATACCTTCCCAAATTTAAGATATACTTTTTTGTAAACAATAATAGCACTAATTTTTGAAATTCCTTTCAATTTTAAATTGTGTGGTCCCAATATATTGGAGAAACTTGTAGAAGTTTGAAAAAACGCATTTAATATTAAGAGACCTCACAAAAAACAACTTAGCTAATGCAATAAAAATACATTTAAATAAATACAACCATAATTTTGATTTTAAAAATGCTACACTCATAAAAAAAAAAAATAACTCACTCAGAAGGAAAATTTTTGGAGAGTGCCGCCATAGAAAATTATCCAAATATTAATTTACGCCCAGGCTTTTTTCCCTATTTCACCTTTTCTTAACAAAATTAATGCTCTTACAAACAAACATGCACAACAGATTCATAAAATCGAAAGAAAATGGTTGAATACATCAACACAGATATAATGACAATATTCTCCACACGTGACAATCTCTGACGTTATTTTTCATTTAAAAAAAATGAAAATAGCGTTTCTCTACATTCCAGTTGCTAGGTACATTCTGTTTTTTGTTTTTATTAGTTACGTTGTTCATTTAATTTCATTTTCGTATTTTGCTTTGATAAAGTCCACATTGGACGAAACGCGTCAGCAATTACCAGTTTTCCTATTGTCATTTTTATTCATAATATTGTCTTCTCTACCGATTAAATCGGAGAAATTTTCATATTTGTCGACATGGAAAAAAAAAAAAACACACAGATATAGTCAGAATATACAGGAAACAACTAATATCCGCCAATTCCTATAAAAAAAAAAAAAAACTTTCTTAGAAAATTGCGTTGAGAAAAAAGTTATTCCTCAATGCTCACAAAAGCTTTCAAATCGTCGCACCATATATTCCCTCCCTATACCCATGAATTTTTGAAAAATTCAATAAAGAAATTAGAAGAAGAAGAAGCTATTCTTTACCATAAGGCATATATGACGGGAAGTCACTTATAAAAACACGAACGGAATGAAATAAAAATCCATATCAGTCAGATATAATAATAATAAGAAAGTCCGTGTTTTACAGAACAAACTCAGCAAACTCATTTATAATAGCAAATGGTCCAACATCGGCAGAAAAGACCTAATAACAAATTTATCCAAATTCCAACTATCGGATACACAGCTAGAAGCACTCAGCTTTGGTCAGAAATTTGCCACTGGATTACCGAAATATGATATCACGGATTACATAATCAAAAATCATCACCACAATGACTCCGATTTTACCAAAGGCTATATTCAGGGCCTAATCACAGCTACACACAAAATCACGAATGACACCGCACTTCCTCGAAGATACATCAACGCCTTGAAAAGAATTAGCTAACAACAAAACATACATATATCTACTTCTGATAAGGGCAGGGGGAATTGTAATTATGGATAAACACATTTACCAACAGAAGATGAGGGAGCTCATTAATGATGATAACATCTATGAAAAAAAAAAAATGAAAACATAGCTATAAAAGAAACACAAAAGTTTACAAGCAACATTAAAAAACTACTAAAAAAATGAAAACTTCTCCTGGTTAAAGCTTACTGAATACCATCCCAAAACACCCATATTATATGGATTACCAAAAACGCATAAACCGAACATACCAATGAGACCTATCATATCAGGGATAGGCAGCGCTCCACATAAAATAGCCCGCAAACTAAGCAGAATTTTAACTCCACTTCTCAGCACTATTAGTCCATCACACATAAAAAATTCAGGCGAAAAACATAGACATTGAAAACAAATATATGACTAGTTTAGATATACAATCTCTTTTTACAAACGTCCCCATAGATAAATGCTTAAATTTTACTTAAAAAACACCTAACAAATGCAAAAATCCAATTACCTATATCTACACACAAAATTATAAAACTGTGCCAACTAATTACCAAGCTATATTTCTTTTTACTTTTAATAACCAACATTACAGACAGAAATTTGGTTTGCCAATGGGATCTCCTCTCAGCGGCGTTCTTGCATGTCTATTTTTAGAATTTCTAGAAAGTGACTCATTCAAAAATATTCTCCCTACAAACTCTTCATATTTTCAGATACATAGACGACTCGTTATTAATAATTCCAAAAACACCAATTTAACGGATCTTCTCTCCAAACTTAACAACATTGAACCTACAATAAACTTCACTCTCGAAACTGAAACCAACTACACTCTTCCGTTCCTGGACATTTTGTTAATTAGAAATAACAACGAACTCAATTTTGACGTTTACAGAAAGGCTACAAACAAAAATGATCTCATCAGCTTCTACTCAAACCACCCTTCAAAAATTAAATCTGGAATTTATTATAGGTTTCTATCTAAGAGCATTAAGAATCTGTAGTCCTCAATATTTATTTAAAGAAGAAACATACATAGAAAACACATTCAAAAACCTACAATACCCATATCATTTCATCCACAATGCAAGAAGAAAGGCATACAAAATATACAAACGAAACAAAACTAATAACACAATCCGCAATAGTAAATCACATGAAAACAGATACATAATACTACCCACCAATTCTGCCACGTCCACGATCCAGAATAACCTATCCCATCTAAATAATCTTGAAATAGTCACAAACACCTCCAAAACCATTATAGATATACTAAGATCTTCAAACAATAATAGCACTAATATTTTCTGAAGCAGGCATTTATAAAATAAATTGCCAAAACTGCTCCTCCCAATATATTGGAGAAACAAGTAGAAGTTTGAAAAAACGCATTTATGAGCACAAAAGAGACCTCTCAAAAAAAACTTAGCTAATGCAATAGTCATACATAGAAATAAATACAACAACCATAATTTTGATTTTAAAAATGCTACACTCATAAAAAAAAAAATAATAACTCAGAAGGAAAAAATTCTTGAAATTTTGGAGAGTGCCGCCATAGAAAATTATCCAAATATTAATTTACGCCCAGGCTTTTTCCCTATTTCACCTTTCTTAACAAAATTAATGCTCTTACAAACAAATATGCACAACAGATTCATAAAATCGAAAAGAAAATGGTTGAATACATCAACACAGATATAATGACAATATTCTCCACACGTGACAATCTCTGACGTTATTTTCATTTAAAAAAAATGAAAATAGCGTTTCTCTACATTCCAGTTGCTAGGTACATTCTGTTTTTTTTTTTTTTACGTTGTTCATTTAATTTTTTTTTTTTATATTTTTTTGATAAAGTCCACATTGGACGAAACGCGTCAGCAATTATCAGAATTTTCCTATTTTCATTTTGTCATTTTATATAAAAACATAAAATTTTTATTTATATATTTATAAAAAAGTTATTCATATTTATATCATATATTTATATTATATATTTAAAATAATAAAGATATTAGAAGAAGATTTTCTTAAAAAATGCAAGATTTTATTAAAAAAAACATATATGTTTAAAAATCAGTCGATTTAATAATAAATTTTTTTTGCAAAATAAACTTTTTAAATCATTTATAATATAATGGTTCATATTTGCAGAAAAGAAAATTAAATTTCAAAAAACTGGATAACATATTTATCAAAAATTGTAATATTAAAAATATTTTTTTATTATAAAAAAAATATCATGTATTTTTCAAAACTATTCAGTATAATCATTAAAAAATCACGAAGACACCGCACTTCCTCGAAGATAATTTGCCTTTTGTCAATTAGTATTTTAAACATATATATCCTGATATATAATTTATATATAAACACATTTATATATATATATATATTACCTATATATATAAAATAAATGAAAATATATATATATATAAACAATTTTTTACAAATATAAATTTCACTACTAAAAAATTTAAACACTTCTGGTTAAAAATTTCCATCCCAAAATTTGGATATATAATATATGGATTAAAGAAAAAAATTTATAATTAAACAATACCAATGAGACCTATCATATCTGGGAGGAAAAGCGGTTCCACATTTCTGAGCCCAAAAAAAAGCATAAATTTCAAGATAGATTTTTGATAGATATCACATTAAAAAATTCAACGACTCTTTTAAAATTCAAAAAACATAGACATAAAAAAAAATATAGACTAGTTTAGATATACAATCTTTTATACAACGTCCCCCATAGATAAATTTTTTAAATTTGATTAAAAAATAAATAAAAATGAAAAAATAATGATTTTTATATTACAAATAAAATTATAAAATGATTTAACTAATTAAGAAAATTTTTTTTTTTTATGATGAAAACATTACAGATAAAATGAAAATTGGTTGGATTTGTGGGAAAAAATCATGGAAGATTCTTGATGTAAATTTTTTTATTTTTATTAAAATTCATCATTCAAAACATTCTCCCTAATACTCTTCAAAATTTCAGATATAGACGACTGTTATTTTATAATTCCAAAAAATCAATCAATTTTGTTCTTCTCTCCAAACTTAACAACATTGAATTAAAATAAACTTAATTTCATGAAACTGAAACCAACTACACTCTTCCGTTCCTGGACATTTTGTTAATTAGAAATAACAACGAACTCAATTTTGACGTTTATAGAAAAAATACAAACAAAATTTGATATATTTCTGAAAATGAAATTTCAAAATTAATATGAATTATTATAGGTTTCTATCTAATAAATTAAGAATCTGTATAATTTTTGTATAAATTTTTTAAATGAAGAAACATACATTTTTAAAAAAAAAACCTAAAAAAATATCATTTCATCCACAATGCAAGAAGAAAGGCATACAAAAAATACAAACGAAACAAAACTAATAACATAATCCGCAATAGTAAATCACATGAAAACAGATACATAATACTACCGACCAACTCTGTCACGTCCACTATCCAGAATAACCTATCCCATCTAAATAATCTTGAAATAGTCACAAACACTTCCAAAACCATTATAGATATACTAAGATCTTCAAACAATAATAGCAATAATATTTCTGAAGCAGGCATTTATAAAACAAATTGCCAAAACTGTTCCTCCCAATATATTGGAGAAATTAGAAATTTAAAAAAACGCATTTATGAGCAAAAAAGAAACCTCAAAAAAAACAACTTAGCTAATGCAATAGTCATACATAGAAATAAATACAACCATAATTTTGATTTTAAAAATGCTACACTCATAAAAAAAAAAAAAAAAAAAAAATAACTCACTTAGAAGGAAAATTTTCTGAGAGTGCCGCCATAGAAAATTATCCAAATATTAATTTACGCCCAGGTTTTTTTCCCCTATTTCACCTTTCTTAACAAAATTAATGCTCTTACAAACAAATGTCACAACAGATTCATAAAATCGAAAGAAAATGGTTGAATACATCAACACAGATATAATGACAATATTCTCCACACGTGACAATCTATGACGTTATTTTCATTTAAAAATATGAAAATAGCGTTTCTCTACATACATTCCAGTTGCTAGGTACATTCTGTTTTTGTTTTTATTAGTTACGTTGTTCATTTAATTTCATTTTCGTATTTTGCTTTGATAAAGTCCACATTGGACGAAACGCGTCAGCAATTACCAGTTTTCCTATTGTCATTTTTATTCATAATATTGTCTTCTCTACCGATTAAATCGGAGAAATTTTCATATTTGTCGACATGGAAAACAAAAAACTTACACACAGATATAGTCAGAATATACAGGAAACAACTAATATCCGCCAATTCCTATAAAAACAAGAAAAACTTTCTTAGAAATTGCGTTGAGGAAAAGTTTATTCCTCAATGCTCACACAAGCTCATCAAATCGTCGCAATTTATATATTCCTCCCTATACCCATGAATTTTTGAAAAATTCAATAAAGAAATTAGAAGAAGAAGAAGCTATTCTTTACCATAAGGCATATATGACGGAAAGTCACTTACAAAAACACGAACGGAATGAAATAAAAAAATCAGTCAGATATAATAATAATAAGAAAGTCCGTGTTTTACAGAACAAACTCAATAAACTCATTTATAATAGCAAATGGTCCAACATCGGCAGAAAAGACCTAATAACAAATTTATCCAAATTCCAACTATCGGATACACAGCTAGAAGCACTCAGCTTTGGTCAGAAATTTGCCACTGGATTACCGAAATATGATATCACGGATTACATAATCAAAAATCATCACCACAATGACTGATTTTACCAAAGGCTATATTCAGGGCCTAATCACAGCTACACAAAAATCACGAATGACACCGCACTTCCTCGAAGATACATCAACGCCTTGAAAGAATTAGCTAACAACAAAAACATACATATATCTACTTCTGATAAGGGCGGGGGAATTGTAATTATGGATAAACACATTTACCAACAGAAGATGAGGGAGCTCATTAATGATGATAACATCTATGAAAAAGTAAATGAAAACATAGCTATAAAAGAAACACAAAAGTTTACAAGCAACATTAAAAAACTACTAAAAAAAATAAACTTCTCCTGGTTAAAAATTTACTGAATACCATCCCAAAACACCCATATTATATGGATTACCAAAAACGCATAAACCGAACATACCAATGAGACCTATCATATCAGGGATAGGCAGCGCTCCACATAAAATAGCCCGCAAACTAAGCAGAATTTTAACTCCACTTCTCGGCACTATTAGTCCATCACACATAAAAAAATTCAGGCGACCTCTTAAACAAGCTAAAAAACATAGACATTGAAAACAAATATATGACTAGTTTAGATATACAATCTCTTTATACAAACGTCCCCATAGATAAATGCTTAAATTTACTTAAAAAATACCTAACAAATGCAAAAATCCAATTACCTATATCTACACAAAAATTATAAAAACTGTGCCAACTAATTACCAAAATATATGTTTCTTTACTTTTAATAACCAACATTACAGACAGAAATTTGGTTTGCTAATGGGATCTCCTCTCAGCGGCGTTCTTGCATGTCTATTTTAGAATTTCTAGAAAGTGACTCATTCAAAAATATTCTCCCTACAAACTCTTCATATTTCAGATACATAGACGACTCGTTATTAATAATTCCAAAAAACACCAATTTAACGGATCTTCTCTCCAAACTTAACAATATTGAACCTACAATAAACTTCACTCTCGAAACTGAAACCAACTACACTCTTCCGTTCCTGGACATTTTGTTAATTAGAAATAACAACGAACTCAATTTTGACGTTTACAGAAAGGCTACAAACAAAAATGATCTTATCAGCTTCTACTCAAACCACCCTTCAAAAATTAAATCTGGAATTATTATAGGTTTCTATCTAAGAGCATTAAGAATCTGTAGTCCTCAATATTTATTTAAAGAAGAAACATACATAGAAAAAACACATTCAAAAACCTACAATACCCATATCATTTCATCCACAATGCAAGAAGAAAGGCATACAAAATATACAAACGAAACAAAACTAATAACACAATCCGCAATAGTAAATCACATGAAAACAGATACATAATACTACCGACCAATTCTGTCACGTCCACGATCCAGAATAACCTATCCCATCTAAATAATCTTGAAATAGTCACAAACACTTCCAAAACCATTATAGATATACTAAGATCTTCAAACAATAATAGCACTAATATTTTTGAAGCAGGCATTTATAAAATAAATTGCCAAAACTGCTCCTCCCAATATATTGGAGAAACAAGTAGAAGTTTGAAAAAACGCATTTATGAGCACAAAAAGAGACCTCACAAAAAAACAACTTAGCTAATGCAATAGTCATACATAGAAATAAATACAACCATAATTTTGATTTTAAAAATGCTACACTCATAAAAAAAAAAAATAACTCACTCAGAAGGAAAATTTTGGAGAGTGCCGCCATAGAAAATTATCCAAATATTAATTTACGCCCAGGCTTTTTCCCTATTTCACCTTTCTTAACAAAATTAATGCTCTTACAAACAAACATATACAACAGATTCATAAAATCGAAAGAAAATGGTTGAATACATCAACACAGATATAATGACAATATTCTCCACACGTGACAATCTCTGACGTTATTTTTCATTTAAAAAATATGAAAATAGCGTTTCTCTACATTCCAGTTGCTAGGTACATTCTGTTTTTTGTTTTTATTAGTTACGTTGTTCATTTAATTTCATTTTCGTATTTTGCTTTGATAAAGTCCACATTGGACGAAACGCGTCAGCAATTACCAGTTTTCCTATTGTCATTTTTATTCATAAATATTAAATCGTCTATTAAAGACATTAGTTCTATTTCATCCTCAATCGAATTTTGGAGTAACTTTTTAAAATATTTTTTCCCCATGTAGAGAGTTAAATTCTCATGGAATGTCGTCATTTGCTCACCACTGTATGTCAATTGTGAGGATTATAAAGGTTTACACCACGGGTATTTTTGCAACCTTTTATTCATTTGAAACCTGGATGAATTTCAAATGACATCAAAGATAACTGGAGCTTTTTTCTTCTTCTATCAATGCTGTAAATGATTTATATATTAATTTTATTTCGAAAACATTACTAAATTTACTAAAACTCATCTAACACAAAAGCAAATAAAATTACCTTTTCCCATATATATAGCTCGCCTCTTTTTATAATTTCTAGAAAGAAGTCTTTTATGATCCAGAATATAAAAACAACATTTTCACCATTTATGAATGATGATAAAAATATTTCATCTCTTTCGAATTAAAGATAAAAATTACATCATGTAAAACAACCTGGCCACTAGTGATGATATATGATGATGATATTTCTTCATTCTAAAATCAGAAACTTAATAATTATAAAAACGACCCTTCCAAAGACAGTAGAGCAGAATAGAGTAGTAAAAAGGAACAACACACACGCATCATCATCATTTAACGGTCCCAAACGCTACACTTAATGACAGAATTCTAGGAAAAAGTAAACACAAGTAAGGACAAACTAAAAAAAAAACAACAAAAGATACAGTAACACTGAGAACATTGTAAGACGCAAAATACCAATACTGAAATTAAAGTCACGAAAAGAAAAAAATACACATTCTTGTCATTAATATCAAAGTTATGTTGTTTATATTATTGTTGTACGTTATATTCATTTCGTTTACAGTAAAAAAACTGGAGAGAAAAGGATTCCTCTATCAACTACAAATACAAATAACAAAGGGGTAACAATACATTAACAACTACACATTAATCTTCTACTATATTATTGTTCTTACTTTGGCTACACAGATAATGCAGTAATGACCTCGGTATACAATTAGAACATTATTTATACGAGAACACAATTGTTACTGGCCTTTAAACAAACTTAATAATATCGAGCACGCAATAAAGTTGAATTTTGAATCTGTAACTAAATGCGCGTTGAGTCGTAAATAATAAACACAGAGAGGGAGGGAGAGAGAGAGAGAGTGTGTGTGAGAGAGAGATAGAGAGCTGTGGTCGATTATCAGTCATCTTTGTTAAATTCAACCCCCCCACACACACACATACAAAGAAAAAAAATAATTACGTACGGTGGCCTTTAATGATTAAGAATCACTCAAGAGTTCAATACTATGTAGTGGCAGGTCCAGAAGAAATGCTGGCCGCAAGAGGTTTAAAGAAGTCCGACTGATTGAAAATATTTTCATGGGATCTACACATATCTCTCGTAATAAATGATATTAAAGTAAATGACACTGTTTTAGAAACAGATTCCATACGGTTAATTCATCTGAAAGTGTAGATGGAAGAATAAAGAAAACAAACAAAAAATACATAGAGGGAAAACTAAAGTCTGGTAAAAGAACACCCAGGGAAAGAGGAGATTTTATCAAACAACTTGCGTTGAACTGATAAATAGTAGTTGGACACAGAAAGATGCCTTAAATAATTTAAGCAAAGTATTAAGAATCAGAGCGATTTTTTTAGGAACAAAGGGTACTGAATTATTATGTAATACCAGTCCCTCTATATGGCACTGTTAGCTGAAAAATCTCACAGATGAAGAATGTTTGTGACGTGCGGTGACCGTTAATAATTAAGTATAACTCAAGACTTCAATGTTAAGATAATCAGTATTTAATTACAACCGCAAATAAATACTTAACCAGAACAAAGAATTAAAAGTCAACCAAAGGTAATTAACCCTTTCAGTGTATGCCCTGTTAGTAGAGCAGCTCGTCTTAACGTCCGGTATATCCTAATTTAAAACCGAAATCATTGACGCACAATAATTCACACTAATTCGACTGGATATTTCCACTCAACAGACAATCAATAACCACTCAATAATCACTGCAGTCAGTATCCTGAAACCGCTATTTATACACCTGGCGGAAAACATATGTTCAAACTGTCACAATCGAACCTCGGTGTCAGTAGTTACACATTTTCTTCCTTTATAACAAAAAAACAAGTTAAGGAATCCATTACTTCTTTCCACATCTATGGGTTGTATAAAAGGACAGATAGAGCCCTATAACCATGGTTGGAAAGATCTGCCGCAGAAAGAAACGGCTAACTACTGCAGAAAAATCATGTGCTTAGTTAGTTGTGAAATGAAATAGGTATGATTATACCAGCTTCTATCGCTTATGCTACTTAATTGAATGACTAAGAATGTTTAGTATTTATTGGAAGTAGAAACATACTTAGAAAGAACATTTACAAATTTCCAATATCCTTACGATTACATTTTCCTGCCAAGAGTCAGGCATACAAAATCTTTTACGAAAAATGCTTATTATATTAATAACCAAAGAAAAACAATAACAATAAATTAGATAAATACAGTCAAAAAACTTACAAGTACCTCCAAGACTATTATTATTATGATCAGATCTAAAAATATACATGACAGTAATTATACGGAAACAGTTATATATAAAAGTAACTATCACGATTCTTCCGTACAATATATTTGGAAAAATTGCAGGAATTTTATTTAAAAAACAGAATCTAAGAACACAAAAGTACATTTAATCATATCTAAGATACGCTTAGAATATAATTTCGGGTACCTCGATGTAGTGTAATGTTACCAATCGTGTTTTGTTCGTCCTATTACGATCCAGTAGTAAGCTTGATACGATATGAAACAATTTACTCTGTCTTAATAATATCAACATAATTACAAACACGTCCAACATATAAGCACATATACACGCATCTTCCAATCACACGCCTTCTATAATCAAGCAAATACCAAAAGGAAAGCATATTCAACGAAGTTAGGAAAGACTCTAGAACAGCCGTAAAAAGATAGCGGATTCCCGGCAACACTTACATACACACCACAGAGAGAAAAAAATGCCAACAGGAAGAGAAATATTATATTGTTCAACCCTCCGTACAGCAGAAACGTAAAAACAAACGGAGGAAAAATATTCATCAAACTATTACACAAACACTTCCCCGAATCAAGCACTCTCCACAAAATATTCAACAAAAACACAGTAAAAATCAGCTACACTTGCATTGAGAACATGACACAAATATTAAAAAAAGCAAAAAAGGAAAACTGTCAACAAACCATCCAAACAAATTAAACCCACGTGTAATTGCAGGATCAAAAACGAATGTCCTTTAAACGGCAACTGCTTACAAAATAATGTAATATACTAAGAACCGTTAATTCATCCGATAATGAAGAAAAACAGAAAGGTGTACCTGAAGACCCTGGGAATAAAGATACTACGCACACAAAACATCTTTCAAAAAACGAAAGCACGCGAAGAGCAATGCCCTCCAAGTATATTTAGGAAATTAAAAACAAAAAAACAAATCACACACCAAAAATATCATGGAATATAAGTGAAAGAACGTCAGACTACTACAATTAATCCAAAAACTGCAAGCTTTGTTCGGAGGAAAAAATTACTAAACCCACAGAACTACTAATCTCAAAACGTAGACAAGAAAACAAACTTTTACTACCTTACTTAAATATCGAAAACTGAAAGGAAAAAAAAATGAATAAGCGAAAAACAGGGAAAAAAAATTCATATAAACTAAATAATAAAGAAATTAACAAACCACTCCCTCGGTAATAGCCGTTAAAATAGACTACCCACAATGCAATAGCCTACCCACAATGCAACAATGACGTGTATGTATACATACATAGTAGAGAAAAAGCATAACGTGTGTAGACTGACGATTGCATTATGCATGAAACTGTTTGTCGCCTCTGAATATATATATATATATATATATATATATATATATATATATATATATATGTGTGTGTGTGTGTGTGTGTGTGTGTGTGTGTTTAAGCTACATAGTTGAAGCAGGGGGATACCAACTTCGTTGTTTTATCTACTGTTAAAATTATTTAATTCAACAGAGAAACTTGATGAAATGATGAATCACGTCATACTTTAAGGGAAACTTATTTTTGTGAACTGTAGTCAAACATTTTGTGTGATGTGTATTGGAATAAAGATCGTAGAGGATGTTAGTGTAAGCATAATCAGAATCTATCTATGCTATATATGTGATATATACCCAGAAATATATGGACATAGGTACATAGGTATATATATATATATATATATATATATATATATATATATATATATATATATATATATATATATATATATTCAAAGAAAACTTATTGCATGGACACATACATTTCTTTTATAAGATAATTCAACTGAATGGAGATTTTTTTTCGATATCATCGAATAAGCTCTGACAGTGAAGTCTGTGAGAAAAACATAAACAATGTTTTAAAAATATATATGCCTCATAACGCAGTAAATAGATTCTCCTTACAAAATAACGAATTTTATCTTTAGTTCTTGCTTGTCATCCTGTTTCCACTCGATATTCGCCGTTTCCCTTTGTGTATTTGCGCACAAATACACACACAATTTCACACATGCACATCTCTCTCTCTCTCTCTCGCTCACTCTCACCATATATACATACTGAATGACAGAGTGAGAGCTGTTTATATATATATATATATATATATATATATATATATATATATATATATATATTCATATAAAATTTATTTATATATGAATGAAGAGACATACCCATATATATATATATATATATATATATATATATATAATCGATAAAGTTTGAACAGAATACATTTAAATAAAATGAAAATTCAATATTTTGCAAGCGAACATTTCTAAGCAATTCTTGTCAAATTCTCTCATGCGACTTTTTATGATGTCTTCATTGAAGCATTCCTTGTTCATGTTTAAAACGTCAGCTAATAGGATTAATGGAAAAACATATGAATGAACCCGGTAAAAGCTCAGTGGTAAGGCCTGATAAAAAAAAAAAAGTTTCATTCATCCGTTGTAAAATAATCGATGAATATGCATCCAGTTTCCAATGTCATTTAAGTACTTGGGCGTTCTTTTTTTTTTTTCAAAATTTGATGTGCACACATTTTATGGACTATTACCATCATATTATTCCTTGTTCTGCTATTCCTTCTCACTAAGTCCCTTGGTATTTTACCGCCTGTTTTCCCTCTACAAGGAACAAGTTTTGATGTAGGCACAGTGAGAAGGAGGCTAAGGCAGTTTAGAAATTTTGTGTTTCATAAGTTATTTTCCTCAGGTCCTTTTTTTTATTGTGGGCCAATTCTAAGTAGCTAAAGCAATTTTTCATAGATTACACAAATAGGGTAGGGCATCCAGAACGAGTTGAATTACGAATGGAATGTCGAACTGAACCCTTTATTTTACTCGATGAAGTAGACTGTTCTAGTTCCACGTGTCATGTCTAATGAATGCCAGTTATTAGTCATTTTCTGTTAATTCACCTCTCCAGTGGAATTAGAACCCAGCGAACGAAATAAAGTCCGACATTCCAACCATCTGAAGAAGCCCGAAGCGTACAAATGTCGAAACATCGTGATAAATATGGCAAAAAAAAGAGGGAAATAGTCCGAATAATGTAAATAGTGTTCATAATGCCTCATCTTAGAAATATAGACAGATACTGAACGGGCGAAACGTTGTATTAAATATGGTGACAAATATGCGGACATTAGTTCGAAAAATGTAAATAATATACATAATACCTCATCTCAGAAATATAGACAGATACTGAAGGGCCGAAACGTTGTAATAAATATGGCAATAAAGATGAGGACAATAGTCCAAATAATGTAAATAGTGTACATAATACCTCATCTCAGAAATATAGACAGATACTGAAGGCCCGAAACGTTGTAATAAATATGGTGACAAAGCTGAGGACAATAGTCCGAATAATGTAAATAATGTACAAAATACCTCATCTCAGAAATATAGACAGATACTGAAAGGCCGAAACGTAATAAATATGGCGACAAGTATGAGGACAATAGTCCGAATAAAGTAAATAATGTACATAATACCTCATCTCAGAAATATAGACAGATATTGAAGGAACATAGCAGTCAGTGAAAGGATTACGTCCAAATTACATTAAAATACTGGATACCGTACGAAGATAGAACCTGGTCAAGTATAGTTAGTACATAAATGGGTGAGTGTTTGGGAATGCCAGGTGATGTGATCTTGGATATGAAGGTGATGAAATGGATGACGTTCGAAATTTGGAATCGGAGAGCCGGTTTCCAATTCCAGTTGTGTTCGTCATATTCACTTTCGCGCAAATACCCCCAGGAAAGTTATGAAACGCTCTCTTCTTAATCCATCTAGGCTTAACTAGTAGGACTTATATCAGTAAATCTTCATTAACTCCAGAAAATTCTTGCAATATTTTCGGACTTTAAATTGCCCTCGATAGGGTTCAGGAGCCGTAGAAAAATTCAACCAATAAAAAAAGAACAAAATTAATATAATATAAAACGAGGTGGAAAGAGTAACTTTAACGTTTTTAAGAGAATGAAAGGCAGAAGATGGATATTGAAGAATGTTAAAGTGTCAAGAGTTTCTTCGAGCATTAGAAAAACAGAAGTTTCCAAGACCATGATAGCCTAGCTTCTGAAGACATAATATGCCAACTAGCCGAGGCAGATACGAAAAGGTATCAAGGCCAAATGCCACGGAATACTAAGGAAGCGTGTCTTGTTTCATTACGACAATGTCTCAGCACAGAAGTCCTTGGTTTCATCGTCTGTTGTTCGTGACTGGTGAACTGATTCTTCACCCTCCCTAGTCTCCAGATTTGACAACCAACGTAAAAAAAGAACTTGGCGTTGAACCAGTATCATAGGAATGATAACCAGATAACTACTGTCAATAACTTTTTATCAGTAGGATGAAGATTTCTTTGAACAGATAGATATCTTTTTACCTGGAAAGAAACAATGCAATTATGAATAAGCAGAGTTGAAATGCCATAATTCACAGCTCGAGGATCACTCCTTTATAGTCAGCCTACGAAATTTTCCGCACACGTTCGTATAGCCCGTAATATAAGATGAATAAGTATGTTTAAATGGATGGCCGAACAAGGTTCATTAAAGATGGCAGACATTCAAAAGAGGAAACAATGAGGGAACACGTTAATGGGTCTGAGTATATGGATAGCAGAACAGGAACCAAACGAACGTTATCTCTGAAATAGGAAAGAGTTACTTAGCGTGTCAAAAATATGAAAATGTTGAACTGTAAAATTGTTTGAAGAGTTAAATTATGTCTTAGTTGCCAATCTACAACTACGCTTAAAATTTATGCGGTCAGGTTATCAAAGAAGGAAAGACATTGTTTCCTCAAGTGCAATGAGACTGTAGAACATGCACTGCTATAGAGGTGAGTATCTATTACATAGCATTTCAAAACGCTGTTTCATTTACACATCGCTATTCAATAGTTTCCACACTACTTTTCCTTAAATCTCTTGACTTCAAAACATATTGTGAGTGATACATTCTCCAAGTCGCTTTTCTCGTTTCTACGATCTCTTCACGGGTATAACTGTTAGTTTCCTTCCTAATTTCTTTATGATTTTCTCCTTAATAACATTTTCTGCATAACTTTATTAGCATGTTTTTGTTAGAGCGACTTCTCTTTTGTTTCAAGTCTGTCATTGCGGACCATAAAATTGAAATTACATGCCATATTTGCAATACGATTCTTTGTTTCGAGGTATATTTTCCTGTAGCTTAATATTTGGCTTAAGTTCAATAAAAATCCTTATCTTCCGGATTCAGTAATATCCTCCAACACTTCTTAGTTCAGTACATGTTCATAAGAATTAGTAACTACTAAAAAAAATGAAATATATAAGTATTGATCAATTATAACTAATTTCGTATAGAAGATAAAGCAATTGAACAAGGAATAGGTTTCACACAATACCACAAGTTGCTAAAAGACCAAAATATTAATCTAATAACTCGAGCCGTGTCCTTAAATAACCTCGTCAGATGCTATTTAGTCCTTAAATAGCCTCGTAAGATGCTATTTGCGATCTCTTCACATAAAGTAACTCTTAAAAGACATTAGTGAGCTCCAACTATGTAGTATATCGAAGACGTCACAGTACACGTGCAAGGAAAAACACATCAGCAACGTACTTCATAAAAACGGATGAGCGAAAAAAACACTTATTCGGACATGAATGTTACACTAGTGGATAAAGGCCCTGCGTTATAAACAGTGCAACAAATGAGTAGCTGACTTTAAGAAGAGAATGGAGAGTCTTGAATGTAACCCTGTGTTTTCATGTCTTGCGATTGAAAGCACTGAGGAAAAAGTTTATCGTGTTACCCACAAGATGATATGTGACAAATAATAATAAAAACAATGCTATTAACATATCACATGCGTGAGTTAAGAATAATCTGCAAAATGTGCTTGGCGTGATGAAGGTTTCTGCTCTGTGTGTGCCAGCTCTTCTGACACCTGATCAAATCGCACAGGCTGATCAGATTATGGGAAAATCTGACATCGTTTTAGATCAAGCTAATTTCCTTAAACGTTTACTAACCAAAGATGAGTGCAAGGTTCATAACTTTGAGGCAATGACAAAGACGTTATCTATGCTGCTGAAATACGGATCGTTTGCTGCTCTAAAGACGTCCGAGGTCAGTTATGTCTGCATGAAATTTAATGGTCACATTTTTTATGGAAAATATGTTGTTTTTATCGACTATCTTCAAAATGGTTACGCTATCGATGGAGCCAACTTTCCGGGGTGGTTACAAAAGGCTATCAAGAAGAAAAACCAGAACAGGCAAATCAAATTTGTTTCATTAGGTCAATGCCCCAGCACACAAGGTTTCAATGGCTACTGTGCGTCATTATAGCTTTGAACTGGCTGGTCACCCTTACTATTATCCTGATTTTACTATAATCTATTCCCCGATACTAAATAAAATCTTAGCTTTTTCTATCCTTTCACCCGAAGCATGTACCCGTATGCAAGGGTCACTAGTATGCTTGATTAACACGGAGTAAAAGTGAATGATAATACTGGGTATAGGAGGATTGAAGAAAAGATAAAAGATGAACGGGATTCAAGAAGATAGTAGGTGGCGATTGACGCTGAATATAAATTCTTAAAGAGTGTTGCTATCAGGGAAGCAAGTAAACGGAAAGGCATTCCACAGGCGACAACTACGAAAAAAAAACTGTTGGAGTAGCTAGGTAAACCATATCTCTATAATAATGATGTCATATATGGTGTTGAAGACATTTTGGTAAACTGGATGAACAGTCAGATGTCTTTTTAACTGAAAATAAACAATTTACTTTTTAATAAGAAGAGTTGAAATTAATGCATTTCACAGCTCTAGCATCAATTCTTCTCTCCGGAATCGATCCTTCAAATCTACAAATCAGCCATTCGCTCTTGCATGGAGTGTTGCTGCCATATATAGCTTGGAACCCCTACTGTTTGCCTCGGGGTTCTTGATAAGATCCAGAGACGGATATGCAATGTAATTGGCCCCGATATGGCATCTCATCTGCAGTCACACTATCACAGACGCGCCGTCGCCTCTCTCTGTCTTTTTTACAAATACTTTCATGGTAATCGCTCCGATGAGCTGCTTTCGCTGGTTCCCAGACTTTGCGAATTCAAGCGTCCTATGATGCTGGCATCCCGCTCTCACCCTTTTACTGTTGAAACTGCTAAATGTAGCCGCCTCTTCTACTCCAATAGCTTCATGTCTCGCACTTCTCGCCTGTGGAACTCCCTTCCCTATTCCTGTTTCCCTGATAGCTATAATCTCCAACTATTAAAATGTAATGTCAATCGACAACTCTAGTTGCCTTGATCTATCCGCTATCCTTCTCCTCATCCTTTCCTCTATCATTCCTATCTGCTCTCGATCCAAACCCTCTATAACCCCATGCGTACTAGTGGCTTCCCGCCTTGCTAGGGGTGAAATGCTTAAAAAAAGAAAAGAAAAAAAAGTCTTCATAGTCAGCCTATGAATCTATCAGCTCCCTCACCCTCGCTTTAAGCGTAGAGATTTCCTGAAGCATTCGTCGGTAAAACGGCTTCTCTGTGGGGAGATTGTCCAGCATTCGCTGCCGATTAGCAGATTAGATATTATATATTGATTCTACGCTGTAAAGTTCCTAAATCTTAATGCTTTTGGACATATGGAATTTATAAACTATATATAAAAATATTAGTATTTATAAAAGAAATTACCGGAAAAAAAATTATGTTGCGAATATTAAAAAAAAAACCCAAAAAACAATGTTTTGAAAATCATCAATCAATTTCATTTTTTTAACTTGTATTTGAAAAATAGCCCTTAAAACAATGAGAAATAATCAGAAATATCAATCATAATCTTGGCTTGAACTCCACAACTCCAGAAAACTTGAATTCAGAAGAATATTAGGACAGTAAAATGTTGTTTTTATACTGTACTAACCTAGAAGTAGCCAACCCGACTGCTTTAGGCTATATTCTGCGGAGAGCTTTTGGATATTTGTCCTTTCACATCCAGTGTCCTATGTACGAAAACGGCTATAAGAATTTAGATATAATGAAATCATTTAATCTTTATTCTACACCATATTTCGGCATATTCTTTCTTCGTTTGCGCACCCGATCTCCGTAACTCGTTTGCATTTATTTTGGGCAGTATTTTTCTTTTCTTTTAAAATCACCATTCTATTTAGGATCGGTTCACATAAAGTAACTCATAAAAGACATTAGCGAATATTTCGAATAAGTCACAGTACGCGTGCCAGAAAAAGAAAATAAAAAATCACATGAGCAACGTACTGTGCCCAACCGAAGTTTTACTTATGGTTCAATGAGATGATATCAATTGCGACGAAAAGCGAAACTAAAGTTAAACGTTTATTAAAGAATTGTTTTTTTTTAAACGTTTCCCTATCATATTTACTACCTCTTATTTGTTTATCGTTCGCCGAGAGAGAAAAACGGACGGATGGACGGACACACGTACACTGCGCTTTATCTATGTAGATGAGTGGATCCTTAAACCTTCTACTCTAGTGCCGCTTTTCAAATATTTGTACTGATAAACGGATTTAATATCACTTGTTTACGTTTAAATCGAAATCACAAAAATATGGCACATGAGAGCATCAACAATTCCTGTTGTAGTTGGAGCCTTCGGATTGATTGGAAAAGGTTACGTCATACACACTAAAGGTACTCCTGGTAGTCCAAGCTTAAAAAAATGTGAAATTTTACTCACAAGGAGAGCTTAGGCCTTACCAAATGTGATCTTACGTTGTTTTTCTTTCTCAGAAATGCTCAGTGGAAAATTTCATACACAAGAAATCAAAGGCGTAATAATACTAATAATACTAATACTAATAATAATAGGAGGAAGAATTAGTAGTAGTAGTGATAGAAGTAGAATAATAAAAAGAAAGAAAGAAAGAAAGAAAGAAAGAAATGGAAAATAGAGGAAGGTGATAAAGTCTAAAGCGTGGACGATCATTGCTTTCCATATGTTCCTGCACTTTGTATCAATATTAAACTGTTCTAACTTGCTTCATATTAAGAATAAAAAGATGTTGCTGAAATGTCAACACTCAACTCCTCACAATCCGATTTATTTTGGTTCCTTTTCGTTGTCTGGCCGAGAAAATTTCAGCAGAACTTTAGAAAATCTAAAGATTTAAGTCGTTATCGAGAATTTTTGTCAGATTTTGTTTTCACAATGTCTACTCAAATTAATTTTGCCTTTTGTATCAGCTACATATGAAGGGTTCTTTTTTCTTCCTTTCTGTGGAAAAAATAGTTTTATCAATACAGGAAATATTCAGATAATCTTAAAGAACCATCACTTTTCTATACAAACGTTATTTATATTTTTGCTTGTATTAATGTTTAAGTGAAGCGGGCAGCATTGTTGGACTGCACCTGCATCATAATAGAAATGGCTTTTCTGCAGTTTTGAGGAGCAAAAAAATACTTAAAACTTCGCGTTAATATTATGAGCTAAAATGGCGCACGAAAGTATATATATTGATAAAAATTATACATTTATCCTCAGCGGTAGGACAACACTTGGTGTCAATGAAATCGCTAAGTGACCGTTGCATAATTTAAGATTTAAACATAATTTATGTATACCATACTGTAATTATAGTGGAGAAGTCTTTTTTTATTTACGAGTGAGGGGGTAAAAATATAATAATAATAATAACAACAACAACAACAGAATGGATATAAAAGAGGAAGTCACGTGTGCAAAGATCAACTAAATACGCATAAAACAATTGTTATGGCACCTTACCCATAATAACATAATGGACTATTCCATACGTAATAAATACTGCGCCTCAAGAGGAAGCAGAAAGTTCAGCCTGAAGTCGCGCGACCGGCTGATCAGTTGAACTCTCTGCCTTCGGGCGGGGAGGAACCCGATCGAGGCTACGCCGAAGAGCGGAATCTCTTTCGGGGAGGTAAACCGACCCTGAACCCGTTTATACGGGTTCAATATATATTTTTGTTTCTAACCCACGGGCTCCATATCCGATCCCACGTTAAACCGGTTTTGTGCCATATGATGCCTTCGTGGGGAGTGACTAAATATTGTTCAGTCTGAAGTCTGAAGTGAAGTCCATCAGAAGTCTGTCAGTCAATAAGTGTCAGCGAGTCAGTCAGTCGAGTCAGAGGCAGTCCGAAACAGAGTCGCGTTCAGACAATTACTACTAAACCTGATTGTTCGTACTAACACTTTTCTACTTCTCAGTATATATTCCTCTTTGTAATATATCTGTGTTATTTCATACCTGTGTTCGAGTTCTTCTTTATTGGTTCTAACTTGGACTATCACCTTGGTACAAGGAACCGGACCATAACTACAATACTGGAAGAGGTGAAAATAGGAAATATATCGATAGCATGGATCGACTATAGAATGGCGTTCGACGGTGTGCTACACTCATAGATAGAAAAAAGTAAAAAAAGAAAGATATGGTATGCCCCACAAGTGTCCAGTTCATAACGGAGAGCTAGAAAAACTAGGAGAATACAATAAGCCTAAACCATACAAATGGGTCATTAACATCGAGACCAAACAATATCAAAAGCGGGATCATTCAAGAAGATTCATTATCACCGCTACGCTTCTGCCTTGCATTAGCGCCATTCAACTGCCCACTGAACAACAGTAACTACGGATACAAGTCACAGAATGGCAAACTGAATCACCTATTCTATATTAATGATCTTAAAACGTTTGCCAAGAAAATCATACCATTTTTAAAACCTTCCACGAAGACATTAACATAGAGTTCGGAATCGTCAAATATACAAAAGCCACCCTCAAAGGTGGTAAACTAAAGATAATTACAGATTTAGACATTGACACACAACAAGAAGACTAAGTAACTAGATAAAGATGGTACAAACAAATAAGTAGGAATTAATGAAGGGGGCAGAATACAGCATTCAACTATGAAAAAAATCCAAAAATAATATTATAGATGAATGAATTTTATACTAGAAAACGAACATAATGGGTCCATTAAAATGAGGGCTATCAGCAGATTGGCGATACACGTAGTAATATACTGCTTCAACATTATTAAATGCAAGTTGGATGGCATTAATGATTAATGACGCCAAGACCTGAAGAATGCTTACCCATATAAGGATTCACCACCCAAATAGACTGTACATATCAAAAGCCTTAGAAGGCCGACGTCTAATTCAACATGAAATGACTCTAAAAACAACAAGTAAGATTGGAAGCATATATCACAAAAATCAATAATAAAAACAAATAGTAAAACACCAATTCCAATCCATCAATAAAGAAGCTGAACTTTTCAGGAATCAGCTTAATATACCTGAAATCCTAACAACAAAAACGTAATTGATGTGGGGCCAAAGTTGGGACCACAGAAGGAAAACACGGAACAAGGATTAGATGTAAGAAAGATATATTAAAAACAGGTTACAGAGATATACTCTTTATAAAAATTACTAATAAGTTAAGGTCCAACACTGGTAGTTGTGAGCGGCTCTCAACAGAGCTCTGACTAGCGTGTTGTGTCGCATACTTAATATAGACCTGGAAAAGTCTATTCTGTAGAAAGTTCCGGTCTCACAATAGTAATGAATACTATATACGCCAATAGAGTAAAACAGAAAGCAAAATAACTTAGCCAAAATGAAATTACATATGAAACTGGGAGGACAGGATGTTGCATGACAAATATTTTAAAAGAACTAAAGAAGCAGATGTTCGCCAACAGAAACCTCATCAGTGGCTTAGAAGCACAGGGTTCAAAGCTGAGACAGAAGTCTAATTATTGCGGCTCAGGAAAAAAAGCCTTGGAACCCAATCCTATCACTGTCCCATAACAACGGATGGAAATAACCCGAAATGCAGGATCTGCGGAAAAATATGATGAAATTATCAAACAATATTGTCTCAGGATGTACGGATCTAGAAAATAATAGATATATACCTACAGACATAACAAGGTAGCGATATATGTTCACTGGAAGATAGGCAAAAAGTACAAAATCAAAACCACTGAGAGATGGTATAAGCAACAACCAGTTACACATAATAACGGCGTAACTATCCCCTGAGACATGCCAATTCCAACTGACAGAGAAATAAAAGCCAACAGACCTGATATTATCAGAAAAGACAAGGAATTCAGAAAGTGTATATTTATTGACATCATGAAAATTATCGATAAATTCTCCAAAGATCGAGATAAACATTATGTGGGGAATGAAGACTGAGACTGTAACAACTGCAATCGAAGCTCAGGGTATCGTAAAAAAAGGAATGGACAATTTTACTAACAGTATCCCAGCAGGAAACATCAATATACAAGTTGCCCCAAAAACCAGCCTACTAAGTACAATCTAATAAATGACAATACTCCTATAGGACCAAAGAACCATAGTTTGGACCCGGCTTTACAAGATACAAAATAGGAAATATAAGATACTAATTCTAATACTACCAATAATAATAATAATAATAATAATAATAATAAATGTATTTACATACTACTAAATACAAACATATAACAAACATTTAAATATAAATATAAACACCTATAATAAAGTTTCAGATACAATACAATGTACATACAAATATCAAGAAATTTCCAATTATATATATATATATATATATGTATGTATGTATGTATGTATGTGCATATATATATATATATATATATATATATATATGTAAGTATGTGCATATATATATATATGTATGTATGTATGTGCACATATATATATATATGTATGTATGTTAGTGGAGCTCTTGTTCTTCTTCTTGTGTGGAGGCAAGGATGCCAGAGTCTCTCGGGAGATCTGTTGTCTTCATCCATCTGAAGGCGGTCTAGGTATTCCTAGCATCGAGATCCGTCTCTATACAAGTCTGCATCGGGTTTGCCAAATCGTTTGTGTCGCGGACCGGATGAGGAGGGCAAAATCGTATCAGATTTGAAGATCGCCCGTTCAATTTTTTCATCCTTGACTTGGAAGACGTGCACTCGTGGAGAATCTTCGTCCTTTTAATATTAGCCGTTACTCGGTCTATCGTGTCTGTCGTCTTGCTCTGAAACGCCTCTTATTCCGTCGGATGGCCATCCAACGTCCAGGCGTTTCTGTTCGGCCATATCAAAAACTTAGTTAGGGGGATTAACATGATGATCTCATTGATAGATCTTGTTTCTTAAAAGCAGGAGGCTCGCAGGTTTATCTGGCCTTAAATTTCAGGGATGTTTTGTCTTTCGTTAACGATGAGGCATCCCTCCTCTGGCTGGTGATGCTACACTGAGAGCCCTTTGGGTTGCCAAAAAGCATTGCGCAGCGGGCTTGGAGAAATATCCAAACTGCCGACGTTGTAAATGGGGAAGTCGAGACCCTAGGTCATCTTCTTTCATTCCATTTGGTAGCTCCGTTATTCAAATCAAGATTGTTGAAGGCCTCAAACATTCGAATTCTGCATGGAAAGTTCTATGTCCTTGAGGCCTCTTCTTCTTTGTAGCAATGTGTTTGGGAATAATTGACGAAGACAAAATTTATGTGTTCCCCATTTCTTGATAGGAGTTATTTGAGAGTCGTGATTTGGTCAACACATCAGAAGGATTCTATGGAGGTGAAAGTTCACCTCTTTCCAACATCAAGATTAGGACGGAACGATTCTTATTCGCTTATTTTGACGAACTTCATCTGGAATTCGGCAAAAGGCGGGTAAATTCTTGCGCGAATGTGTAAAGTGAAAGGGGCTGACCTGGAGTGGCGTCATGGATATCGGTTAGGTACAGGATTTTGTCCTATCAGGGTTAAAACAAAGATAAATAAATGGGATATTAGGCTAGTTTAGGTTTTTTAGTTTGAATCTTTAAAGCCCAATTCTGGTTAACTTATCTAGGGTATGCATGCTCATTGGCCCTTTTATTTCTGTCCCTATTTTTCTTTTGTTTAATTCCCCATCCCTCCCTCATTAGGTGGTCAGTGATGTTAGTTCTCTGGTTGTTGCGGGATGACTTTCGTTTTCGTGTGTGTGTTTTCGTATTTGTTATTGTGTCTAAATGACTGCATGCTTGCGGGCGTGTTTGTTTTTATAATATTATAATTCCGCATTTATTTCGTCCAGTTAACTGATGTTTCTGCCACATTTAGGCATTGTGGGTTTTTTTTTTATTACTAACCCTATTTTGTTTTGTTTTATGTAAATAGTGTTAAATCATATTGTAAAAAATCATTGGTGGGGTTTTAATTGTTGTTTTATCTCCTTTCCCCACAGACTTTGAAATGTACATATGGGGACTAGTTAGGATTTCATTGAGAATTTGAGGTATCATGGTGGACGCAGTAAGAAAGGTAGGAGTGAATGTGTTGTTTTGGTGATAGGAATAGTGTTGGTATGTTTGGGTCCGTGTCTATGACTAGCTAAGTTTAGAATTAAGACAGAAGAAGACCGTCCTTCCCCAACCCCCTTTTAGGCCTTGTGCCACATTTTGTACTAACGTACAAATAAATAATTATTCCAAAATTCGCTTGAGGATGAAATGGAACTAATATCTTTAATTTAATTACAAAATTAAATTTGAAGCTTTTAGCTTCCATTTTCGAAACATAGTTATTACTGCGTAGCGAAAACACATATTTTAAATCAGTTAATTTATAATATATATGTGTGTGCACATGCATATGTGTATATATATGTGTGTGTGCGTGTAGTTATATGTTTTGATATACTTTTATATGCAAGCATGTATATGGGCTTGCATATATATATATATATATATATATATATATATATATATATATAAGAAAAGATTCCACGTGTGCTTCTTATAATATGAAAAATAGGTAGATTGGTTAATAAAACAAGGGCAAACGAAAGTGTATCAATAGAACATCTTTTCATCGTGATTGTTGATACTTAGTGTTCGGTCAGCGAAGATTGAATCTAACTAGTTTGCTTTTCGAAGAATTGAATGTAACCAGCCAGTTTTTCCTAATTGGGTAGTTCGTGCTAGATCGGAAGGGAGATCAGCTGTCAATATCTGGCCATGAAGAGTTGTAGAGGTTCACCCGTATATAGTTGTTATATTTGGCGCACTAAAAAGGAATGCTGATATTTGTCAAAATTTAATTAAAAAAATGATACAGCTCAAGTAAAATCAAACGTTCAACTGATTAGCACGAATACTCTTTAGATTCGCAGATGCTTAGCCAAACAAAAGCGTAATGGGTTATCGAAAGAAGTTTTCCAAAACCGAATCAAAGTATCCTCTCAAGAAAAGGGGCTTCTTTGAGGGGACCTCTTCATTGTGACTGGTTGTAGTTCGCGGTTCGATCGGCGATGATTGCATGTAATTTGAATTGAATGTCACCAGCCAGTTTTTCGCCATGGGGTAGTTAGTGCTAGATCGGAAGGGAGATCAGCTTTCAATATCTGATCACAAAAAGTAGTAGAAGTTCAGTTGTATATAGTTGTATATTCGGTGTACTAAAAAGGGAGTTGATATTTGTCAAAATTTAATTTAAAAAAATGATAAATTTCAAGTAAAATCACACGTTTAACTGCTTAGCGCGAATCGTCTTTACTCTCGCTGGTATTTAGCCGAGCAAAGACGCATTGGAATAGAGAAAGATGTCTTCCAAAAGCTAATCAAAGAATCCTCTAAAGAATAGGTGTCACTTCGAGGCGACATCTGTTCATCGTGACTGGTGATAGTTCGGAACTTGATCGGCGATGATTGAATGTAATATGTTTGGTTTTCGAGGCACTGAATGTAACCGGCCATTTTTCCCCATTGTGTAGTTCAAATGTAAATCCGAAGCTAGATCACTTGCCATATCTGGTCATAAAGAGTTTTAGAGGTCCAGCCGTATATAGTTGTATCATCGACGGAAAAAAGGGAGTTGATATTCGTTAATATTGAATTTAAAACATGATAAATTTCACGTACAATCACACGTTCAACTGCTTAGCGTGATTCATCTTTACTGTCGCTGATACTTAGCCGAGGAAAGGCGCACTAGAATAGCGAAAGATATTTTCCAAAAGATAATCAAATATCCTCTGAAGAAACGCAGCCTCCTCCAAGGGACATCTATTCAACGTGACTGGTGGTAGTTCAAGGTTCGATTGGCGAAGATTAAATGTAACTAGTTTGTTCTGAATTGACCTGACAGGTTTTCCCCTTCGGGTACTTCATACTAGATCACGAATCACCAACCAGTGTCCCTATCCGATATATCAAAGAAATGTCAAAATACACATACATCGAAAATAAATATTAAAAAAAATAACATAAACATATTTACAAGCAAACAGAAAACTACTTATACATAGTAGCACGTGTACAATCTTATATCTTTAATATTTCATTTGTATCTATAAAACGAATATTCAAAATAAACCTTAATATAGTCTATTCATCCGAAAAAATATCGGAAAAATGCTTTCTCGAAAGAACTTGTAAATATACGAGAAATGGTCAAAGAATTAACAAGTGGAATAATACTAAAGTGGTTATTAACTAGTATGTAATAATAAATAAGAATAAGTGTAACTTCTGTACGTCTATCCAGTTTGATACAAAATATTTTTAACCGTCCATTACCGAAGATCTACTGATTCATGACATCAATTTAGCCAAAAATATAATAAAATTACCGATAATGAGATCAAAATAAAACTAGCTCCAAAACCCATTATGGAATCCTCCACGTTAGCCTGTCACCCAATACGGGAAGATGCTTTCTTCCCCAAATAAACCTTTAACCAATCATCACTTTACTTTTCCAAACACAATTCCCCATTGTTTAAAAGGACACTAAAATGTAGCAAAGTTGAGACAAAACGTTTTCCCGCGCAGCTCCCTGGAGCCTACTTTGAAACTCGAAAATCTATAAAAAGAATCGCTCGACTTAATTAAAGTTAGTCAGACACTGAGTTTAGAGAAATACCAGCAGACCCCACGCGTGCCAACACACTGACTCAATAATCACTACCAACCTCTCAACAACTCAACACAACGCGCACACCTATTGCTGCGTGAAGAAACTTATAATTTACTAAAAAGTGACATTATCGCTACAAAACAGTAATTGTACATTCAGTCAACTTTAGCTTATCAGTTAAAGGTGAAGGACTCTTCATAACTTAAGTCAGCACTAGCAGATCTCACACAAATACACACAACTACTTGAACTTACTCAATTGACTATTTTCCTTGCAGATATCAGACTATTTTAATTTCACAAAAAAACTTAAACTATCAACCCTTACTCACTAAATTTCTGCATGGTGAATAATTGCAACCTTATCTCACTTGCCACATTTAACAAATAACTTATAACTTTGTGTATGTCAAATATATATATATATATATATATATATATATATTCACGTTATTGTTGAAATCTCTAATGACGTTGCTTTCAGTAATTTATTGAAGTTGAATTGTCTATTTATTTTTGTTTGATTTATTTGTTGTGGATAAATGCATTACGATCACGCACATTCTTAGCCTTCACAAAAAATCACCTTCTGATACATCTTACTCAGCATAGATTCCTCAACACCATAATGTATCGTAGTAGATGCATGTGGAAAAAAGAAACAATGTGGAAATCACTATTGTCATGAGTGTATAGAATTCGGAAGAAGCATGTGGGATATTAGGGATATTTCTATTGTGCTGATTAAGGTGGGCGTTATTTGTTCGATATCAATAGTATAGGGCTTTGTAGAGAAGGCCATGTAATCCAACTACGAAATAAAAATCTAAGAAGCTAGGAAAAATCAAGAAAAAGAAAACTGGTAAAATTCTTCAATGGTCATAACCAAAAATAAATACTACAACAAATGCAAATGCGATCAAATTTCTTGACGTGACCTTGGATTTGAAGACTGGCATATATATGAATATATAAAATAGTAACAGAACATGAGATAAGTAACTAGTGAATCAAATCATCCCCCATATTATATTTAATTATTCAGATAAATATGTACAACTCCAACAACAAGGAAATTTTTAATGAAGCTAAAGTTAAATATGTAAAAGACATAGAAGAAAACAAACATAAAGCATGTATAGAATTTCTGGAAAAAACGTGGTTGATAAAAACACAAAAAGACACCGTAGTTGTTGTTAACCCCAGCGGGTAAGAGCCTCAAACTGGGTTTTATTTATTTTTTTTTTTTTTGCTTGCCTGTGTGTGAGACAGGAAATACTGAATATAGAACGACAAAAATATTCACTAGAAAAACAATATCCACATTTTTTTTTAATTTTTATTATATTCAATCGGACTAATTTACTCATCTTGATAGCAATATTTATCGGGATCAACTCTGTGTTTCGTATTTATTCACTTGTCAGGGTAAAGATGAATGCATTATTTACAAGAACTCTATTTTATTGTGTTAAGCTAACCTTCAAGTTCACAGCTATTTTCTATAAATGTCAAAAGGTATGTGAGGTAAGGCATATATATATATATATATATATATATATATATATATATATATATATATATATTTATATATATTTAATCGTATCCTTGTTTTAGGCGGGATCTTTTTCTTTTCTGAGCTTCTGTGTCAAATTTTGTTGTCTCTTGCTCAAAGCGAGTTTAAGTTTTCTTCGTAGTATATGCATACACACACACACACACACACACACATATATATATATATAATATACTTGTATATGCTTAAAACATTGACACACAGAAATATCCAAAATTACTGTGTATCTACTTCATAACAGAAATACACATATTTAATATATATATATATATATATATATATATATATATATATATATATATATATATATATATATATATATATTCATGCATATATATATATATATATAACACACATATATGTATATATATATATATATATTTTTATATATATGAAGTCAATTATTTTTAAGTATTGTATTTTACATCAAAGGGAGCCATGTTCATTATTCATTGAATACATATAAATCTACATTTTTTCTTATTTTTACTTTGATTTTACTTTATTACCTTTTATTTGATATAAATTAAGTTTTATTTTCTGAGTAAATTATAAAAATCTATTTTTCTAAATAAGTGAGATTTTATTGCATTCCATTCCTGATTAAATCTGGGTCTATGAAATATACAAAGTAGAAACATTAAAATAATGTATTGCTTATTAAAATTATTGGAAAAATTCTCATGAATCTTCGTAAATATTAAATTATACAATTTTTTATATATCAAGACATACAAGTATTAATTTAGTCTATTTTAACTTATTTTTATTATATGAATCTTTCAGACTTTGCTCCGTCCAGCATTTTTCAAAAGCGTTTCGATGCAGGTAATAAATGCTATCAATCTTCTTTCTTTAAATATTCCTGTTAATATCAATACAGTTTTATTAGTTCACCTCCAGTCAACACTATATTCTAAATTTAATTGTTTTTCCTCTTCTTCACAATCGTTTATACTGAATTTAAAGAGCAGACTCTGGAGCAAATATTTACAAATAATTTTTAATCTTTAAAAATCTTTGAAACCGTTTTGGCAAGTCATCAAAGACAATAGATAACAAATCTACGTTAACGGTATCATTTTTTTTAAAGCATTTCAACCCATGCAAGACGGGAGTTACCCTAGCACGCAAGGGGTTAGAGAGAGCGAGAGCAAGGGTAAAGAGGGGAGTTTGAGGAAACGATAAAGAGAGGACGGGGGTTATTTTCAAAATGTCAGAATATTTGAAGATTATAGTTATCATGGAAGCAAATACGAGGAACGGAGTTCCATAGACGAAATAGTCGAGAGAAAAAGCTGTTTGAAACAGCCTGTCGAATCTGAGTATTTAGCCCATGTTCACTTGTATATATATATATATATATATATATATATATATATATATAGAACCATGAGATATCAGTGATTTCAAAACACTACCTATACTGATTATATATATATATATATATATATATATATATATATATATATATATATATATATAAAAACCATAAAATATCAGTGATTTCAAACACTACCTATACTGATTATATATATATATATATAATAGCTCGCCACTCGTATTCGAGGATACCGTCTGCTAGGGCGGGTAGCCAGTCCCTATTGCATACTCTCGCTCAGACACATTGCTGTTTGTTTAACACCCATACAGACAAACAGTGGTTTATACTGCAACTATGCTTAGTTAAAGTTTCTGGGAGAGAGGGTCTTATCTAGCATGATCAACGATCTGAACAACGCAACAAAACTCCGGTCACGATACCTTCCTGCTAGCACAGCTATCGACGGTCCCCAAGTATTCTGTCTAACCAATTTCACTCACAAGGCTTAAGTCAATACGTGGTATGTTTTTCAGACACTTTCCCCACGCTGGAATGGTCCACCTCCAGACCGATAACGTCAAGATCTCTGCTTCCTAACAATTCAACAGTATCAGATTCAATCAGGTCTCTTCAAAAGCAAACTCAAACTCAAATGGAAATAAACAGTCTAAATATATATATATATATATATATATATATATATATATATATATATATATATATATATATATATATATATATATATATATATATATATATATATATATATATATATATAGAAAGATTTAGATAGAGAGAGAGAAATTAGAGAGAGATAACTAGACTCGTTTCGAAAAACCTCGAATTTTTGTTTTGCTAATAATCAAGTCAAAATCATAAAAAAAAAAAGATTTTAAAAAAAAAAGTGCTAAAAACATGAACTTCTGCCGACAAAAAATCCACATGTGCAGGTCTTCAGCCCAAAAAAAAAAAAATACCATACGAGTAAACAACAATTAACAAAAAAGTGCTCAATACAACCGTAGAAAGGATTTACTAGATAAACCTAGTTGAGCCATTAAACCTAAAAAAGGTATTACCTAAACGGATCGTCAGAAAAAAGTTGAGGCTTTCATATTTTTCCTGACAGATAAGTTAGGTTTCTTTTCCTTTGTTAGGTTTTTTATCTATATTATTCATTAGGTATATATATATATATATATATATATATATATATATATATATATAAAATATTATAAATGTATCATAATCATTAGGAAATAACAGCCATATCACTTTGAAAAACCGGCGATGATCATAATATCTAGATGGGTGACAGCTTTGAAATATCGACTGATGTAAGCTTGGAAATAATTTGTGTATTTTGAAAATCATGGCTTTTGAAAAATTGGAGAGCCAAGTTCCAATTTAATTAGCTATTATTATATTCACTTACATAGTAGCAATCCACCGTCATGCCCTCCGTATTATACACAAACAACTACTTTTCTTAAACTACTACGAACTGAAATGTCAACGTGATTATTTCCCGATCACTACAATCTTAATCGGTTCATGAATCTTCCCCTCTAATCTATATAAACGACCTCTTGACGTAATCCTCTAACACGAGTGGTCCCCGAATGTGCAACCAAGTACATGGTAAACCTTACTGTAAAAAAAACAGGGATATTCATGAACGATTTAGACGCTATGCATAAAATCTACACTTAAGTTTAGATCCGAAGTTTAGCTTTGTTTGAAAGACAGCTACAAGTACGGGACACATAGAGTCAAACTAACAAATCGCTTGTCACGGTCAACCAGACTAACTCAGCTTACAACATGGCGCTCAAGTTTCGTGACTTGTCGTATAAAAAGTATAAAAAACTGGTGATCATCGTTTTATTATATTCTGCATACAACATTACCCTGCCAGCTATGGAATGCTTGCGTTCGAGGTAAAAAATATGTGACTTTCTATGACATTTAAGTAATGTTTAAGGTTTCGCTTTAGACAGATTTGAATCTGTAATCCTGTTATCTTATGAGATAAACAGTAGTGTATAATAGAATACTGCCATTATTGCTTTTTTCCGCTACTCAGACTATATATGGTTTGGTATTATGATATACAAGGCGAATAATCTCCTAACATGTATGTATCTGCGTCTTATCTAAATGGTCACGATATTTACAATTTGGATGAAGCACGCGTCTAGCCCACGGGCATTTTTTTTTATTGCACAAATACTGTTGATTATCTCTCTAAGAAAATGAGGGTCACATTTGCAATTGAAACTCGAATCAAAATGGAGGCAATATTTCTTTATACTTCGTAAACTCCAAATTAAAAAAAAAAAAACTATACATCATTTCTTCGTGTTTTTTCTTAAGTCAGTTTTGTATCTCTCTGAAAGAAAGAATGGTTCTCAAATTTATTCATAATGCATATTTTTTCAGACGTGAGAAAATGTGTGAGGGCTTGTTCTTGAGAAGTAGAGATCGAATGAACAGACAGCGTGTAGATATTCGCCGTGAAACTCGAGGTTACCTAATACATGAACCTCATCATCAACATCATTGCCATCTCTTCCATGATGGACTTAGGTACGTTGGTTTGAATATCTACGCGTGTGGTCTATTTCATTTATGCCTAGCCCCTTCATGCCAGCCGCCACTCTGCCACTGGGTGGCATGCCACTATCATTTACGCTGGTGGCTCGCTGTCATACCACCAGCGTGTTCGTCTCGGCAAAATTACTACTGACGAGAAGCTAGATGCCTGCCGGTGGCTGCCACCAGAGGATCCGCTGTCTTTGTCATTGGTGGCTTGCCATAGGCCCAATGAAAGTTTGCTTGTAGGGGCGTATTTAGCAATCTTACATTAGTTTTTTTAGTCAAATTCTCCTGCTGAAGCCGCTGCTGATATCCTTCAGTTTGGCTTAATCAAAAGCAGGTCACCGTTAATTCCATCGGGATATCGTTCAGTCCAGTCCGGTCCCTTCTGTATTTAATGTCCTCTAAGTAAGTGATTCTTACTCAACTCTTCGCAAACTGCATATATACCTCTGAAGTCAAATCTACTTCAGTATAATATATCAACGTTGATCCAAACAAAACGTTCATCCGCATATTGACAGATTGTTGAAACTTGACTAATGCATGGAATAATAATGCAACACAAAATGTAATGAAACAAGAAAGTGTACACAATATTTACATATAGTCGTTTGTATATTCCTGGTAAGCCCATTCCTGGAGAATGTGTTGACTGAGTCGCAGTCGGGCAGAGTCTCTGGTTGAATCTCTTGATTCCTCCCTCTCTTCCCGGTACCAACCATATTTATATGGTCGGTACTCCACTATGCAAATTAGGTGGATCCTACCACAACACAGATATAAATTGTGCTGATTTTCTAGTAAATTTCCGAAACAGAAGTGGAAACCGGTTTAAACGATGATTGCTGGACCATGGTGCAAGATTTTTATTTCAATTATTCTATTATTCTATACTTGCAAAAAATACCTGCCTATCTTTACAATATATCTTACTTATTATAAAACGCAGATTGTGTGTGTGTGTGTGTGTGTGTGTGTGTGTGTGACGTTTATATATTGAATCGGATTTCCTACATTTTTTAGCCGATTTCAACAAAACTTCACAGGACTACATAAAATTACCTTGTGGTGGTTCTAACGGCGCCGAAAGTGGGAAAAACACAATAGTTTTTTAACAAAATCAATTTGAAAACACGATTAAGACACATCGTGAGAATGGAAGGGGGACAACTCACACTGGGTTAAAAAAAAACCAGGTTGTTTGTGTGTGTGTGTGTTCCTTTATATATGGGATCGGATTTCTTAAATTTTTCAGCCGATAAAAAAACATTTGTTTTTTTTTTTTTTTAGGTAGTGTTTCTTATTGTCTTGCACACTTTTTTTTTTATTTATACATTCAGAATGCTTTAAAAATTCCATTTACAAGACAATTGTTTATAATAAAATTCTAATTCTATTCAATCAGACTCATCATAACGATTGAAAACAATGTTTTTTTTTGAGTTTGACCAATTCGTAAAAAAAAAAAAGAAATGCGTGTCCGTCAACCTTAAACAATAATCTAACGATCTCTACTGATTGTAAGAATCGAAAAATCGGATAATTCTTTATCTTTAGGGAAAGATAATTCCACGTACTTTAGGGCCGTTTTTACAATTCCTTTGCAATTTGTTACAAGCCAGATCAATAAGGCATTGGTTCTATTTGAAATTAATTCAATATTTAAAAGAAAGTATTAAGAAATAATTTAAAAATGCCGACGTAAGAAATCTGATAGACAAAAAACAACAATATTTCGAAGATGATAATTATTAAGGAAAGAACACAGTACTTGTAATAAATTAATAAACCCAAATAAAGTTAATATTTTTTGTATTAGAAACAACGAGTGGAAAATATATTCAAATCAGAATTCTAATTATGAATCACCACAAGCAAAATATACAAATTTTTTTTACTGTATTCAATAAGTAAAAATCATAAATTTTAAAAGATTACAGAGAAAGGCTACCTAGATTTCAACAAAACTTCACTTTTTTTTGGCAGGTAGTGTTTCTTATTGTCTTGCACATTTTTTTTTTTATTTTTACATTCAGAATGCTTTAAAAATTCAATTTACAAGACAATTGTTTATAATAAAATTCTATTCATCTATCAATAGACTCATAACGATTGTAAACAATGTTTTTGTTTGAGTTTGTCCAATTCGTAAAAAAAAAAACAAAACAAAAAAAACTAATTAAGACATGCGTGTCCGTCAACCTCAAACAATAATCTTTGTCAATTTTATTTTTCAGTCTTTATGATGGTCGATACCTGATCTATCTCTTACTGTTACATCCCCAATATACGCCAGGCTCTACTGCTAATATATATATATATATATATATATATATATATATATATATATATATATATATGAAGAAAAAATATACTGAAAAAACAAACAAAAAAAATCCTAATATGCGATTATACTGTTTTAATGTTTAATGTCAACGTCGGACGTTTCGGTCTAATAGACCATCTTCAGGACATATCCATAAAACATAATTAACATAGACCATATATAATTCAACATGAAAAAGACGATGGACATAAAAGCAATACCAATCCAAACAGATAACTGAAATCTTTTATAAGATCAGCGTACCGTTTAAATATGATCACGTCGTCGTCACGTGGGTGACGTTGTGAAAACGTATTCCTGTGAACACTAGACCTGGCTTCTTTAATATTTCTCCTTTTCTAGCCAGATTAATGCTCGACAAACGAACATATAAGTTTTAGATCAAAATAAAATTCTTTTCGTTTTTCATTCGAAATACTCAGATATTAGGAATACGTTTTCCTCTCTGCCGGGCGGCGATAGCCTAGGGGTAGAATCTATGACTGATCCCGGCTCGAAGCTATCGCTCTGACGTCTAACCTCACTGAAGAGCTGTGATACAGCGAAACAGTCTGTCGATGGATGACAACGCACACACACATACACACACACACATATATATATATATATATATATATATATATATATATATATATATATATATTGAAAATATATACATTATATATATGTATATAATGTATATATGTTCAATTTATAATTGAGCAGATATAACCGTATAAAAGTAGCTATATATGTGTTTGGGTAGGTGTCATTCCTAGAATTATTATACAATATACAAATGTGTGATGGTGTTTTACATATTACGATATTTTTCATCATATAATATCAAGATCGATAACACCATTTTCGTTTATAAAAAGAAAACCGATACGGGTCCAATGCATGTCGCGTGACATATAGTTCCTTAGCAGGGCCTTATGATATATGTCTATTGTTATTGATATCTCTGTTTAAAAATACTGAATAAAAAGTTGGAGATATCAACACAAACAGGTATACTCACTGAAACGGACGTTTATAATAATAAAAAATAACTGGGTGGAAAAAAATCCATTTAAAAATATCTGTTTGTGTTTGGGAAAATAACATGGATGTTTTCGATATAGATTGAAATAGATTTTAACACCAACTATAGAATGACTTGCAGAACAGACTGGCTTGACAACCAGCCTGTCGCAGACTGGCTTGATAATCAGCCTGTCGCAGACACATATGGCAACGTAGTGCAAGAAAATCTCCAAACACTCACTTTCAACGGGCACTGAGCCAGCATTGAAATGTGGGCTCATTTCAGAGTAAGCATTTGCTTATTATTTTATTAACATGGTCTGTCGAGGCTAATTCGATAATGCTATCTTCTGTATGTGTCATTTCCCTTCAGGACGTTAACACTCATTCCTCTTCACAATTTGCTGTTTGTAGCTCGTAATAAATTTTGTTCTCTTGTTATCTCTCCTAAACCCTGATCATCATCAAGTATGTTATGCCATATTTTCCTCTGTCCTTCGATATGTTGTTAAGTATAAGCTTCTATTTAATTCTATTTTCTCTAAAGCCTTGTCAGTGCTCACATGTTAAGTTCATGCTATCCTCAGCATCCTTTTGTAAAACGACATTTTCCTTCCCTCAAGTTTCAATCTCATTCGCTTCCATATAGGACAACACATCACGTAAGAGTTAAGTAATCTTTATTTAGTTTCTAACGAAGTTTTTTCTGTCTCTTAATATTCTGCTGAGCTTTTGGAATACATCTTACGCTATTCCAATCCGTCTTCATAATTCGCATTCTTTAAGTGGTTTCCCATGTTCGATTCCGGTCAGGGAGCAGATTTTTCTTTCTTGATTTAGACCAAGCATTGATAATTACACTATTTAAGAAAAAAAGAGGAACATGTATAGCGATACAAACATGTGTACTTACTCAAAATAACGTTTATATCAATATGTATATATATATATCTAACAAAAAAACAGCATTAAGATATTCATGTCTAAGTTGGTAATTCTGAGTTTCACACAAAGCGATTTTTAGACAAATAGCTTTTATCATATATATGTACAACTTGTGTGAAGTTATTATGCAAATCAAGTAAACCCTAATAACTCAAAAGTTCTGAACCGAAATTTATCAAATTTAAACTCGTCCATTTCCACCCTTAGTAAAATATTTAGAAAATGGAGTAATGTGGCACCCTGCATTATTAGAAAAACTAAAAAGAAATATTCATAGAAATATGATTTTATTTTATTCGGTTTATTAACCAGTTGTTAGTTATTTAGACGAAAAATAATTAAGTTTTGAGAATAATTCTCTAATTGTATTTAGGCGATCCTAAGGGAAGAAGAAGGGAAAAAGAAAGAGGGAAGAAGAAGAAAAGAAAAGGAGAGGAGGAGAAATAGATAATCCGGTCATCAGCGAAAACAGGTGTCAAGAGATATCTAGGCCAACGCGCCTGACCGAATTTCAAAAACAATGGAAATTGTTATTTGGAAGAATAGAATTAGAGGTAATTAAAAGAAAGAAAGAAAACAGACTTGGTAAAAGTGTATGAACATACGTACGATTGATAAAAATATCGGTCAAAACATCTGGCCTACTTTTGCGTTGAAGCTCATTATCAATTTGGAGAAATGGGATTTTTAGAACAATGGAAAACGAAATATTAATCGGAGAAGGGTGTCTTGGGAATGAGAAGGTGACCGCTGGAATTGTATACAGATCCTGACCTGTTGAAGATTAGAACCCCCACGATGAGGAAGTGAAGATATATTCAATTCAGATAATTAGGATTTTGATTATCAGGTCTGAGCAAAAACAAAGAGGTGAAAACAATTGTTTTGGCTCACAGAAAGCGCCAGCGAGACGAGAAAAATTCTTCCTGAAGTCATATCTAATTAGCGGCGGGCTGTTTTGACAAAAGCCAAAAAGTGAGAAAGGCCGAGATTGTCATTTTTCGTGCGTGCGAAAAAAAGGCCAAATTGGATTTTGTTTTTTTAGCAAAATGTCTCTTTCCCAGAACAAAGCCGGGATAGACCACGCCCGATTGGAGACGTCACGAAGGACGGGAGACGCCCAACCAGAATCTCATTAGCCGAAAGCGGTCACGTGATATGCGAGAAAAGGAGAAAGGACGCTCGACCAAGACCCATTGGTCGAAAACGGTCACCTGACATACGAGAGACCAGGAGATGGGTATGCGCCTCCCCCCCAGAGGCACTGTGAAGAAGTAGGGGTGAAAATAAGAGCGATAATGGGAAATCAGAACTAATGCGACTTTTGGAATTATCAAGAAACCCTGACGCCGACAGACCCACCCCAGTTTGTTGCGGCGTCAATAAAAGCAGAACCCCAATCGACTGAAATCAGAGAGTTGCGGGGTAGACGGCCAGAGCAGTTGGCGAGCGGACGGCGGGCCCTGTTCATTCGCCCCTTGCGGGCAAGAAGGGTCGGTCCGTTTGGCCCGGACAGGCAGAGAAGTTGCAGCCAAGTCGAAGAGAAGAAAATTACTCGAAAGCCGCAGAGAAGTTGGAGCGGAATTGCAGGCCAGACAGGCCGAAGAATTGCAGGCCAGATAGGCAGAAGAGCTGCAGGCCAGACAAGCAGAAGAATTGCAGGCCAGACAGGCAGTAAATTTGCAGGCCAAACAAGCCGATCAGTTCAGCCCCGGAAGGCAGAGAGAAGAGATCATCTCAGACGGCAGAGAGAAGAGTTCGGACCTTGGCGAGAAGAGTTGCAGGACGGAAGAAGAAGGAGTTACTTGCAGTTGCGTCTAGAAGAATTTGAAACCAGGCCAAGCCTGAGGGTGGGAATTCGTCCAACCCAAATCGAAGTGAAGAAATCCGTCCAACTCAATCCGAAGTGAATAAGCTCGTCCAACTCAAACCGCAGAGAAGAATCAGCCGTGAACGACTGGTAGAGATTAGCGCCCAGTGTCGAAACTAAACCACACTCCGACATACAAAATTCTAGAGAGTAGGCAACTCGAAGTCTTTAAGTTGTATGATAGAAGCTTGGTGCCACAGTCCACAAAGCGGGTCGGGAAGTAAGAATAATTTTTTTATGTAACGAACATTTAGATATAAAAGGTTGTTACCCTTTTTATCAGTAATTTTTGGCCTCGTGAGTTTTTTTTTTACTTGTGTGTTGCCACCCCGTCGAACTCAACTGGCATACGGCCCCAATCCCTGTTTGATCCCGTCTGTCTAAGATCTAATCACAACGTGGGTAGGCAGACCGGAGATCAGTACAGTTACCCTAGTAACCAGGTGTTGGAAGCGAGTTGGGAACGGCGAGGCTGGTAATCATCTAACCAAAGGGTTGGAACGTCACACTTGGAGCAGCGAGGAGCGAACAGCTGACGCCGCGGCAAAAACGTCACGTCACAGTTGGAGCCGCGAACAAGATCGAACGACAGAGTCGACGCTGCGACCAGGAGGAGCGACGTCACAGTTGGCGCCGTGACCAAAGGATTCGACGCTGGACCAAGTGACGTCACAGTAAGTGAAGTTAATACTAGTTTAAAAAACTCTGAAATCTAATGGAAACTACTTTTTGTTTTTATCAATAATATATGTTAAAACCTCGGTTCAGGAAGGATCTAAAAACTGCTAAAAAGCAGAAAATAACAAAGTTATGGAGTGAGAGAATGTCCACATTTAAAATATCAAAGGAGCTTTGCAGAGATCATTGACAATAAAGAAAGCTGTCGGAAATATAAGTTGAGAACTCAAAACAAAGGAAAAGGCTTTAATAACTTGCTTCCTGGAGACTAAAGTGAGTTATAGCGAAACAACCACATTTAACCAGCTCTCAAATCTTTGAAAAGGTTGGAATTGATGGAGTCAAGAAGGAGAAAATTTGTAGAATACTTTATGAATTGGGATCTGTAAAATACTCTCCTAAGAAGATTCCTCCCACTAAAGCAAATTTGTTAAAGCGTCAAAATTATGACAATAAATAAAAGAACATTGATTATTCTAAAATAACCTTCACGGACGAATCTCGAGTGACATTTGGTGGACATTATGAATGGGCCAAAGGATGGATTTTATCCAATTCATACGAGCCTGTGACTCAACTAAGGCAATAAGAATGTGACAATCTTATGATAAAGACTGGAAATGTCGACCAAAATATTATTGGATCAGAGTCAATGAAGAACTTAGACTGAACAGTGATAGCTATTTCGATTTCATGAACAAAACTTTCTTTGCATGGTACAAGTCCCAATCTCGTAGTTTCAAAGTGAAATGTGTATTTATACAGGACAATGCTTTTGCTCATATATCTAAGTTTACTCGTGAATTCTTTGAGCATAGAAGATTTACAAGAGAGAATATAATGGAATGGTCACCATCAAGTCCTGATATGAATCATATCGAAAATCTGTGGTCAATTGTGAAGAGACAATTATATGAAGGTGGAAAACAATATAACATCAAAGCAGCTCTGCGGGAAGCAATTAACACTACCATGTTGGAAACTGAATATGCTGATTTAAAAGAAAATAACAAAATATATAAATATATTACTGACTCTTAGAAGAGTCTGTATATTGAAATGTATAGGATTTAAAGACATCATGTGTTTTTGTTATTTGTATAGTATAAATGTTGATCAATGCCCGATGATTTTATTAGATTTTACTGAAAGAAAATATGATTATTTGGCTTTGCTTAATAAATTCAGACGGCAGTTTTTTTAGAATACATTAAATAACTTTAAAGAACGTATTGATACTACATAACTGAGGTTTTTGTTTAATATTTGATTTTAAAATTGATTGTTTAAAATTTGACAAATTTTCTTTTCAAACCAAATTTGATTTATTGAAGATTATATGATTTGCTTAATAACTCTAGACCGGGTGTGTACTTTCTTCAGGCAGAACTCTAAAAACTCACTGGCTTCCATCTTTCATGTATCGTTTCATCACCACTGATAAGACAGAGAGACTTTTTGATTACATTCTCAATGGCGGATCAAGCTTTGAATATCTACTAAGTTGCAAGATTACTCCATATCATAAATTGAACTCGTATATACGACATATTGCTAAACACCGACGAAAAGAAAACCCGGCTCAATCTGTCACTATCATGTTCAAACTATGGATCATCTACAATCACCGGATATAATCAACGTCAAGCCTGCTCACTAATTACATAGATATCTTCTTGTGACTAGCAGGCTCTGCGTGAGTGGATATGCGGGTTATGTATGGATAAAGGCTAGGAATTGGAAATAAGAGATCCCGGTTTGATTTCCAGTTGAGTTTGTTATATACACTTACTCGCAGATATACTTGAACCTGACGCTTTAAGCTTGTATCTGTTGGGTATGTAATGGATAATGGCGCGGAATTGTTGATCGGCTAGCTGAGTTTGAATCCCAGTAGGGTCCTTTATATTCAATTACGCGCGAATACCACTGGGAAAGGTATGAATCCAACATTTCTCCCCCACCAGCTAGGGATTAATTACTAAGACATCCATCAATAAATCCTTGTTATCTGCCCCACAAATTCTTGCAAACTAAAAATATTTTCTTGCTTTTAATTAACCTCCAAAGTGTTGATAAGCCGTAGAAAGCGAATGAATCAATCAGATACCCACAAGAATTTACCTCTTTCCCCAACCCTGCTATTCATGGATTAATTTTTATCAGTAAATCATTATTATGTACAAAAAATACTTAAAATCTAAAAATGTTTTCCGGTTTTAAATAATCACTAAAAGATTAATAGTCCGTAAAAAAATCAACCAAGCATTAAGCCTCGGCATTGATTTATCTTTATAAGTATAAGAATAAACCAAAAACAGAATTTCTGTACTACCTACAGCTAATCTATCCTAACATTGCACTTTTAATAAATTAAAAAGTCTTATTTGCGGTCTTGCATTTAAAGAATTATACTCCATTCTGCAAAGATTTTCCAAGAAGCAAAGTTGCAAACGTTTAAACTACTCTATTGCTAATTGTTATATCAGCTCCAAAATTTTGTTCATCCAGTTAAGAAATTTAAAGCTAGGATAGGCAGTGCCAGTAAGGTAAAGAAATCTTTTCATTCAGACACCATTTGCGAAGAACTATCGTGTGGAACAAACACTCAAGTGAATACTTTTCTGAAAATTAGAATGTTTTATTTTTAACATTAACCATTTCCCTCTCGATGTCATTCTTTCTTTCGTTCTATCTATAAGACGTATAAACATTATATATATATATACTTTAAAAGTCAGGAGGTCAGTTGAATCCATGACGTTAGTTTCAACCTTACGGTATCCTCAGGCGTTTTTTTTTATCAAGTTATCTTTTAACGCTTTATAAAAAAAAAATCAAAAAACAAAAGCCCAAAAAACAATGAAGGCTATATTATTTTTTAAAACATAAACAAAAGCATGAAATTTTGAAGAAGAAGAAGAAGAAGAAGAAGAAGAAGAAGAAGAAGAAGAAGAAGGGTATTATGAATGTAATGATGGGGTGGGGGCGGTAATGGAATTTTTTTTTTTATCCAGACTCATATGTGCTTACGAGAAATTTGCCAATATGTAAGCAATGACTCAAGATTTTGTGTTTCAGTTTCCCAGTTGGTAGAGATTGCAAATATTGTTTTGGTTGTTATAAGGCATCCCCTTTTTTAGAATTTTCCATCTATCTATCTATCTATCTATCTATATATATATATATATATATATATATATATATATATATATATGTGTGTGTGTGTGTGTGTTCATTTTAGGTATTCATTGAATGAACAACAACTGGAAAAAAATCTCTGTAACACGTTTCATCTCGTCTTCTAAAATAACATCTTCAGACTAAAATAATGTTCTCATTGATGGAAGTACTTATACGTAGAGGAAGATAAAAAAAGTAAAAGACTTCTGAATCATTCTGATGTGCAGTTGGTGTAATGGATAGCGAGTCAACATGAGAAATAGCAGAGACGGTTTCGAATTCCATTCAAGTTCGCCCTATTGACGCGAAGCGCAAATAGCTTTACCAAAGCATGAATATATATCTTCTCCCTTCAGTTATAGGTTAAATAATAGGATTTATGTGAAAAATGTGTTCTCTTGCTCAATTCGAACCTGTTCCCCCTAGGAGAAGCCCGCATTAGATCTTCCTTGATTTGACCTTTCGTCTACATAGAGCATCGGTGACAAAAGAAATTTGAATAGTGCCAAGAAATAGTGATCGGATTTCTCAGATATTCTGCTCGGTAGACGAAAATAAATTAATATACTGTTTAAATAATAAATAGGGCGTCTACTCAAATACGAACATTCACCCAAAATAAGTTAAGAACTAATAAAAGTCTGAGGGATTAATAAATAAAATCTCCATTTCTTCCCATGACAGACAAGGTTTAGTAATGCAGTAATAGAAAATACCATATTTCAGTGCGGCAATGTGTACCAAAGAAATGTTACGCCTTGCGACCCACTTTGGGACGACTGTTCCTATTATCAAACCTACTTCGTGTTTAGATCCCGGCTTGAAGTAATCGGATGTCTAGATACACTGATGGGCTGTGATACAGCGAAACACTCTGTCTGTGGATGACAATATATACGCCACCAGCGAAAAACTTAAATTCATTTGTGCACTCTTGGAAATAATGATTAATATTACAAGCTCTTCTCGAATTGAGCACTATCAGTCATTGGCGTGCTTATTCACAGAGGAAATACGTAAAATTTTGCTTTTCTTTCAACCGTGCACAGATGGGTTAGGGGGAAAATCTCCGACTGTTTGCTGAATTTCGATCCCAGGCTGAAGCAATCGGATATTTAGACACACTGATGAGCTGTGATACAGCGAAACAGTCTGGCTGATGATGAATGAACATATATATATATATATATATATTCATCAACAGCTCTGACTGACAAAAAATCGGTTGGGTTTCGATCTGGGCTTGAGGCACTCTATTGTCTAGTCTCACACAGAGGAGCTGTGATACAACGAAATAGTACTGACTGCGAAAGATATATATATATATATATATATATATATATATATATATATATAGATTTTTTTAAGATATTCGAATGAGGCTGAAAATTATTGTCTGTTCTTTTAATTCCAATAATTTGATGATAAAAACAATTAAGAAAATCACCAAATATGTACAAGAAATCTCAAGATACCAAATTTAATACTAAAAATGAAAAAAAAAATCTTCCTTAATACCTTAGTATAGCAACATCGCACAAACATTCTTTGTAATTTCTCTGTCGTGTTCGACTTTTCCGTTTCCCCATAGTAATTTTAGAAAACTGGTTTTCTCTAAGAAACTCCTTCATAGGCAGAAATAGATAACGTATCAGCACAGTAATTATCCTTCCCTGACACCACACGACATATCCCTCCGTTCAATACATATTCTAAACTTTGGCCATCTTAAATATGACTTGACTTCCATCGCTATATTATGTATCTATTTCTGACTCCCCTCGACTTTACTTTGACAATCTGTCACCTTGGAAATTAGTCTAAATTATAATATATTTATTTCGTTGTTGAAGTTAAACTTGTCTCTTTCCAACTACAGAACCAAGAACTTAAAAATCTAATGTTCATCGGAGATAAATAATATTTACTGCGGAGTTGTACCTTGCGTAAGTACATAAACTGTACGCTTTCCTCGTTAGGCAGAAATATCACATGTAATAAATACAGGAATTTACGTTTTCTTTTTTCACCAGAGAACACTATTATCGAAAAACAAGCAAGCAAACAAACGATAAGAGCGAAAAATCATTTCAGAAGACGGCATTAGATGATCATTTTCCCCCTGTTGCCGTAACTTTCATCCTGCGCTGAGCAATGTTCATCATCACTATATACAATTTTTCATTTGTTATCTATTTGTGTTCATCAACTGATATCCATAATTTCTTTTTAATCTGAGAACACTATTATCGAAAAGTAAAGCAATAAAACAGAAAAAAACGATAATATAAGAAACTGTTGATGTTCACCAGCTCAGTTCCGTTGAATTTAAAATCAATATGTATTTTATCATCGACCCTAAAGACTCCCTTTTCAATTATTATCTTCTACGAAATTGCTATACGTTCTTGCCAAATAATATAGCGTGGGGTCAATTTTGTCTATTCAACGCCTAGAGGAGCTAACATCAAAGGCTAGAGAGCCCCAAATATCCTGGTATTTAATACATCGCTTGGAGAATCGAGAACTGATGAATTAATGTCATTCATAAGAATGTTCGTCCATCCACATTACAGAGTTCCCATCAGTAACAATGTTTTTTGCAGTATTTTCTAGCATGCATCTCCGGGTCCAAAAATCACCGTATTCCCTGGAAGCGTTGCGACCTTTTCCTCTTTAAAAATCAAAACTCATTTGAACGAAATAGGAGAAAATCCCAAATAATCTGACGAGACAGCAGCTGACTCTCCCCAAAAAAGATATTTCAAGAATGTTTCCATCATTGTAAACGACACTAGGTAAAGTATATGACTTCGAAGGAGATTAAATGCAGAATTGATATAGATTGTAGTTTTCTTTTTATAGCCACAGTCACGTTTTTTAATCGGAAATCGTAACTATTGTTTGATGAGCAAAATTAAACAGAATTCTCTGAGAACCTTGATGCGGATACTCAATATATTTAAACAAAAATAAATAAATATTAATCTTGTAGCTCTTTACTGCGTATTTTAAGTGTTTCTCTTGAGAACGATTGCAATGGAAAACGAAATCATCGTGGGAATTCGCTTCAGGATATAAGTAGCAAAAACAACAAGTATTTCAGTGAACATAAATAAACAAGTTCCCATCAATTTCGAAATATGTGTTACTTTTGCGTGACAAAATCGTGTTTCGCTTCACTGCAGCTAAACAATAAGTCTCGATGTTTTTCGTCCGGCTTTTTTGTTGATGTCAGATGGTGTCTTATCAAAATATTTTTGATGCTACCAACTGAAAAGTCAGCCGAACATAACAGACTCATATTTATATCAGCCAATGAAACGTCATAGTATATACATTTTGGTGGGGGGGGGATATAATCAATATTTATGTCTAAATACGGTGATAATTATTACTGAAATAGAACACGATCTTATTCTACGTGCCTTGTCCGTTCAGGAATTTAGCGATCGTGGCTTCCCAAAACCTCGTATTCCCAGTAAACCCTAGCAAGTTTTGTCCATTTTTAAAGCTTCCTACCCACGTTTATCCATCCATTAAGAAAAAGCTCCACAGATGCTTGACCCGCTCCCCGACCCTATTCTCATCTCCCAAAATATCCTCTCTGGGTGCCCAATTCTCCAAGCCATCTTTCTTCAAGGAAGTCGTCAAAGAATTATCAGTTATTTCTTTCTTATTCTGCGTATAGGTGTCAATCTAGATTCCATTTTCCGTATAACTTAAGCGCTCCGTTCACAGAATTCCCATGATACATCTGTGAAAACACGTGTCTGTTTTCTCTGGTTTTATCTTCATGTTAAGAAGTTTGTCAAGCATTTACTGCCATACACGAGGATTGGTGTTACATAAAGTTCAGCATTATTTTTCTTTGTTTCTCGTATTTTTCAGTATTTTAGGATTTACTTTAGGAGTTAGAATGCATATTTCGCAAATCCAATACGCCTTCAGATTTCGGAGTCGCAGTTTCCATCGTCAGTTAAAACACTTCCCTTATATTTATAATTCCGTATTTGTTTGATGATACCGCTGATTCGGATTTCTCACCTTGGACTTTTTCTATTACTGGGAAAAATATATTATGCTTATTTAAACTTAATGATAAAAACTTTCGGTTGGCTTCTCTTTTTTTTTTCAAAGCATTTAACCACAATTAATGAAATTGTTATAACTCACTCCTACCGCTTATAATATTATGTCTTGCAGAGGCTACTTGCGGTGACGTCATTAGAATTCTCCCCGACTGACTCCAACGCAGTTCGACCGAGTCACTTTGAGTCCTTCATTTAACAGTGTCCTCAAACGGTTCAGTATTTTTGCTAACAATCATGATGAGCCATCAGTATATCCTAATGTATTGGACGATTGCTAGTCAATTCTGAAATAGAAATTTAACTCATTAACTGCCAAAAGTTTTAGATGAGTATTTTTGGTCCAGACAGTTGTCTTATGAGTTTATTTATTCCTTATGTTTAATTTCAGTAGTTACCATTGTCATTTTTATAGAAACTAGAACATTAAATATATATATTTGTATAAAACATCAAAAAATAATATTGATTAGAAATAATAAAAAATACTTTTCAAAATAGTCATTATTTTTCTACTCGTGAAATGTAAAATTACGACAGAAAGTGTCTTCTTACGGCGAATAATAAAAACTTTGAGGGCTAAATTTTGTAAAATATACCTCTGCAAATGCAATTTAATGTAAATACAAGGAATAACATGTAGTGAGTTTAATTTTAGCACATCCCCAAATGAATAGAGGGTTACGTTAGGAGGCATTCTGTACGGATGGTATTGGAAGATAACCTTTAACTCTAGCCTTGGTTATAATGATCAGGATGACATTCTCATGGGAGTCCGTTCCACAGATCAGTGGTTTCACGAGAAGAAGCTATTCGAGTGGAACTTACTTCTCACTGATATTCTACGGAGGGAATATGGGCGGTTTGATACAATTTGAATGTCATGGCGAGTTTTAGCCGTGAAGGATAGACATGATACAAAGAAATGTAGTTCCTCCGACTAATTTCCGTAGAAGTAGTGCTTGAGCAGCGAGAATCTTCCCACACCCCTACTGTGATAGAGAAGTTGGATAGTGGAAAATAATTCTTCAATAAAATACGATTTCTTCCTTTGGATCGTAATGCACTAATCATAAGTTTGACGTTAGATTTTTCTTGATTTCTACAAACGTCTTCTGACACTTATCAGTTCCACTTTACGCCTTTTTAAACAAATTGTTCAATGGAACTCTCAAACTTTGCGTATTAGGTATGTAGATTTGATAACAGTTTCCTAGTTTCCGAAATACTTGTAACCTAATAACGTTTGATACAACAATTTCCCCTAGGTACTTGATATTAGGCAGTAACAATTCTTACTTTTACTCACTGAGTTTGAACCCGTATTCTCGTATGTTTTCAAAAACTCTTCACATGCCCGATATATTATTACTTAGATAAATTTCAATTAATATATAATCCAATCTGCAAGAAGAGTATCCATAGCTTGTCCAAATATATATATATATATATATATATATATATATATATATGGAGCCATTTTATCACGTAAGTAGCTTGAACATATAGAACACCTTGTAGTTAGTATCTCTGAACATTCATCTTTACACCGTATTTGCAAATAAGCTTCAGACAGATCAAGCTTCGGAAAAAATTTTCCGCCATTTAAATTCGCAGAAATTTGATAATGGGTAGTTATGGGATTCGAAATATTTGTTTAACCCTGTCGAAAAATCAGCACGAACACAAATGTTATTTGTTCTTTACATCCATTGCTGGTGCTGCCCATTTGAAATCGTCAATCTTTTCTTAGACCTACTTTTGCAAGCCTGTCTAAATCTTCGTTGACGTGATCCAATACTGCGAATGGTATATTATGTTTCATTTTAAACAATGGCGTCGACCCTTTATTTGAAATTTTATTTTAACATTGAAATATCGACTCAACTCATCCCTAGAACATCCGGAAAAACATTTTTCATTTCTTACTTTAAATTTTCAGACTGTGTTTTTTTTTGTTAAATCGGTAGCTTGCCCACTTACATTTTTGCAGTAATTTTTTATAAATAAATCCCACAACTCAAATAATTCCACTCAGTCAGTACCGATTAAAACTAGTATTTTTTACAAATAGTAATTAGTTTTTACACGCCTATAACGAAATGAAACGTTACAAGTTATTTCACTAATAAAAAATAATTTCTGACCCGACAAGCCACGTGAGATTTTTGAAGTTCTTTCTAATATAAGTTTGAAGTTCTTTCTAAGTATTTCGTTTTTTTTCCATATGGCTTTGGCGATTATTGTGATATCATTACTAATGTCTACTTGCAATTTTACATCCACTTTATTAATTTTCACATACACACATTTTCTTTGTTTTTCTGTAATTATTTTTTTTTTCTGTCGCAACGATGTTTAGCACATTTTTACTCTGAGAACTTTTCCTTGTTTTAGCTTTTTACAGAGTAATGTCATATTCTTCCACACTTTGAATTCTTAAAGAGATAGTTGTCTCCATGATGTAAGCTTCCACATCTGAAATATGGATTATTTTTTCTTTTTCCACATTTTTCTTTAGCTTGTATGTATATATATTCTTTTCCTTTAATTTCTTCTGTATCGCCTCTCAAATTTAGAATTCTCTGGTATTCGTCCGATATTTCGTGTAGTGTTAGTTTTTGATAGTGTTCAAGTTGCATTAGAATTCTCGCACGTATCTGTGCGTCTTTTTCGCCGCTAAACCTTGAACAACAATTAACTCTTTAAACATATCCGAAGTCAATTCGTTTTATTTGAATATTAAATATTCCTTGTTAATGATTGCAGAAAATGTGACAAAATCTTCGTCTTCTTTATTCGTCAGATTCATACAATTCCAAAGAATATTGAATAATGGACTTTTCTCGCTAAAAAATTAACCAGAATATTTACTGTTTTTTCAAAGAATATCCCTCCTGTTTTTTTCGCTAGTACAGAATTACAGTATATTTTATGTTCTACCAGTACTGTAATTCTTCTCTGAGAATTTAATAGTATCTTCTAAAAAAAGCAGGAAAGGTATGTCCAACATCTGAATTGTATGGGAATTCAGTTATGGCATTTGCCACCACAGGGGAATGAAATAACTTAGGGACTTTTTCGTTTTCCGCAGTATTATTTCAATACATCATGTTTTTGTTTCTGGAATTTCAACAACCTTTATTGTTGCTGTTTCTATTGTAGTATTTTTACCACTTGGATTATTAATTCTTTGCTATTTAAAGAATATCTGTTTTCTCCTTCTTATTCTTTTTTTTTCTTTTTTACACACAGCAAAGAGAAAAATTAAACAAACGTGATGTAAATTTCTCGATGACAATTTTTCCTAGACCGTATGATTTTCGATCCCTTGTCGACACTATTATAACTCAGTCCTAGCGTTTATAATATTGTCTTAGGTCACTCGTCTTTTTCCCGACTGATTTCAACGAACTTCTACTGACACACTTTGAGTTTTATTATTATTATTATTATTATTATTATTATTATTATTATTATTTAAGGCGTTGGGCTTGTTCATTTGTGTTACCGGGAGTAAATGCAAGAAGTCGGAAGAGAGTTCCACAAGAGCTGTGAGAGAAGAAACTGATAATATAGAACTTTATTGCTAACCTCTAGCAATTTCAACTTTAAAAGGATGAGACCTTGGCGCCAATAGAGTAATGCGCTTGAATTTGTAAAGTGGAGGTTCTAAAGTGGAAAGCTTAGTATAATGATGAACATGAAATTATTTCTGGAAAAGATACAGGGACGCTAAGTTACGACAGAGGAAAAGTGACTGAAGTCGAGATGCCAGGTTAGGACCAATAATATTGGAGATTCTTTGTATTCAATGCTAAGTAGGAGATCCTATAGGGTTCTTTTTGTGTCTGACATCGATGTACTGTCAGCTGCGGAAAAAGGATTCATACGAAGACGAAGAAACTGACAGAAGATACACGTGCTCAGCTTAAGTAATTTTATTCGTTTTTTTTTTTTAATTTTAATTTACATTTCCGTTAAGATGTTTTTCTTTTTATTTCTGACGCTATAAACCTTTAAATGGCTAGAAAAATTTCCAAATTCCCCTTGCTGTTATTGCTGCTACTGCTTCTCAAGTTGATTTTAAGGAAAATAGAATGGAATGCTTAATTCAGATGAATGTAGTCGTTTCGGCCGTGCGATGATAACCGTATCTCAATTCTCCCACATGGCGCTAGCTCAACATATGAGCTGTGTCCAGAAGCGTTGCCACCTGCACATTCCCAATGATGTCAGGTATCCTAAAGGGTCCCTGCCAGGCAAAACGGTAAATAATCCCGATTGCGCCAACAACGCACGCAAACACCAACAAATACGCACAAACCTACTTTGTAAATTTCCCCGATTTCCCCAGCTCAATACTTGATGTCGCAAGTCACCGTTCTCAACTACTACAATGTGTAACAGGTTCCGTTCAAAGATACTCGTCTGCACAAATGTGATATCAGGCTGATTGACCTCCAAGTAGTTTTCATATATCATAGAAACTTCAGATGCTCACTTTTAGCTACTGACTCTGGGAAATGTACTGGCCACTTACCTGGCCACTGTAGTCCCCAATGTGTGCTGAGTGCTATTTTGTTATGGCGTAGTAAACAAACCATCCTTTGGTTTCCTTTATAAGATCTTGTTCGTAAGCCACTTCCATCATTCCGGATTTTGATTTACTAATGTTCACCCTATACAAGAAGCAAGAGTAACTTAAGGTAGATTTTAATTCTCACTAATGGAATACAAAGCGAATTTGTGTTTTTTGCTATATAATTGGCGGGTCGTAGATTTAAAACTTCGAACTGGTGAAGCTAAATAATATAGTTCACCTGAACATTTCATACAGAGTAGCAAGAGGCTTGCAAAGACAATAAAAATGATCGTATCCCATAGAAACTTCATATGCTCACTTTTATCTACTGACGCTGGGAAATAAACGGACAAATCTGCTCACTCTAGTCACTAAATTATTACTGGGGGCTATTTTGTTATGGTCTGGTAAACAAGGCATCCCTCTCGTTCTCATTCATAAGCTACCAACATGATTCAGAATTTTGTTTCAACCTATACAAGGACCAAGAGTCACTCAAGGCATTTCTTTTACTGAGGAGGTTGATGTGTGAGCAGGAAGAGTTATAGATAGGAGGCGCAATTTATGAGGATGTGTGAGAAAGATAACGGTTATGAACAGGTTTTGTTTGTAGGGCTTCGTGCGAAGAAGCTCCCGCGAAACTGGCCTGACGTGCATTAGGTCTGAAGGTTAGACTTGGTGGAAGCAATAATATAGTTCGTCTGAACGTTTCATATATAGTAGCGAGACGCTTGCAACGATTCGTCAGAGGAAATAAGTTTTAGAAGAAAATGACTAATCACCCACAAGATTTTTATGCATGTGTATCTATAGCGGTAGGAATGTTTCTTTTTTTACTATTTTCAAAACATTTCTAAATATTATTTACGAATTTACATGACACCTTAACGAACTACGTTTCTGATCAAACTATGGCGTGTTCACGAGCTGGATGGAACGCAACAAACGCATTCAAATGAGAGATTCTTACTCTGGAGATTAGAGTTGTGTCCTAAATATATATATATATATATATATATATATATATATATATATATATATATATATATATATATATATATATATATATATATATATATAACGGGTATTCACTAAGTTGTTTTTTTTTTCAGAAAATTCCATAAATGAGCCAGCCAGTAAAGTCGAACCCACTTTTCAGTATCTTTGAGCAATCAGCTTTTAAATATGGTGGATATTATCTACTGTGTGGTCGGGAGATAAATGACTTTGTCAGATCTATTTGTCAAAGACACACCACGCATGCCTTTCAAATACAGGAAAATCTGACCGGGCGTCTCTTTCTTTTTCTTTCTACTCAGATTATTACATTTTCCTTTCTTTTTTCTCTCTCATTCTTTCCTCTATGACTCTCAATCTCTCTTAGTTTCATTTTTCTTTTACTTACTTTAATTTTCATTCTTTTTCACTTTACTTCTCGCTTTTCAACAAGAGCCTGTTTCTTACTTTCTTCATGAATTTATTCTCCTTTTCTTTCTCTTTTTCGTTATTTGTTACTTGGTTTCTTTTTCTTTCTTCTTTAACTAACGTATGATTCTTCTTTTTTTTCTGTTGGCATTTGACGTTATATTTGCCCTTTTTTATCTATTTTATTTCGTTTGTCGTTATCTTTTCTACTTTCATTTTCTTCTTACCGGGTGCTTTCTTTCTGTATTTTGGTTCTGAAGTCTTTCTATCTTGAGTGAATGAGTTCTACATTTTCACTGCCATGTCCTGCCCTTTTCTAACGAAGCAATCTTCTTTCTTCTCCCTGTACTTCATTTATCCTAAGTGCTACGAAAGAGAATTATTTAAACCACACAATCTGATATAACCTCAGACGAACTTGCCTTGTATCAGTCGGCTAGTCACCCCCGTGATGTCGACTCTGCGAGTAATTCTCGAACAAACTGGTATTGCCTGAGTCAATTTAACAGACTATTTTTTTATGTTATATACTACAAAACAAAGACAGTAAATCTTTTTCATCGACAGTTTGAAAAGTCTTTGTTTGGAAAACTTCACAACTTATTTAATTGTTCTCTGAGGAACTTCGATTGTCTGTTATATTTGTCTACTGAAAAGGTTCTTTTTTTAAGTAACGTTTCCTTTGAAAATATTTTTAGCTGTTGGAAACTATCTTTTTCAGCTAACCATCACTTCTCATTATCGATAGAGCAAAGAATTTGAAATAGGCTTTTTCTTGGAATTTGGCTTTAACTTATTTAAAAATTAGAGATCTCTTTTCATCTTTTCTCTACTTTAGTGTGGCCTCTGTATTTTTAAGAGTTAACCTGTTTCTTTTTTTTACAAACGTCAAAAGTCACGGAGGTCGCCGGTGTATCGGTAAATTGGGTATTTCGTCAAATTCGAGATTACTGCTAAACATTAACCTTTTTCTACAGAGATATGTCAAAATTAAATTGGAAATCAAGGGTAATCAGCAAACTGGAGTTTAGGTTGGTTTAGTTTGGTCTGGTTTGTTTTACGGCATATCAACCTGATTGGGTTATTTAATGCCGACATGATTTTTATTGCTGGTAATATCTTGCCAAAAATGTGTTGGTGGTAATATTTATCTCTTCAAAAATGTATTGTAGGTAATATATGTCCCTTCAAAAATGTATTGCTGCTAATATTTTTTCCTAAAAAATGTACTGCTGGTAATATCTTTTTCTCAAAAATGTATTGCTGGTAATCTTTATTTTCTTTAAAAATATATTTCTGGAAATAGATTGTCCTCAAAAATTTATTACTGGTATTAAAACCTATCTTTACACTTTCATGGTGTTTTACCCCCAGTTTGGAGGTTAACTCTATGCCCATAGTTGGTATCCTAACAGGTGATACCACCTCGGGACAGGGTTTATCTGTGAACACCTGCAATTAAAAGGTGGTTCCAGGCTTCTCAAACCTCCTGGTCAGAGGCCTTGCTGTTGAACTTCGTTTATCGTCTTACCAAAGACGGCTGGAGGTTAGGATAATATTTTTTTTATGAATAACTGACTCAAAGTTTAGTTGTATCTCCGTTAGCCACATGATTGAATTCACTCTGTCATACACTGGAGCGGCAAGTGGAGCACCTCGAGGTGGTGTAATGGTTAGCAAGCTTGTCTCGCTAGAACAATTACGACTGAGTAGTGAGTTCGATCCTCAGTGGCTACCCCCTACTTTCGGCCTTGTGCTACATCTATTCTTGGAATGATAAGTTCTTTAATAATTGACTGACGTATTTCGGCCCGAGTCGAATGCAGTCATATTGCAGTATTAATGTTGACAGATAATTCTACGAACACTGAGCGAGCAGTGCTCTAAACCGCTCTTCAGATCATTTTTGTCAGTTGGCTGCAGGTTATTCTTGAATTAATACCTGAACTGACTTTCAACAGTCGCAAATAAGTCTACTGGTAGATAGTTGAACAAAAGAAAATTTTTTTGAGAAGATTACACCTTGTCAAATATCTGGATTTTTGGGACGTACTATTAACTTCTTCCTACATTTTCATAATGCTTTTTGGGGTGAGCAATGACTTGCGTCTAAGTTCCATCCCTTGATAGTTATTGCTATGGAGATACCACACAGCTGTTCTGTGATATCCTTGGATTGCTCTTCAGAGACCTCTGAATAACCCAGAAACACCTGTATGTTCTTCTAGGTTGTCTAGATCGAGGTGATATATGTTATGTCGATACAATTTTCAACAGAGTTATTACCATATTTATAAACTAGTATCTTATATATTTTCTATAATTCTGCGTTGACCAAATTCTTCTTCTGACGTCCTAACAGACCTGCTCCTTAAAAACTTGTCAATTACATTGTTCCTCTGTTGAATAAGACTACTAATTCTGGATTGTAGGAAGAGATTTGTTGCATACATTAGGTCTTGGAGTTACATGAGATAGAAAGGTTAATATGGGAGGTGTTTATTTTAATTATGCCATGTTCTGCATGATTGTAGTTTAAAATCCAGTACAACACATGTCGACTATGTAAGGCACGGCACATAAAGCCTGTAATCTTAAATATATTGAATAATCGATCTATCTTGATCATTCGGCATATCAACACTGTCGTATTTTTCATTTAAAATGTCACGAATGGAAAAATCATCTCAAGTTTCCAATATATCCATTATAATTCCATCTGGTTCAACTGCTTTTTTTCTTTTCACTTTGACCAGTGCTAATTTCAATTTGGACTTTAATATTTCTTATCCTTCCATAATTTTTGATCGCTGATTTTCCTCTCGCGTTTTAGAAGAGGTTTCCAGTATCTTCGTTCCATCTTTTATCTTTTACCAGAGCCCAGTCATTTAATTTGATACATCCTGTTCATCAGGTATTATTTTTACTCTTCATGAATTTGTCAACAAATTATACATTTTCAAACATATTTAACTGTTAAAATATTCGATGCAAAAATTCTTCCGAAACTATGATAATAAATGGTACATAAATAGTTTATCTGATCTTCTCGGCAGTTCATTAATATAAATTAGTATCTTCTATGTTTTTACAATGCAAGTCATTGAATACACTTGGTATATTAAGTTATCTGTCACGTTACAACAAGGAGATCAAACAGACAACACTTTTCTTACAACATGCGCAATGCTCAAAGGAGCTGGAGTCCAAGTTGGTATCGTACCCTCGGCTGATCAAGGAAGTCACACATTTCTAATGTGAACCACTCATTACTAGAAGTACTTTAACAAAGCCTTCTTGCATTTAAACTAATCTTGTCATCTCAAATTTTAAATCAGAGTAGTTTGTATTTTTTTTAACTCATTTTGTTTTCTATGATTGTGTCAATTGATACAGCAGCACCAATAATACGACAGCTCTTGATGTATCTAGCTTAATAGCAACCGAACGACGATGGTATATCACTCAGTCTGTCTGAAAATTATAGTCCAACGATATTGTGGGCATTTCACTTTCTTCAGTTTTTCGGAAGGTCAGATGCTTTTACCATTTTTTTAAAACTTACTATCCATACTTTCAACTAAATTACCAGTGTAGATACACGCATATGTTGTACCAATATACAAAACTCTCAGTAGGTGAGTTATATGCTCAATGTTAACTACAAAACCAACATTATTATTATTGTTGCTGTTGATATAACTATTGTCCTATGATCAGGAAAGGACAACATGAAATAGTCATATGTACATTTGTAATTTCTAACGAATTAATATAATTTTATTTTTTTATCACCTGACGTGAAAATTTTTTAGTGAATACGCGTATATGAACAAAAGCCACGTTTTAATTTACACAGTATTTATTTCGTCAGTACACCCAAGAAAACTTACTAAAACTCTTTAAAATAAAATGGATGGTCTACACAGGGGTATGCAGTAAAAAAAAATCATGTCTAAAGTCATGGAAATTGTGCATTTATGTGCAAAAGAAAACCTGCTTACCCACAGGCATCTTACATCGATAAGACAGCTTATGAGCTTTGCTTTTGAACAAAATTGTTTGTATTTCCTTGAGACATGGGCTGTTATGGGTCCCTTCACTGTGTCTACTAGAACCTTTTTAATCGGTTGCCAGCCACGTCAGGAATTATTTATATCCCCATGGGCTTCATCTTTTTACATTTCCAATTCAATACATGATAGTTTTTGAAGAACCTTGTATTTTTATTGATTTGTGTTTTCTACTGCTTATTAACCATTTGCAGGTTATTTAAAGCCCGAAGTTATTTTTAAATTGTAAGAATTGTTTTTGGGAGTTAATAATGATAAATGATACAAGCCTAACTAATTAACCCATAGCTGGAGGAAGATGTGGATTCCCAACGTTTTTTGAGTGTACGTACGGAAACCAATGTCTCAATGTTATACTGTCGTAACACTTGCATTTTGAGAGATTTTTTAACATCTTAGGAGATTATTATTATTATTATTTTACATACATTGATTCCTGGTGTGTGCTCATTTTTTCCGGGTCCCGCCCAGAGACTTAAGTTTAGAAATGTCATCATGACATTTTCCACTGACAAATATATATATATATATATATATATATATATATATATATAGATAGATAGATAGATAGATAGATAGATAGATCTCTTCGTACGGTATGGACTGTACTCGTGAGAACAATTTTTTTTTATTTCTTTAAGGCATGAACTTCCAGGAATCCCTTCCAATAGTCTACTGGAATCTTTTTCAACCAATCCTAGGGCTCTAACTACAACAGGGATCGTTGATGATCCCATGTGCCCCATTTATTATTATTATTATTATTATTATTATTATTATTAAACAGAGAAAACCTAGTTTTTATCAGTATGCATAATATGAAAAAGAAATATGAAAAGAACCTTTGTAGCACTGAAACAAGTGTTAACAGTGATGCCCATTTTTCAGAGCTAAGATGTTTTTAAGTATAACTGTATGGAAAAAAAGTTGTTGAGAGAATCCTCAGGTAAAGAGGCACCTCAACACATGACTGATGTTGCAAGTTCAAAATTCGCTGGTTTTTGAGTGTTTTATGAAAACACATCTCCTGTTTCATCCGTCATCCATTAGACTAAATGGTCCAAATCCATTAGTGTATTTTTTTTCATTTGAGAATGGAATCCCACTTTCAAAACTCTATCGCCTTCTCTTGAAAGCAGAAACGGAAAGAAAGATTATCTCTATATGAAGAAACTCCACATTGGATTGATATACGTTGCTATCTCCTCGAAGGACTTCTGTGCGTTTTTTAAGGGCCGTAACTATAAGAAATCTATATACTTACAAAAATGACGCCCGATGATACACAACGTCGAGATTCTGTATAATTCTTCTGAAATTAAAAATGCAGGCAAATAATCACATACAGACATTAACTTCCGGAATATTTCGGACTAAAGAGTTAGAGTAATATAAAGCCTGTTTAGACCCTATAATAAAAGACGGTATCTTCTCTTTTGTCTTTACAAAATGTCTCAATGCTAAAAGTCATATGTTTGTGCATATCTATCTATCTATCTATCTATCTATCTATCTATTACTCTCTCATTTAGATGTATATCAAGCACCTGCAATAAACAATTTTATATTAAACGCGAAACCAAACACATAAAATATTCCATAATAGAAGAATGATCATTCCTGTCAAACACACAATTCAAACAACTATATTGTTCTACCCACTGTTTCACAACTGCAATTCAAAACGAACTTATCTAACTAAACATATCGTTTCTCACAACTACGTCTAAAACAATAAAGTATTGGATTAATATAAAACTAAATATTAAGGATGAATTTACTCGTCTCTTAATGGTTCTTGAATGTTCTTTAAAGTTGGAAGCCAGAGTATGAATGTCATTACCTCTCTCTGTATATATATATATATATATATATATATATATATATATATATATATATATATATGGTGTGATGGGCAAGTTGTCGCCATTTTATAGTTTTAATTTCGCTCATGGATGTGAGAGTGGTGTGAGGCATAACAACTAGGAATGTAAATTCGTAGAGCCGAGTTGGAATTCCTGGTGAGGTAATCACTTTCACATTTATACGCAAATACTCTTCAAAAATCTATGAATCCATCACTTCTCGACCTACCTGTGGCTGACCAAAGAGTCTGCTGTAAAAATTAATTCCAGAAACTAAAAGCTGACAATCAGTTTTCGCAGAAAAGAATTTCTCCAGTTCTACTATTAATTCTTTCACGAATCGAAAAGAAAATTTATCACCAAAGCTTACATCACGTCTTGCACCAAAGGAGGGTTGTTTTAGTTTATTCAGGTTAAATACTGAAGTGCTAAACTTAAGTTTGTTTATGTTATTTGAGTCAAGTTTATTTCTGTTTTTCTATTACATGTTTTAACAGATTCGCCTCAAGCAAGGCGCTAATGCCACTAAACACGACTATTGGGATTTGGAAAGAGAGAAAAGTCATTAAAAAAACTTAACACCCTATACTAAACAATAATCAAGGGATAAACCTCTACTCCTGTTCAAATGACAGATGAGGGGTTTAGATTGAGCGATAGACGAGCCTGTCTGTACCTATTTAATTTATGTATATATTATTGTATTTTAATTATTTTACATGTGACTACGGTTCTAAAATACACCGGATATCGAGATCTTTAAAAACTGTTATTTTTTCGGTCCTAAAATACACTTCAAGATCTTTCAGAATCGTTATGTCTTTGGATCTAAAATATATTGGAAATCAAGTTCATTCAGAATCGTTGTTTTCGGTTCCAACATACACTGGAAATCAAGATCTTTAAGAATCGTTATATCTTCGGTTCTAAAATACACTAGACATGTAGATTTTTAAGAATCGTTACGTTTTCTGTTTTAAAATACACCGGGAATCAAGTAGATCTTTAAGAACCGTTAATATCCATTCCAATATTTTATAGAATGAATTTTTGAGGCCGTCATACCATCTTCCTTTCGAGTGTGCAGATAAATGCAAAATCTAGAACTTTTATTATTTCACGGGAAACAAAATAAATTAAATTAGAATTCCTTTCTTTAGTGCTACCTATCGTTAAAGTTGAAGACGTGTATTTGCATCGTGAGATAACGTCTGTTCTTCCCTCTTGGATAATTTTGTACGCTGTTCAAATCGCCGTCGTATAGACGTTGTCATAAAACATGTCTGTTAAAGAGAGTTGTTAGATAATTATGTAACCCTTTGGTCATAAGCTTTGCTTAATGGCGGTTTTATATCACATTCTCGTTTAATACGACTGGCGCTTATTGCTGGACAGCTCAATCTATCTTTAGATAAGATATTTGATACGTACGACAGAAATCATACTTTCATATCGAAAAGACGCGCCTGGCGTAGAGCGATGGTAAACCTCGCTGTCATCGAAGATGTTTCATTGTTTTAGTGAGTCTAGTGCTCGCTAGGGACATAAGTTATAAAGAACGTAAGTCATAGTGATAGGGACGTATGTTAATTTACTAGGACACTGTCTGTGACCTGAGATATTACACGCTGGCTGACTAACATGAACCTGTCTAGCTAAATAATTACTTACATTACTATAAAATGCATATGATATATCATTTAAATTACATTTCAAGCATACAAAGCATAATGCGTCAATCTTTAAAATTTGTTTATACACTTTATATATATATATATATATATATATATATATATATATATATATATATATATATATTTTTTTATTATTAGAGATTATAATAAAAACATTTTGAAATCGCTACATAAATACTTTCATGTTTCAATATTACAATTGTACTTCTTCAGGCGATGGTAAGTAAATGGTGATTAAGTGATTTTAAAGTAAACTTTTAAAAAAATGTTACCTCTTTATCTTTCGAATACTTTTGTGTATCAATTTCAAAAGGTTTTTATCATAATCTCTTATAATAAAATAAAATAATAATAATAATAATAATATATAAATGCACAGACTTATATATATATATATATATATATATATATATATATATATATATATATATATATATATATATATATATATAAATAAAAAAAAAAGAACAGTAAGATATAAAATCCGGTGTTCTTATAGATATTTTTTATTTTACAAAATAGTGCTCAATGTAAATTTACAGAGCATTAATATTATAAATTAATTGATTTAAAATATGTTTTTTCGCTACACAGTTCCAACCATGTTTCAAAAATAGAAGCTTAAAGCAAAATTCGCTTGAAGATGAAATGGAACTAATGCTTTTAATTTAATTGCAAAATTAAATTCGGGGTTTTAACCTTCTATTTTTGAAACATGGTTGGAACTGTGTAGCGAAAAAAAATATTTTAAATCAATTAATTTATAATATATATATATATATATATATATATATATATATATTTTGTGATCGAAATAAAAGTATAAAATTAATATTACAAGACATATTAAAAATTAAAAAAATAATTAATAGAAAAAATGTACAATAAGGAATATCCTTATTGTACATTTTTCTGTATTAATTTTGAATCTCCCGTTGAAGCCTGAAGAGCGGGAGCGAAACCGGTTGCTCCCCCCCCCCCGAGTTGTTGTGTTTTTGTTTTTTTTAATTTTTTTTGTTTTTAATATGTCTTGTAATATTAAATTTTATACTTTTATTTCGATCATTAAATTTTGTACCTACAAAATGTCTTTTTAAAATATCTTTATATATATATATATATATATATATATATATATATATATATATATATATATATATGTATGTGTATGTCTGCCTTTTTATGATTCATTCCATTTTCAGCTGTATCATTTAATTACAGAAATTGGTTGTGTACTCACTTTTTTTCCGTTCTCCCTCTTACCTTCCGCTTGTCTTTTGTGTGACAAATTCTATAAGATTCCTTTCTTCATGATGTGTCCCAGAAATGTTAAAGGTCTTTTTTTCTGATTACAAATATAAGAATCTTGGTTGATTACATTCTTCTTAAAACCATTTTGCTTGCATGATCTACCGCTTCTATTATCAGCATCCTTTTGCAGAACCAAATTTCTCTTGCCACAAATCACATTTTCATCTCTCAGGGGAACCGGTCAACGTTCACAATCGAATAGAAGGATTTATATTGAATAATACTTCAGAGGAATTTTGCACGATTTAAAAAATATAAAATTACTTATAGTCTATTTTTTGATATTCTATTTCAAACATTGTTGCTTTATTTTATATCAAAATGTAATGCGAATCAGGATCGAATTCACTTACTTGCAGTTAACAAGCATAGCTTCGATAACCATACCAAAATGTCTGTGGTATTTTGCTCCTTTTATTTAATTAATAATCTAAAATTACCACCGTGGAAAATTGGGCAGTTAAGTAAAGCGCTTGGTGTGTATCCGACCAGTCTCTGTTATAATCTAACTAAATCGATCAAAAAATAAAATATTCTTGTCATATCTTATATGGAGTTTCCCAGTCCTCACTTACCTGTCTTGAGTGATGTCCAAAGGTCTAGGCAGACATATTTGGCATTATATTCCACTGTATAGCCCCTTTCCTATAGTAGGATAGGTTGATTTCCATTCGGGGTAAAATCTGCAGTTTGATATGATCTGTATTGCTCTCAAACATTATCTTCATAGCTTTTAGCAATCTTTGAGCATTTAGTTTTAAATATCGTCTGAAGAGATATTTACAGAAATATCTAATTTACGCAGAGGTATTCTTGAAAACTGATTTCAAAGTCTTAAATCGTTGATATCTTTCTTTTAGACACATTGAATGAAAAATATATTTAAACCAGAATTTTAATTATGAATAATCACAAGCAAAATATGCAATTTATTTTTACTGTATTCGATAAAAAAGAACTTTGTAAAAGACTACAAAAAAGATACGTAATGAATAAGATTTGTTTGATCATTTTTATTATAATTAAGAAAAACAAAACATATATAAAAGTTTATATAACACAAGAATACAGAATACACTAAAAATATTGCACTGTATAACATATTGCATCATGATAGAGCTACATTTTTCAGTATAATCTTTCTTTGAAGTAAATGAAAGCCTTATTTGATAATACAGCGATTTACTAATAAAGTGCTTGTGTAATGCATCTTGTTTATATACAATTTGTAAAGCTTCAATAAATTATAAATTCTAAACGCCTGCGCTATAAAGCTTTCACTGATCACCGGACTGAAATTCCAGCTCTGTGATTTTGAACCTAAGCTTATTCTTTAAACTCGTCTCCTCAAAAAACGGTAAAAAACAAAAAAATAATTGCATCAGCAATTATCATGTGAAGCCTCAACATTGAAGATAAGTATAATACGATGCCATCAAAATCAGCCTGCCCTATTCAGACATACGAAATATTACACACCTCTCTCTACCTGGGTTACAGGGCAAGTATTCTGACGTGGTATATCTCTTTGACCCGCCAGTAGTCACCCTCGCAGCTGCGGTCCGAGATGCCACGTAAACGAGGATGAATCGTCCTAATTCCATTCGCATTGCATTAATAAAAAAAGAAAATCCACTGGGACATCTTCTAAACAAGAACTGCTGCTTTATGGAACAGACTCCCAACATAATGAATTCACGACCACTACAGTATTTACCTATTCAAGTGTAGCTTTAACCGCCTTACGGTCATATCAATTTGAAACACCGGTATACGGTCATATTAAGCAACGTCAAGCTTGGTCAGTACTTAGATGGCTGATCGCTTGGGAAGACCAGGGACTAGAAATTTTATATGCATGTTGGTTAAATTCCTTTATGCGTAAGTTCCCTTAAAGAAGTTATGAATTAAATTCTATCTCCCAAATATGGGTTAAATAGTAGAACTTGCATAAGCAAATCATAATTATCCCCCCAAACATCTTATAATAATAGATTATTTTATGGCTTTAAATAAACTAGTAAAGGTTGATAAACCATAAAAAGAAATTAGTCAATAAATCATGCTAATGATTACATAATAACATCACAAACCGGATTTTTGCTACGATTTCATACACTAATCATTTACCTTGATTGATTGTTGGTGTTGGTATTGGTTGAAAGTTAGTAAAAAATGTTATTTTGAAATAATGGCAATACCCAATCTAATTTAAATTGGAAAATGTTTCGTATCCATCGAATGTAACTATCTAAACATTCACGTCTATCTATAGACACTGATAAAACAAAGACATCACAAACGCGAAGTTAGTATTTGAAACTCACACAATTCTTTGCAAGGCCATAAGACTAATAAGAATATGTTGAGACGCGCGTGTCTAAACGTTTTCTTTTAAATATCCCAGCTGCTCTTTGGAACGAAAATGATTATCTCGTGCGCATCTGCAAGTCTGCAACTAAAGGGCCCGGTTTGATCTTTAGGGAGCCAGTATATCAACAAGTTACCTCTACGGGGCGATGTGATAGACTCTGTTTACGCTTCGAGAGGAACCAGGTTTATTGAAGCCAAGGAACGTAGCAAACATAATGAGATTTGACGCAAAAAGAACCTCTCGGGAGCCGGCGATCCGAAGCGCTGAAATAGGAATGGTCGACACCTGCTTTTTCTGGATGTGATGAATTTGAAGCAGGAGATGAAACCTTCTGGTCTGCTGAGTAATATTGCCGACAGACTTGCGTTCGTCGAGTACATGTGTGTATGGACTTCGCACGTACATTAGATGAAATATCTATATATTTTACGCGCTTGTTACGATAAGTGTCCTATTTATTTTCTTAGAATTAATGGACAGATTTGGGTGCGGGGGTAGGTAAATAAGCCTAAAGACAGCATTTATTGACTTGGTTACAAGTGTTTAAAAGACAACACTCACCGCCTGGTCGTTATATAACGGTTTACAAGATAATAATGCACAGGATGTATCGCGAGTTCGCTTCACGCTGAGTTCTCTGATATAGCATTAATAATTTCTAAGGAGATTCTTCTCCCCTCACAGGAAAAAAATATAAGTATACAAATTTTATTTTTAAAAATTGCTTATTTCATATTTGTTCTTAATTTGCACTACAATAAAAATATGAATATAGTTTAAGTTAGTACTGCCTGTAGGTAGTTTAAAAATAAGAATATAGTGTAAGTTAGTACATAAGGTAGTTTAAAAATATATGAATATAGTTTAAGTTAGTAATATGTGAATATTTTTTAAGTTAGTACTTACGATACTTGTATATAGTTTAAGTTAGTGCTTAAGGTACTTATAGTTATTTTCCAAGCATAGCTTTGATGTGGCACAAGGCCGAAAGTATAGGGCATCTAGCGAGGATCGAACTCACTTTTCAGTTGTAACTGATCTAGCAAGACAAGCTTGTTAACCATTACATCACGCCGAGGTGCTCAACTTAAGCTACTTATATGTGAATATAGTTTAATTTAATATATATGAATATAGTTAGTATATATGAATATTGTTTAAGTTAGTAATTAAATTACTTATATATAGTTGAAATTACTACTTAAGGTACTTATATATAATTATATAGTTTAAGTTAGTACTTAAGGTAGTTTAAAAATAGTGTAGGTAGTTTAAAAATATGAATATAGTTTAAGTTAGTACTACTTGTAGGTGGTTAAATTTTCTTTTATATATGCGGCATCTTCTGACATCTATAACAAAGATAGTTCCATGAAAAGAATTCCAACAGAAGCAACAACTAAAATGAATGGCACATGTAAATAATAACGTGAATAATGGCATAATCAAAATGTTCACTTTACACCTAACTTTGAAGAAATATTTTACAGAGGAATCTCCGAGGGATACGAGAAAGAGCGATGAAAGTTTTTGAAATTCAGAAACCTAATTCTCTTAACTTTTTTTTAATAGAAAAGTTTTATAAATTACAGTAACGCTAACAATGAATGTATTCATTTGTGCCCAATTTATACTGTATAGAAAAGTATATTCTAAACGTATTCTTCTAAATAAATAAACGGCAAATTCTCTCCGTCCGCCCGTGTGTCTGAAACCCTTGTAAATTGGAGCACACTGTCTCAACATAGATATATAACATTTTGGTATCAGCTAGATACCAGGATTAAGAATTTGCTTTTCATCTGTTCCTTGAACATCCAGTATTGGTGTGTATATCACAGTTAAAAATTCAAATCTTAAAATAGCAGAAAAAAAATTAATGATTTTGAGAGTTTTTAATTGATATTGAGTTTAACGTAACACGAAAATTTTCTGTTTTCAATTCAGTTTACAATAACTGCAAAACTTTGTGAACTAAGGAAATCAATTTTATTTCTTCTAAATATCAAGGAATCAGTGTTAAGGTGAGAGGCTTCGTGACGCGAGGTTTAGAAGTTCTGCACAATTCTTGATTGAACTCAACTGAATTGAAGTTCCACGGAGTTTATTTGAAGAACAGAATTTTCGGCCTGAATTGGAATTTCGGCCCAAATTGGAGTTTCGGCGCATATTGGTCTTTTGACTGGTACTGGACATATTACCCAAATCAGAAATAAATTCAGGTTTTTGAGTTCTATGGAATGAATTGAGGAATGCAAATTTATTTCTTCAAAATTATAATTGCTGTTTTCTAACCTGAACTAGAGGTTCTTTTAGTTTTGCGCCGGAGGCCGAATCTGCCCTCCGTACTAGCTAGCTTAAAAGTCGGCAAAGAGTGCGATTTTAAGCTAGATAGTAATATATTATAATTTACCTAGCCATGAGTGAATACATAATGACGCTGTTTTCCATTAGGTCATTTTTGGTATGTGGCAGGAGATGTTCAAATCTGTGCTTGTGTCTACGTCGAGTAATATTATTAGTAATTGACAAACATATTTTGTTTAAGCATGAACGAAAAAAAATGGCATCAAAAGGAAACAGAAAATCATATCCATCTCATAAGATAAGTAATATAATCTGGGCACCTGAAAATGACAACCGTGTCTTGAATAACATTTATAATAAAAATAGTTACAGTAATTGAAGGGGCCTAGAATCATTCCCAGTGGCGTAGCTAAGGGGGCGAGGTGGGGGCCGCCCCGGGTTCCAGCACAAGAGGGGTGACACAATGTCACCCCCAACAAATTTTTTCAACCAGGCTAAGTTGCCAAAAATAGTCTGAAAACAGTGGTGGAGACAAAGGGTTTTACAGGCGGGCATATGACTCCCCAGAAATAATTTATGACCCCAGTTTTGCCCCCCCCGTCAGAATTTTTCTAATAAATTGTCGGTAGATTTGTGAGTAGGAAAAATAGCAATGTTTTCAGCTTTTGAACTGATTATTTTGTGGTATTGGATTTTGTCTTGGATCATACATGTAAACAGTAACGTACCGGTCAGTAGAGTAAAGTAGAGGTAGAGCATGTATGAAAATTTAGCTACAGCTAACCATTCAGCATAGGGTGAATCGGGGTCATTGGGGAGACATTTGAGCGGACCGCCATGGGTGACGTTTACTGTAGCTACGCCACTGATCCTTCCAATCTCTAATCATTAAAGTAATGTTTTGTAACAGTAGGTCTTCATTCAGGATATAAAGTTGTTACATGTTTTCGTTTGTTGTTCGTATATTCTACGAATGATCTCTTCCGTTGCATTTTGTCTTCTTACTAACTCTGGTCGCTTTTTGAGACTATAGTCTAGAAATATTGAAATGTTATTTTAAATTAGACGCAGATGGAATGCCAAGTGCACAAGAATGATATATTCTTCTCTTTGCTTTTAATGAAGATCACAAAACTGTCAAAGCTGCTCGAGACATTTGTACTCTGAACGGAGATTAAATACTTCAAAACAGACAAACAATATCAATCTGTCTGTTGAAAAAATGAACAGGCTATTCAGGATGCTATTCAGATGAAGAGACATGGTCGACGATACAGTATGATTATTCAACATGACAATGCTTATCCCCCATGTCGTTAACATAACGAAACATGCAATTAAACAGCCAGCTCGGTTGTTTAAGTTCTGCTACACATGTCATATGTTTCTGATTTAGTCTCTTGGGACTACCACCTTTAACAGTCACTCTCTAACAAGGTGAGTGTTTCGTTCAATAATGATGTGAAGATTTGAGTCCAAACCTATTAATTTCTATCATTAGTTGGTTGTTGGTAGGAGGTCGTAAACAATGAACGGGGATACATTGTTAAATAATTCTCACAGAAGTATTAACCTAATATCTGTCATGAGGCCTATTTGGGGATCTGGTAAAATTACACTCACTATATGTTATTCCTTGTATTTACATTGAATTTCTATCATACATTGCATTTGCAGAAGTATGTTTTACAACACTTAGCCTTTAAATTTTTTATTAGTAGCCGTAAGAAGACACTTTCTGTTGTAATTTTATATTTCACGAGTAGAAAAATAATGACTATTGTAGTGACACTGGCAAATTAATATGCCTAATTTTCATAAGTGCAAGAGAAAGCCTATATAACTCGTCATTGAGATTAACGTAGGAGGAAGACAAGCTTAGCGTCTTCTGTGTCTGACTTCTGTTGAACTCTCTGTTTTGACAGAGAGGAACCCGGACGAAGCTTTGCCGAAGAGCACAGTTTTGTCCGGGGAGGTAGACAGGCCCTGAACCCGTCTAGGCGGATTCAAAGGATATATTTTTGGCCGAGTCTACAGGCTCGGATAAACACGTTAAACTCGGCCTTGTGCCACATACATTCCTCGTGGGGGGTTTGTTAAATACCGAAGACAAGCTTAGCGATTGACTAATGCTAAACTTCGACTTCATATCAATTATTTTGGAAAGTATTTTTTTATTATTTCTAATCAATATTATTTTTTTGATGTTTTATACACATATATATCGGGTGTTCTTGTTTCTATAAAAATCGACAATGGTAACTACTGAAATTAAACATAAGGAATAAATAAACTCCGAAGACACCTGTCTGGGCCAAAACTGCAGATTAAAAAAATTTGGCAGTTAATGGGTTAATAAAAAGTATTAAGATAGATTATAGAACAAAAGCGAAATAATCTCTATAAAAATCAATAATTAATAAAAAAAAATATGCTGGATATCACTTCACCCGAAGCAAAGTAATAAAACCATTAAGACGCAAGGGGTTATTGGGTGTAGAAGAATATGAGAAAAAGAAAACAATATTAAGGAGAGAGAAAACAATAAAAGAAAAATAATAAAAAAAAAACTTCAATATAATGATTGGAATTACATTTAAATATTTGAAAATAAAAGTTGACAGGAAAGCAAAAAGCCAGAAAAGTGTTCTACAAACGAGAAGTCATAGAGAAGAAACTGTTAGTAAAGAACTTACGGTTTCGTCTACCACCTGAATTATAAAATAATGAGATCATATCACAAATTTTGTCATACGAGTCTTTTAACTCATTATTGTCATAGGATCACCATATGTACTACAACCGAAATAGAAGTGGTGTATCTTCGACAAGACAGGCCAACCACCTTCAGACTGGTTTGAATTCCAAAACCGATTGTAACTCAGGTCTGTAGAACTAATTCTTCCCTGCTATTTATCTATATCGTATGGATTGATAGTTTTGTGGATTCCGAGAAGAAATCCGGTCTCCAATGAATGACAAACGCAGGAATGAAATATAACAAATAAATGTATTTACACAATAATATAATTGGTAATACGGTTAGTAAATCCAGAAACGTGGTTAGTATCAATAATAATATATATATAGTCTGGTAAATCCAGTCTCGAAGTAGGACTTCCTTAGAGTCTACGTGCATGTAACTGTGACTTCTACAAGCGGTTACCTCACACTATTACTATACCTCCTACTCAATCACAATCTCTCTCTCTCTACTCTGACTGACTCTGGGTATTTAACGGCAGCAGTTCAAGTACACACTGGTCGAGTCCACTTGTATGAAAAAAGGGGTGGACCCCATAACAGATACCTTTCCCAAGTGTACTAGCACGTAATTAAATATAATGAACTCGACTGTAATTTGAACTCTCCACTTAAATTCGAGCCTTATTCCATTACTTAACAGTTCCTGCAATCTAGTACTGCTCTTAAATTCGTGAAGTCTAGGTAGAAAAAGGATAGCTCATTCGAACAATTACCATGAAAATATAGAGAGAGAAATCACAGGGATTCTAAGGTAGTGGGAATGTAAGAGAAGCAGAGATGCCAGGACAAGAGTAATAACATTGCAGATTCTTCTTTGTAGATCGTCAGAAATATGTAAATATATATAAAATGTATCAGATCAAATATGGCAGTAATATTCACTGCATGGATGAAATGTAGATTTATAAATCTGTAAGAAGATTTCTGGCTAGAAAAATTGTCCCGCACGGAACAATGAATTCATCTTTCACAGCAGCAAACGTAGTACACACACACACACACACACACATATATATATATATATATGAAAATATTATTCTAATAATTCTTTATATTACTAACTAATTTTATTTGTATTATTATTTTTGTTCAATGTACTTTTCATTTTTCAAGTGTATCTAGGTTTTTTTCAGTTATTATAATAACGCAATTATTATTCAGTCAACGATTAGAGTAGTACTTGAATTTATTAAAATATTTCGGAAGGATCTGCTTAATAATATTTAAAAAAGTATCTCAGTGAACTCTAGAGCTGATAGCCAAAGAATATTTTGGAAGTAAATGCGACAGTCTCGGAGATTATTTTATGATAATCCTTACACATTTGTTAAAAAACTGTTCAGTTCATTAGGAGCGTCAAAGCCGATATGCCACAAGCGCAACTCGCGAACCACCTGATGATGACATTTTCTGTTGCGTGGAAAGACATTCTAATCACTCCAATGTATGACGTTCCTAAGCCACAAGATCCAGAGGTCATATTTAATGAGAGTCGACTAAAACTGTGGGAAGTTCGGGAATTCGCCCGCTAATTCCCTGTTGGTAGTGAACCTGGAATAAATGGATTATCCTATAAGCTCCATAAGAAACCTTCAAACGTTCGCATGCAACTCCCCATGGAAACAAGCTATTGTACCACAAGAATGATGCTTGTCGTTTGGCATTTGAATACCTAAGTAAAAGAATGTAAAAGACATTGCAAATTTTTGACTCTTGGATGCAGAGGGCAAAATATTTTTTTTTGTTTTTTTTTTTTTTGCCCGCCATATAACGGACTTCCTGCAAGGTAACCATTATACAATCACAACTCTCTAAACGTATGCTGTACCTGGCTTCCTCGTTTGTCTGGAGTATTCACACATGATTTGGAATGCAATCATATCATCGAAATAAAATAAAAATGAGTTTCATGTAATTTGGCGTGATTTCGTAAATACTTATGGATCAGTTCCTCATGAGTTATTTCGAATGTCCCTCTTTTTTCAATTTCCCTAGTAAGGTTGGGGAAAATGATAATGAAATATTTCTGAGCAGCATTTATTCAGTTCACCTTTGGTAACTACACAAGCAAGTGGTAAGCCCACAAGGTCGGCGTCATGATGGGGTGTATCGTTTCACTACTTCTTTTCATTATGTCCATGGGACTTATATTACGTGGTGCAGTAGGCACAGCAAAGGTAGTAAGAACTAAGGAACAAATTGTCATTCTTTCTTCCACTGCTTTCATGGATGACATCACCATTCTTTTTCTGTCTAAGGTCGGTGCCGATGAACTTCTGCAGCGCTACCATATTCTCTTCTGTGACCGACAATGAAGTTTAAGCACAGGAAAAGCAGTAGCTTATCGTTAGTCGGAGGCTCTGTCGGTGAGATTCACTTCTGTATTGGGGGTGGCATGATCCGGGCAGTCAAAAGGAAGCCAGTGATGAGTCTAGGACGGCTGTATGAAATTCCATCAGCATCAAAGTAAAGGGTGCAAAAAGGGACATTAGATGAACTTGAGTCCATCGACAAAACCCATCTCCCCGGCAAACTGAAGCCTTGGTGCCTACAACCTTGTTTTCTTCCCTGGTTTCAGTGGCAGTTGCAGATTTATGATATTACTCTATCTCGTATTCAGCAGACACAACACTGTATCAACAAATACCTGCGCAAGTGGCTTGGAAGTCCACTCCGTTTCTTCATAGTACGATATACCGAAGCCGGAAAGCAAACCTGAAACTTCCCATCTCTTCATTGCTGGAGGAAATGAAAGTCAAAAATTTCCGCTTCACATGATGATAAGGGACCCATCCGATGAGTTCGTCCGGAGGATACAGCTAGATATCAAAATTGGCACAAAGTCTTCGACAGTAGAAGACACCCAAGAAGCAGAATCCAGCCTGTGAATCAAGAGATTATGTGAGCGACCCAAACCAATCGGGCTGGCCTGGGCAGCGCATGACAACCACTTTATTTCTCCGGAGAGGGTTCAAAGGGAAAACGAGAGATTATTACTGATGGAATCCTGAATTTCGAAGATGTGCATCGAACATCTCAGTCCAAACAATGCGCTTAAGTTAAATTTAGTGATATTGATCCGATGAAGTTATCATAGAACACTCTGAAGCTTTGGGGGTACACTGACAACGATATATCTGCATTATATCAAAGTGATCGAGTCATTTTACGTCACGTGCTATCTGCATGCCACAAATCACTGCAAATGTACACATAGCGGCAAAACAAATTGCTGAAAGTGGTCATGGAATTAATCAGTACACAGTATGAAACAGCTATCAAACAGCTTTTAAAGGCTAGAGATCAGAAAGTTGAACGTCCTGTGCAGAAGAACCAAATATTTCCCCAAAAGACGCTAGTGAGTGGTGCCTATGATCGGTGTGTGTTAACTGATCTTTCAACACCTCGGCAATTTCCGGTACACATCATTCAAACGGATGCACGCTCTGACATTATAGCGTTTCTCCTCCGGGTTGAATCAACGGTTACATGCTAGGGGAACGGGAAGGAAAAATCGTTACGAATCGCTGCACTGCGACTGCGTGGAAATGCGTTGACATGCTATGTGCTACCTATTGAGATGGGGTGCCATGCATTCCTTGTAGGGTCAATCGTTTCTTTCCTTTTGAAGGTGGGCATCAATGGCCGGTGCCTGAAGGGTGCTTCACGTCGTCTCCACACCAGCGCTAAAGAGGAATCGAGTTGGATCTGGTCAGGATCCCAGATAAACAAAGTTAATTAAAACCATGGTGGCGACACAGTTCTACTTCCAAAGTGAAATCTGTTTATCTTACATTCTACGTCATAGATATCGGTCGTTACGTATTAGCTAACGACCAAAAGCAAACAGTTTTAGCACAGCGTTGAAAAAGACTGACAGGTTTACACAGGTTTAAAAGACATTACCCTGTCCGGTAGCAAAAGCTGCTGGAGGTGTTGGGGTGGCCGTACTGCCTTACCCACCGAAACCGTGTTACCTCCACAGGTCAGCGGTTGCCAAAAGTATGTGCTTTCACACGTTCTACGTAGAAAATTGGGCGATAATATCCAGTTCGGCTGCCCTTAAAATAGGTTAAAAATATTCTCTTGTTTTTTCAGTTACATATATATATATATATATATATATATATATATATATATATATATATATATATATTCAGCCTCAGGTAATGCTGAATTACAAAATAATCGATTTAGGGGTGACAGCAGGATTCTCAAATTCCCGAAGGCAATACAAATTATAAAAACAACACTCAATGTGGTCTGACGAAAAATGGCATTATTCCTGCTAGTAATTCCTAAAATATCGACTAGCACTTAAACAAATCAATGATAAAATGTCACATTTTTACAAATACACACACGCACACACACATATGTGCGTGCATACAAACACACACACACACACCCACACACACACCTATATATATATATATACACACACACATGTATACGTACATACACACACACATATATATATACATATATATATATACACATATATACATATATATATATCTATATATATACATATATATACATACATATATATATATATATCTACATACATACACACACATATATATACCCCCCCCATATATATATATATATATATATATTCTGATACCGATGTTATGAACCTTTCCGGTACACCTGTACCTCTTTGTTTCTCACTGTCAGACTTTTGACTAATTTGTATTTGACAAAAGTTATCAGAGTTTTTAATCTATAATATCTTTAGAACTACTATCAATAACACGGAACTTTTTATATCACTTTTCTTTCTCCTTTTCAAGCGAAAATAATCGATTCAGTGGTATGAAAGCATATCTTAAATGAGAAAGTATCTAAATGTCGAAGTGTTTAATCAACTTCAACATGCAGGAACGTCTTTTCTTTTTTGTTGTTTTGCTTTTGTTTTTCTAAACTTTCTTTATTTTTATTTTCACATCTTGCTATCATTTATTCTATTCTACTTAATAATTGCTAATTTATCTATATTTTATGTTTTTTTTCTGTTTTACATATTATCATTATTTTTTAAGGCAGCAGATATAAATTATACGACAGGAATCGAGAGGCCGTTATCTTCTGAAAAGCAAATCTATTCTTTATTCAGCTTAGATTAAAACATGGAATTCTTTCTATTTTTAAATACAGAACACCAACCAATTAATTACAGATTGTGCCATAAGTTATATTCATACCCTGGCCATAATTACTATTAATATTTTATAATGTTAGATTACATAAAGTATTACTAACAATTTCTGATAGTGTCATGGGACCTTACCTATAACTACAGAATGAACTCTTCCTGACACAATGTATACTAGGCCTCTCAAGAGAGAGAGAGTGTCGAATCAAGCCGAGCTTCTCGGCTTGTCTGTCGAACTCTCTGCCTCTGAGCAGAGAGGAACCCGGGCGAGGCTCCGCCGAAGGGCAGAGTCTCGTTCGGGGAGGTTGACCAACCCGATCCCGTTTATACGGGTTCTACGGGCATTTTTTTGCCGAGCCTACGGGCTCGGGAAACCCACCTTAAACTCGACCTTGTGCCACATGCAACCCTGTTCAGGGGTGGCTAGATACTGAATCGAGTCGATCCGATAGTAGTTCACTCCAAACCAGACTGATAGTCATATTAACATTTTCTACATCTTGTATTATTATTTCGTGTAATATACCTTCGTTATTTCTTCTTGTGTTCGTGTTGTTCTTCCTTGGTCCTAACCTGGACCATAACAGTGGCGACGAGGATATCGAAGAAAAAAATTCTTTTGCAATTCATACGAGAGGATATATATATATATATATATATATATATATATATATATATAAAAACTATGTATATGAAGAAATATAGTCTTAAGGTATGCTATATTTATGTGATAAAGTGCTCAATATCAGAGATAGAGCGTGTGTAAATATAAAAATGAACATAGAAGTCAACACGTGACAGTCTGTTTCATGCTATATGCAATCGTTAGGCCACAAAAAGAAAAAGTAAGGGGAAAACGTGAGTTTTTTCCACCTCTTCTCGTGACAACAGATAGCCTGAGTTATTATCAAATTACGATGTAAACATAGAATACTTTAAGGCAACCATATTGGAACTAATAAAAATGCAATTTGAGCAGCAAAAAAAAATGAGAAAAGACAGACTAGGCTCGAAGAAAAACAATTAGAAATTCAACAGAAAAACGAAGAAAAGCAACTCGAACTACAAGAATTACTATTACGGGCAGAAACAAATAAAGGACAAAATTCTGAAAATGAAGCGGCATTCTCGCAAAATGCTACATGGAGCTCAATAAAAGACTTCACTTATGCAATGGATGAAGACAAAACCTTCGTGGCTTACATCAGAAGATATTTAGATTCATATGAGTTTGATTGCGGGAACTGGTAAGACGCGAAAAAAGTGCGTCTACTACTAGGGTCAAGCGAATACACTAAATTCGTAGCCTACATCCTACCGAGGAAAACGAATGAATTGACTTTGAAGGAAGCCGTGAAACTTTTAACAGAATTATTTAGTTCGAACACTTCACTACTCCATAAAAGGTGGAAATGTTTAAATTAAAAAAAGGGTAGTGAAGACTATATAACATTCGCTTCCGTGGTAAACAAACACTGCGATGACTTTAAGTTATCTGAACTCAGCCCTGACAATTTTAAAAGTTTGATATTCGTCCAAGGCCTGTTTTCGACTAAAGATGCGGAGATCAGACGGAGAATTCTAACAAAACTGGAGAGTGAACCAAAACTGACTCTGCAAAAATTGGCTGAGGAGTGTCAGAGATGTGTAAGCGTAAAAAAGGACTCGAAAGATATCGAAGAGACTGGCATAGCTCATATACAAAAAGTAAAACGACAAACACGTTCATCTCCCTCCTCAAAAATAAACCAAACCAATTATTTTATTACAAAAATCAATTGAAACCTCAGAAGAAATCACCACCCAGTTTATGGTATCGATGTGGGACTTTACATTAGTACAGAAATTGTCCATACCGCTATAAGACTTGCCTGCCGTGCAATAAAGTGGGACATCAAAGTTCGCACTGTAGAACAAAGAAAGAAAACAAAAGCCGAGTAAGAGTCACTAGAACTGACCAAGCGTATGGGATAAATATACGAAAATACGTAAGTTGAAATGTTAAACAAAAAAGTCAGATTACAATTAGACTCCGGATGAGATTTAACCATTATTAACTTACAGACGTGGAAGAAATTAAACAAACCGACCATGTTGACAACAGATAAAATAGCCAGGTCGGTAACAGGAAGAAAAAATCAAATTTGAAGTGTAGATTATCACAAATGTGACGTTCAACGGGATGACCAAGAAATTAAAGATATATCTTCTAAAAAATAAGGAAAATTTATTTAAAACTGACTGGATGCAGAAATTTGACCTCTGGGATTTGCCGATGAATACGCTGTGCCAAAAAGTGGAAAGGTTATTGACTGAGGCAGAGAAATTGAAGGAGAAATTAAAGGAGAGTTTCCCCGACGTATTTTCAGCCTGCCTCGGGAGTTGTAAAAAAATGACGGCCAAAATCGAACTAAAAAAAAATGTACAACCCATTTTCAAGAAGAAAAGAAATGTACCTTTCGCATCATTAGAAAAGATCGACGAAGAGTTGGATAGACTCGTGAAAACCGGTATATTGACAAAGGTGGAATATAATCAATGGGCCGCACCTACGGTTTACGTGAAAATGAAATCGGGTGAGATACGAGTATGCGCTGATTTCTCGACGGGATTGAATGCAGCGATTAAGGATTATCACTATCCTCTCCCTAGTCCAGAGGAAGTTTTCTCAAAGTTGATCGGAGGAAAATTTTTCTCAGAAATAGACTTGAGCGAAGCATACCTTCAAGTACCAGTAGATGAGGAAAGCTCGAGGTTGTTGTACATAAACACTCAAAGTATTATATAAGTTCCAGAGATTACCATTCGGGATCAAGGTCGCGCCGGCGATATTTCAGCAAACAATGGACACTATGCCAGGCAGATTGTATTTCACGATCGCATACCTTGATGACATCCTGATAAATAGCAAAAATATGGAACAACACTGGGAACACGTTCAAGAGGTTTTCAGGCAGATACAAAATTACGGTTTTAAGGCAAAGGAAAATAAATGTGACTTCTTTATGAAGGAGATAAAATATCTGGGCCATATTATTAACGAAGAAGGAAGGAGACCAGACCTAGAAAGTGCCACAGCAATAAAAAAAAAAAAATACCGGCTCCAAAAAATTTAGCCGAGTTACAAAGCTTCTTGGGCTTAGTAAATTATTATCAAGAATTTATTCCTAAAATGCACAAGTTACGTGCACCCCTAAATGAACTGTTGAAGAAGGAGAAAGTTTGGGAATGGTCATAGGAATGTCAGAAAACTTTCGACAAAATCATTAAGCGCATTATGATCCAAAATTGGAAATAATGGTCGCGAGTGACGCGAGTGCTTATGGTGTTGGGGCATGTATACTGCATAAAATGCCGGATGGGACATTAAAACCCATCGCGCATGCGCCAAGAACGTTACAACCAGCAGAACCAAATTACTCGCAAATCGAAAAAGAAGCGCTGGGGGATTATGTTTGCGGTTACAAGTTTCCACATGTATATTTACGGTAGATTTTCCACCTTGCAGACGGACTACAAGCCGTTAATAACAATATTTGGATCAAAGAAAGGTCTACCTGTCTACACTGCTAATAGATTACTATGATGGGGGACGATTTTATTAAATTATAATTTCAAATTGGAGTGTCTTCCATCAAACGAAATCAGGCATGCAGACGATCTTTCGAGACTAATACCAAAGAAAACGGAGCCATTAGTAGATTCCGTAATTGCAGCTCTACGATATGAGGAAGATATTAGAACATCATTATGTAGTACAATTCGAAACCTCCCCGTCACATTACAGGAAATAAGAAACGAAGCAGTGAATGACGAATTTATAAAGAAAACGAAAACAAAAATTGCAGGAAAAGATAAGCATATATCAGACAGTTTTTCCTTGTGATAATGTTCTGATTTATAATGAAAAAGTAGTAATCCCGAAAACGCTACAAAAGCGAATCCTCAAGGATTTTCACATGGGCCACCCAGAAAAAGACAGGATGAAATCCTTAATGCGAACTTACGTGTACTGGGCAAACATGGATCAAGATATTATACATATGGTGGACAAATGCAAGGACTGTTCCGTAGCAGCCAAGGCACCTCTGATCATTTAATAGCCTTGGCCTAAGACAGATCGACCGTGGTCGAGAACCTATGTAGATTTCGCAGGTTCATTAGAGGGTTTCTACCACTTGATCGTAGTAGCCGGTTACAGCAAATGGACAGAAGTATTTCGTTGTAGAAAACCTACTTCTAAGACGACAATAAATTGCCTTCACGAGCAGTTTGCTCGTTTCGGAGTGGTTGATTGATTAGTCACCGATAATGGGACACAATTTACATCTGTGGATTTTAAAGAATTTTGTGAAACTTTTCAGGTGAAAGACATCAAATCTCCGCCATATCACCCAAGGTCAAACGGGCAAGGGAGAGGTTTGTAGATACATTAAAAAGAGCACCAAAGAAAACAATATGACGTACCAACAGAAAAGGCTTTAAGACAATTTTTGCAAGTGTATAGAATTACACTTTACAATACTACGCCATCGGCATTATCGCCGGCGGAAGTAATGTTCGCCAAAAGAATTAGATCGGTATTCGACAAATTACTGCCAAAACAGACAAAGCAATCACTAACGTCGTTTCTACCAAAAAGAAAATTTAGCCCAGGGGAGAAAGTTTTTTTTAATGTTCAAAAACAACACATCCTATTGGGAGCCAGGTACAATAGAGAAACGAATCGAAGACGTGATTTACATTATTCAGGGTCCGAAGTTTTCGTATAAAAGGCATTTAATCAGATCAGAAAGAGGCTGTTAGAAGATTCTAACGGTCTACGTCAGGAAGAGGAGGAAGTAATGACACAATATTTGACACTTTCAATATGCAAAGGCCTCAAGCAATTTCAGAACCGCAGAAATCAAGCAGAAAAAGAAAATTTACGGAGACTTTGATGATTAATCCGAAAAGGAAAAAATATTAAAGACCCCTGCGAGGTAAAAGCTTGGAAGCGGGTGTCATGAGTCCTTACATATAACTACAGAATGATCTCTTCCTAACACTACGTATACTACGCCTCTCTAGAGATAGGGTCGGATCGTGTCGAGCCGATAGTAGTTCACTCCAAACCAGACTGACAGTCATACTAACACCTTCCACATCTTGTATTATTATTTCGTGTAATATACCTTCGTTATTTCTACTCTTGTGTTCGTGTTGTTCTTCTTTGGCCCCAATATGGACCATAACAGATAGGCAAATCATAATTTCTTTCCACCTCAAATGCAGATATTTTGAGGGCAAGCCTGATAATCCTAAGCTCAAATTTGCTGGATTTAATGGTTATTTATTAAGTTTTACTCTCAGTAGTTAATGCTATTCTAAATATTTAACATTGCATGGTGTTCACAGAATTTTCATAAAAATCAAGATGGGGGTAATAGTACGTATATATTAATTAAATGCTCAATATTTTAAAGTTATGTTTCCTAATACTGTGTCCATGCTAATTCCTTTATTCTCGTATCCAGTCTTACCCATGGCGATATTTTGAAAAAACATTGACTTTCATTAAACAGTATTTTGAAAAATTTTTATATATAAGATTATATATATATATATATATATATATATATATATATATATAAAAAAAAATTTGGAAAAAACAAACAAAAATCCTTAAATGCAATTATTTTGTTTAAAAATGAATGAAATGTCGACGTCTGACGTTTCGGTTTAATAAACCTTCTTCGGACAATATTCATTAAACGTCGACATTTCATTCATTTCGGATCTATATCCATTTTCATTTGATTACACACACACATATATATATATATATATATATATATATATATATATATATATATATATATATATCATGTGTGTGTTTCAATATATGTGTGTGTGTGTGTGTGTGAAATTGTAATGAACAGAAAATTGTTAACAGAAAATTGACGCAAATCGTTTTTATACAATTTTAGATAATTGTCCATTCCACAAAATGTTTAATATCTAAAAATGCCCACTAAACTGAGTTTCTACTTCCAAAGTTTTCAGATAAGACGTTTACACATCTGGACACCATTTGTCATCAGAATCAGTAGAAAGAGAACGGGTTTTAATCCATTTTGTGTCAGCTTCACTATGTCTTCCCAACTGAGCAATGATGAGACGAAAACGATCATTCAGGCCTTCAGTAAATGGTACAAACATTCAAGAATCATCAAGAGAACGGTGAATAAATTTAAAAAAAAATATATATATATATGTAGAAGGTGAACCAAAATTAGGTGTACATTAAATGCTAACATATATTTTGAGATTACGTACTAATTCAACTGGATTTTGTTAAACAGTTATTACATATAAAATTGAATTTTATAGTATAAAATAAAGAAAATAATGGCGCAGCCACGCGAATTACAGGTTGCCAATCTACTAGGGCTGGTAGCTAATCCCTATTGAAGACACCTGCTCAAGCATATTTTTATTTGTTCAACTACCACAGAGCCCACCTGTGGTTTATACAGCATCTACGCTGTGCGGAAATTAGTTATAGATTCTGGGAAAGAGCACGTTATCTACCGTGCTCAACTCTCTGAACAAGCTCGGTCACGATGTCTTGCGACTTCGTGCTAGCACAACCACTTACGGCTCCTAAGGGTTATAATCTATAGTTTTCCAATCAAGGCTTTCAACCCGCGGTATATTTGATTCAAGGGCGAAAGGATTGCCTTCGCCTGACTGATGACATTCAAGAAAATTTTCCACAAATGTTGGCAACACTGACCTGGACGCACGGAAATTTTTCATGATTAAATCTTGTAAACAAATTGATGCCATTTTGTTATCAGCACGGTGATTCTAAACTTATAATAGAAACCATTTAAACACACACACAAAACTACCACACTTTATTCGAAACATACTAGTAGAAAACACAATAACCTCATCCACCTGTAAAAAAGATTAAAAATAATGGAAGCCCTAATAATAAAAAAGAAAAAGCCAACTCTTAACAATATTAACTTTACGAACAAGGCCACAATGTGCAACCGTTATCGGAAAATAAATATGTCTCTATAACTCACTAAAACATTCAGAAACAGTTTATATCGCATTTACTTTCTAAACTGAAATCATAAAATCATCCTTGATAATGGCAAAAGTATAGCAAAAGTTTTCTGAACTATGGAACATTTGGACACTTTTTTATACAATCAAAAAAGCTCTTATTCCTCAAAGAAAATTTTTAGCATTCCATAGTACCTTTTCTGTTAATCTTTAATTACACATGCATAAATGAAGGAATTTCTGCCTAAATACATGCAAATATATATATATATATATATATATATATATATATATATATATATATATATATATATATATATATATCATATTTATGTATGTTATATGAATATGTATCTTTATATATGTTTATACTCTATATAAACAATTATGCATTATATATCTCATTATTTCCGAGTATCAACTTCTCGTGTAAGGCTAGACTGTATCCATATTTCCTCATATTTCATAACTTTATAAAATGCTGTATGATTGGCGTAAGTTATTCCCCCGTCAGCTGGTTTGATAGCCAATCTTATTCAACGCCATCATTCTTAGTTTAACATTGTGTAGCGCATTATGGATACAATGATTTGAATATTATTAGTCCTTTATATATATCATGTCGGTTGAGATTATATTCTTGGATGCGTTACAAGTGTCGTTTAAAAAGTTTTCGGTCAAGCTGACTTCCAAAATTAAACATTCTAATCAGCAAACATGAGAATATTGAAATGAATCAAGCCGAGGAATTTACACATGTTAATGCCGTATGTGGAATATGAAACCTGACTGAAACTTGTATCCTTGGTTTGAATAGCACAGACGATATTTCATAATTTGTTTTGATATAGTTTGTCTTGAAACATTTCATATGAATGGGCTTTTTAAAACAATATTGCAATAACATTGATTTTATAACTATTTTGTTGTCATCTTTTATTTTAGTTTTTAATATGTTGAATTATTAATAAATGTTTCTATTTTTTTTTAATTGACGTAATTATTTATTTGAACATAATATCTATAAACAAATGGAATTTTTTTTTTTTTTGCTATCCTCTGCCAGATTCAATGATGGAGAAAGCATTACCTCACACCATCGCCAGTGAGACACACTGCAAGAGCCACTCCGTTTCGTGAGGCTCGTCCCTTAATCGAAACACCATCCCGCCATCCCTCCGAAGGAACGCTATCAAAAGAGGGCCAATAACCCCAGAGGTCTCCACTAGCACAGGAGTAAAAATTAATCTGTCCGCAAGAGAAAAAATATTTGACTATGTTTTTTATATGTTTAATTATAAGGAAATTCCACTTTGGAATCCAGTTGTAATAGCTATCATCTTATCAATTAATCATAATCGGTGGAGTAATGGATAGCGGTTTAGATTGAGGAATTGCAGGGCCGAGTTCGAATTCCAGTCGAATCCAATACATTCACTAACGTGCTAATACCCCTGGGAAAGGTATGAATTCCCTTCTTCTCCCTCCAACTATGGGTAAATAGCAGAACAGATTGCAACTGGTCTAGGAGAAGGACAAATCTGAATTCAAAACCTGCGGAGGGTCGTTTGGGGACCTTGTGGCACTTAGTGCACCAAGTCTCTGTATTCGGCCCTTCAAAAAGTGTGGATGATCCTGCACGAAACCTTCACCACTATAATCAAATCTCATGTGCCGGTGTCAGGCTGTCGGTTTACTGGAAACTGATCTGCTTGACCCTCATACGTCGAATTCGAAGGGAGAATCGACGATATATATATATATATATATATATATATATATATATATATATATATATATATATATATATCTATTTATATATAATGCAAAATATTCCCAAATAAATTTGTATTGAGCATTTATATAAGACGCTTAATAGTGAGATTTAAAGAACATTTACGTTCTACTAATAGAGAACTAGAAAAATAAGTAAAAATGAGTCATAACTGACCGGCAAGTATGAAATTATTTCTTAACGTTTCTTTCATCGTTACAAGATGAACTCTGACCTGGCTGTTCATCCGCCTTGATATAGTCATAAAATGCATTAGTGGAAAATCATTCATGGCAAAGTACTTTCACGTTAGCAAGGACTTTTAAACGGAGCACACTCTATAATAGACCGGCAAAGAAAAACATAAGGGAAATTAAGAAGCTTTTTTTTTTTGTTGGAAATGTTTTTAGGGAAAATAACAAAGCAGAATAGTCTCCTTTTACATCGGATAAATAACCTGGCACTTACTAACAGGTAATTAGAAATCGGCTACATCCGACAATGTTAAACGCAAAAGGCCGGGAAAGGACAAGCAAAAATCTTCACAACTGACTAAAAATGCTGTGCTCGATATGGTGGGGACGTAAGGTTTTACCTCTGGATCACCTGGTACTATTTTATTGATTTATTTTTTAAGCATTTCACTCCAAGCATGGCGGGAGTGCCACTAGCATGCAATAGGTTACAGAGAGTGAAAAAGAGTTAAGAGGGGTGTTTGAGGAAAGGATAAAGACAAGAACGGAGATCAAGTTCACGGCATCAGGAGATGTCGATTGACATTACATTGAAATTTTTGAAGATTATAGTTACATTTGTTTGTTTTAACAGTAAATGACTGGGACCGAGAAGCCAACCTAGTAACGACCTTAAATTTGTCCAGTTGGGACACCAGTGAAAATAGCTCGGCAGAGCAGTTACCATGAAAATATTTGTAGAAAAAACAGAGGGAAACTACTGAAAAAAAAAACATGTCTACTTCCAGATGCTGTAATGTGTCCATAAAATTTTGAAGAAAAAAAAATGAATTCAGATGGTCTGTTATCCCTTATTGGTTGTATCCATCTGATCTTGGACCAACCGATTAAAAGCTCCTAATGAATACTAGATTCAAGTGTTCGTCGGAAAAGTTGTCACGTAAAAGCATGCTGAAATGTACTCATTAGCTATCGGATAGCTATTTTATTTGTGGCGACAACTCATGCAACCGATGGAGCATATTTATATAATTGAATACAATGTAATTGTACTATATTTTTTAAGTATAAAATTAATAGAAAAGTAGAAAAACTCTGACTGAACTTAATATTATATTAAAACTCTCCGCAGTATTGAAATTATATTTATTTAATATGAAAATAAAATTTGCTTAAAGCCAAAGAAGAATGTTATTGGTTGAAATCTGGAACCTTGGCTTCATTCAATTTCCCGCTTCCGTAATGTAGCCGCCTCCCTGTGCGTTTTTTTTTTTTATAAATGCTTTCTTGGTAATTGTTGTGTGGACCTTTCCGCTACGTTAGCTGGGCTTTATGTATTTCTACGCGGCAAGAGATTAACGGCAAGCTCTCATCAGTTCACAGTTAAAATGGCTAGATGCGACCGTAAGTTTTATGTAAACAGTCCCTTCTCTCGCATTCCTAGCATTGCAGTCAACTTAGATCATGAAAAATTTATATGCAATTTCAATCGTTAACTTCTGTCTTCTTAATTCCTGTACCTTTATTTTTCTCTATCATAAAAAAAATGTCTTCTTTTTGTCATATTCTATCACACTCGATAGACCATTTATTTCTTTATTTGGTGTAAAATGATTAAAAAAAAAAAACAAAGCAAAAAAAAAAAAAGAAAGAAAGAAGAAAAGCCAGAAAAAAGGAATAATCATTGACTGTATATAGACAGAATATTTCGTTCTCAGCAATAGAAAAAGCCAAAGGTGGGAAAGATGTCGATATGCAAGAAGTACAGAATGTTAAGTTCGATGCTAATGTTTTTTTTTTTTTGCTCGCACTTCTCACGTGTGGGATTCTCCTCCGGTCTCTTGCTGACCAGTCAACTTTAATCATCAAAAGTTTAAATGCTATGTCAATCGTTATCTTCTCTCTTCTTAATTCCAGTACTTTCATTTTTTTCCTTAATAGAGTTTTTTTTTTTTCTCATATTCTCTCATACTCCATAAATCCTCACCTTTAATGGCTTTATTGCCTTGCTTCGGATGTAATGATAAAAAATACAAAAAAATAAACAAAAAAACATAAAAAAAACTCCTAAAAAACGCTTGATTGAGTAAAGGAGATAATATAATTATTTGAAATAAAATGTGAAAATGCTGATTGTGATGTCAGTGATTTCTTCTGTAGCAATCGCGTGTGAAGATTCTTTCATGGAATACGCCTGTCATCTTCACTTCCAAGCTGGACATTTCTGTTACTACTTCCATACAACCTGTCACAACAATATTGCTGACATCACCTGAGCTTGTCGGAATTCAACGGTTGAGTAAGTAGTTCAGACCACAATTTCAGGTTTTGCGAATTAGACATGACATTATTCAGTCAACTCATAAACAAAATCAAATTCTGTTGGGTCAAATAAATGGCATTTTTCTGAAACGTATCCAAATATTTTGAATACAACGAGGACCGGTTATGCGACCTTGACGCATCTTGATATCAAATCAAATGTAACATTGCTGCATAAGCGCCAATATTCAATCTTCCATTGAGGTAACAAGTCGGCAGATGTCTGTGCGAATGTGGTATATCGAATGACAGAACGTTTAGGTTATTCATATTTTGCATAGTAGTTTTTGGGGTAAACTTGACATCATCCAGTTCACTGTTGCTTTCATGTCTAAAACCTTCAAGAGGCTGACTATTATGGCCGTTCTTAACTCAGCTATGGCGTGGCATTTATTTAAGCTAGCTCCTGTTGAGTGCTCTTGGTTTGGCCATCATCACAATAGTCAGGGAGGAGTAGATACGATAGGCATCAATAAACAACAGAAGAACTCAAAATTGAACACAGCATTTAAGGATTAAATTAATGTTTGAAAATTTCAGCGATAATTCTAATGCAGCCACTTAATTAAAAAAAAATAAATATTTAATATGTACGTATATCCTTATTTTCCGTACAAACAATTATTTGTATTTCATAGGTGACAGATTAGGGGATAATTTATGAGATAAAATTTATATAGTGTAAAGGTGGGAAAACAGAAATTAGAATTAGTTATGCATTCAACATTTGAAATGTTAGAGAAACATAATAATTAAGTAAAGCATATACTGCGTATGAATTAATGCGAAATTGGAGCACAAATCTCCCACGAATTCTGAGATTAAAAAGCCCCAGTTCAACTTTATAGTAATTTATTCGCGGTATTTACTCTGTTCTCCTACTAGGACGAGATGTGACACAAGTTCTATTTTTAAGTGGGGACCCGAGCGCGTACACCCGGGCAAGGAACAAAATTGCCCAATTGGCCCCAAAACCGACGGTTGCGGTGGACTTGAATTTAAACGATCCTCTCTGGTGCAATGAGAGGGCGTGGCGTCGGGTAGCTGTTGCCCATATGTTCTCATATCAAAAATAGTTCTGTTTAGGAATATCGTCTTATATAGTGCAGAAACGTGTTTGAATTTTGCATTTTATTTGGCTTTCAACAAGTTGGCATCTATTTGTAAAACTTTCTTTAACTATTTCATTTAAAATTTTTGTTTCAACGTTTTAAAGTAGTGAATATATCTTAGCTTGGGAAGCGATAGCGTGCGGTCGAAGCCTGTTCCTATCCTTTAAAGCAGTAAATATCTGAAATGTGCATTTATTTGGTATGTTGATATAGACTATATAAATCCTTATAGCTCAAATATAACCGTTCGCATTTTATCTCTGGGTAAATCATGTTTAAATAACCCACAAATGTGTTGATAAGCCCTAAACAAAACAAGCCAATCAATCAAACAATTCCAAATCAAGTAAATGATTATAGACAAAAATACAACTTGCTAATATTTACTTATCCCCAAAAGTAGTATATGCTTCTAGGTCTATAAGTGACACATATTTACCTATCCTCCAACTCATTAAATACTTATAGACTCAAATACAAACGACTAATCCTAAGTAAATGCTGAGAGATTGACATTAACGAACACAATCTGCTAGCCCCAACCCAATTTAATGCTTATAATGGACTTTCCCGTTGTTTTAAACCTATGAATGGTAAAGATCGCAGTTCATAGAAATTGGTAGCCAGACTACACGCACAAATCATTTGATTATAGTGGTGAAGGCTTTATGCAGAACCAACCTCACTTTTTTGAAGAGCCGTACACAGGTCACAAGTACCCCAACTTATCCTCAGAAGCTTTTCAACTCAGAGTTATCTTTCTCCTAGACTATTTGTCATCCAAGGCTATAGATCCCGGTCTGTTCTGCTATTTACCTATGGCTGGTGGTAGAAGAAGAGGATTCATATCTTTCCCAAAGCTATTAGCACGTAAGTGAATGTAATGGATTCAATGGATGAAATTCGAACTCGGCTCTCCGATTCCTCAATCAGAGCCACCATCCGTTGCAACACTATGATTATAGGTACAGATAAAAAAACATCCAACAATGGGCTTTCCCTGTATGAAGTAAATGATTATTTACAGAGCCAAATATAAATAAGCAATTTGTACCCATTCTCTTACTAAAATAATAATTACTATTTCATATAGGAACGTTTATTTTTTTATCTATTCCCGAATCAAATAATTGCTTTCAGACTCAGATATGAACGTCGAATATTTCCACTCTCCTGATGCAAGTAATGCTGAGGTACATTATTTGACAGCATATAAGACGCAGGAGTGTATAAGACACAAAGGTGCATAGGACGCATTCCAATTTCATCAAGGAAAATCTAGAAACATTAGTAATTAGAGAAATTAGTAAAATTATTAGTAAATGGTACAGCTTAAGTTAAATTTATGTGGTATTATTTTGGCTAATCAACCCATGATTACAATTAAACCAAAAATAATAAGAAAAAAGAACACGTTCTTATAAAAAATTATTATATCTAAAGGTAAGAAAACAAAATAAAATCATGTAATTATTACAATTGAGCAGTTACCATTAAAATTTTATTCAATTCTATAAAAATCATCGTCTTCGTTATCAACTCTGATACTTATTTTTAATACCACTATCATCGTCGTTAAATAATGCGTCATCTTCCGTTCCATTGATAGCATTGCTAATTCCACACTTTTTGAAAGATATTACAACAATTCTCGGTCTAATATTATCCTAAGCATGCTTCATCCATTCGCAGACTTGTACCATGCTGGGTCATTTTATTCTTCCTGTAAGTGTAAGGTCGTGACCAGGCATTGCCAACCACGTGTTCCATTGCTCATTCATGCTTAAGTCTAAGCTAATAGAAGTTGCCGGGTCGCTAATAGAAGTTGCCGGGTCGCTAATTTCGGCCGACTATCGCGAATTTTAAACCTACATATGGCATATAAGACGCAGGGGAATTTTAAAAGATATTTTTTAGTAAATATTAGTGCTCATTATATGCCGTCAAATACGGTAATTAAATTGCAAATGCCGATTAATTATTTATTCTTAAGGTGATAATTGACTCAAATATAGACATTCTATATTTACGAAATCCCACCGCACGCAAATGCTTATAGAACTAAAATATAATGGCCCAATGTTTAACTTTCCCCGAATTAAGTAACTTCATATAGACGAAAATATCAGTCTCTGATATTCTTTTCACCTGATAAAAATAAACGCATATAGAGTCAATTATTATAAATAACGATTGATTTCGATATTAAAACACCAAGTAAATATTGACATATCCTAAATCGTAACCCTTCTTTATGTATGATTATTACAATGATGCTGACGTTATGTGAATGGTGTATTTGTATTATTGGAAACTAATGATTAACAGTAGAAACACCTTTGCTAGCGTCACCATTAACGACGAAACACTGGTTACAATAGTTGGCAGCTGCAAAGCAGAATTACGTGTGTAGACCGTTTACAACCCAGCATTGACTGATTGCATAACCAATTCATTTTCCTTTGTCAATCAATGTAAACGATTATTGTATGGTATAGTGCAGGCGTAAGAGAAGTCAAGAAATGTATTTTATAAAGATAGTAAGGAAAGATGATAGTTGACACTAGAGTAATTTATTAATTGATTGCTTTGTTTTTTGCTGCTTATCAAATATTTTCAGGTTATTTAAAGCCAGAAAATATTTTTTTTAGATTGTAATAATTCTTTGTTAATAATTCTTTAGTGTCTTACTAATTAACCCATAGCGAGGGGAAAAGAGGAAGATTCATACCTTTCCCAAGTTTATGTGTGCGTAAGGGAATATAACTAGCCCAACGAGAATTCAAACTTGGTTAAAAATTCCGCAGCCATTATACTACCCACACACCCAAGCTTACATCACCTGGTATCCGTAAATGGTCACCCAGTTAGGTACTGACTAAGTTCGAAGTTGCTTAACTTCGACGATTTATCGTGATGTGGCCGTAAGCCTCGCAGCATGTTCCAAGCCACTAGAAATTGCTGGTTGTATCTATCCTCCTCAATGTGTGTGAGACATGGTTATACATGGATGAGAAGGAATTATCCATGGCCTTCGAGAAAAAATACATGAGAAAGCTTTTCCGAATCTCCTATTCGGTGCAACGTCTGTGTACGGAGCAAGGTTAAAAGTTTCGTGGGCCGACAGGAATGTATCCTCGTCCCTAATAAACGTCGGGAAATGGCATAGTCAAGCGGCATAACAGCCTCTAAAAGAACGTCATGCAAGAAGAGATGGTCATACAACATGAAAGAGTGAACGAATATGACAATGCCAAAACTCCTGAGAGCCATCTCGAATATATCAGCCTGGAGGAAGTTATTTCTTCAGCCCTCAGATCATCCTGAAGATTGAAAAAATTCTAGGAACTGTTGATGATGATGATGATGATGATGATGATGTCTATCAAATACTACTCTTTGTTTGACCATCCTTGATTGCCTAAATACTGAGGCCGTGTATCAGCCTAAGTAAAATAAAGCGTGTTTCATTAAGACGGATTATATATAAGGGTGTTTCATTAAGACGGATTAAAGTCAGCAGTTAATAAATCAATGTTATTATTGAAAATTTATTTATGTCTCTATTGGATCATGTCAATTAAGTCGTGGAAATTATGTTTGAAAAATAATATCACCCAAATGTCCACTAAATCTGAAAGAAAAAGTAAAAAAATCATTAGACGATTAAACTTAATTCACATTTAAAATCGGTCCAAATTATTGGAATACGGTTTATATTTTTGAATGACTCCCCGGGAAATTACTGAATGCACTGAGCAGAAAACTATTCAGTATGCCATCTTCTTTCTCAGTGTCCCAGATTGAACTCAATTTACACTTGAAACCTTTTTCTTAGACGATATAACAACTGCAGATTTCCGGCCTTGGATCACTTGAAACAAGCTATAACCGTTTGTATTCATGTTAGAGGTCGAATGGATTTTCAGATTGTTTTTTTTTTGTTTCCTTGGCTTTGGTTGATTAGCTGTTGCTTCAGTATCTGTCTATATTTCTGAGATTAGGTATTATATACATTATTTACATTATTTGGACTATCATCCTCATCTTTGTTGCCATATTTATTATAACGTTTCGGCTGTTGTACGCTCCGGCCTTCTTCAGGTGGTTGGAATGTCGAACTGAACCCTTTATTTGGCTCATATGGCACAGTGGATAAAGGCGTTAGTTAGATTCAGTGACAGAACCCAAAGTGTGTGAGTTCAATCCCTATTTAAGGCAGTAGAGATTTTTCAGAGGGAAATTAACAGGAGATAACTGATTACTGACATCCATTAAACATGGCACGTGGAACTAAAACAGTGAGCGAAATAAAGGGTTCAGTTCGACATTCGAACCACCTGAAGAAGGCCGGAGAGTACAACGGACGAAACGTTGTAATAAATATGGCGACAAAGATGAGGACAATAGTCCGAATAATGTAAATAATGTAGCTGTTGATTGTTTTTGAAAACTCATCATCTTTTTTGGTTGAGCAATTTTAGCGGCTTATCAACACTTCTATGGGTTATTTAATGCCGAAATGTAAAGATTTCACAGCATTTTATGGCTTTAAGTAAATATATTCTGAATGTAATTGTATGCCTCTAACTTTAGATAACATATATTATTGGTACTTTTACCATAAGAAATGCATTTTTATACTTCCATAGCGTATTGTTTTGCTTGCGAGCACGCTAGATGTCGTCCATAGCTGGGCCCCCAGCAGGTACTACCACCACCATCATCTTGGGAAGGACTTTCGTCCAAAATCAAACTATTTAAGAACCTATGTTCAAACTAAACAATGCTTGCTGAAATTCTGATGGATGTTTTTGCAAGATTCTCGGTCGCCGATATGACAAAATTGAAACGTAATACAATCAAAATGCTCCTCTGGTCCAAGAGATCATTACCAGATATTGCGTAATAAGTGAACCCGAGTAGATAGGGTAAAAATTATTTCAAAACCGATTTAGTAGGCCGGGAACTAATGAGTTTTGAAAAAGTGCGGTTTACATTTGAACGGTACAATTAGATTATGTAGCATTCATAGGTTTTCCGATATCCGCCTCCTATATAGGAGTCAAAGACGGCATTTTCGCATAAAGGTGCCTAGGAATTTACACCAAAGGTTAGCTTTGCTTTGTTTTCTTTCTTTTAATTTTGCGAGCCGTACGACAGGCGTTTTATTCTTTTTCTCGAAAGACGATTGCATGTGGTAATAAAATAAACACATCCTATCTCCTTTCTCGCTTGTAACGATTTAAAATAAACTTTTTTTTCGGCACTAAAACTGAATGAATCAAATAAAGCCTCATAAACTTCTACTTGTTGTTACTACATTACAGATGTTAATATGAAATGTAAATACAACCCTTTGTGAAAAAAAAAACGGTTGTAACAGCTTCTAAGATCAACGATAGTATTTTTAACAATATGTCTGACTCTATAGTTATAAATAGTGAATTTTGTAACAATAGCGATAAAAATGTCCCGCACAGTCTTTATGCAACATTTGAAACGCAATTGGTTCTTTATAATCATATCTCATTCAATAGAGTATTTCCTCTACAATGGAAGCATGTAAAATCGCGTTGAGTCTTCGAAATTTACTGAAAAGCATTTAGGCAGCTCAGCATGCAGTCAAATGAATTCTCCTGCTCGTAAATTTCTGTCTTTCTGTGTTCATTTACAAAACGTCTCTCACGCTAAAAAATTTTTTCCTGATGAAAATAATAGTTCTAAACATATATCGTTAAACATATTCTTGTTTACAATTGTTTAAGTTATAAAGTTTACAAAAAAAAATCTGCTATTTTTTCTTTCAAATTTAAAATAACTCAATGTTTAATTAAGATGAAACATGACTTCTGCCCTAATATTTGAAGGAAATGTTCAGTAGATATTTTCACATTGGCTAATAAATATTTTGAGAGAGAAAAAGTGGAACGGTCGTTTTGGACATCTATTCACATGAATGTTTGAAAACTAATCAAGTAGAATTTAAAATAACAGCAATGTGAATATCTTTAATTTATAGTAAAGTATCTGCCTACCAGAGAGAGCGCAATTTCCAGCAAAACAGAATGAATTTTTTTTTTAATGTAATTAATACAAAATCCCTCACCATGTTCCACAAATTATACCGCTTTGATATTTGCCATTTATCGCCTATTAACTTCTATTATCCTTATTGTTATTATCATTATTTTCCTTTCTGTTACAATCCTGCAATACCTTACAGGTTCATAATTCGAACATTCGATGAAAATACAACATTCGCCCGTCTATTGAATATTGCTATCACATCTGGTCTGTCGATTCGAGTATACATTTACAGATTTTATATGAAACAAAAAGAATAATCTGCAATATTATCTATTCTGACCTAGCATCTTTGCTACAATCAATTTTCTATCGTCGTAGGGTCATTTACCTGTTCCTTTTCATTACATTTGGTTCATGGTAATTTTTTTGATAAGTTTCCCCTATGGTTCCTAGACTTTATGACCTTTGGCGGCAGTTTCTCATCATTTTACACTTAGGATTGGTAGTTGTAACCGTAAGTTCTAGGCTAAGAGTTTCCTTTTTAACAATTCTCGCGTGTGAAACACACTTCCGTCTTCTTTTTTTCCTGTCAACTTTGATCTTCAACAATTTAAATGCAATGTTAATCGTGATCATTTTCATTTTGCTTCCTATTATTTCATTGTTTTCTCTTCCCTTCATGATATTTTTTTTCATATTCTCTCACAATCTATAAACCCTTACGACTTAGTGACTTTATTGCCTAGCTTGGGGTGAAATGATAAACAATCGACGGCTGTAAATAAAGGGTGTCGATTAACATGGAGGAGTTAGTTTTCCATTTATATTTGTGTAAATTCTTCGTGTTTGGATAATTAAAAGGAGATAGTGAATGTTTTGTTCTGAAATAGTTATTTTCAAAGAATTTTTGACTTAACTTCTGATAATTCTTTAACTGCATTCTTAAACATAAAAATATAACATTATCAAAAACAATTAATATCATGAGAAAAAATGAATAATAAGATTTTAATATGCGACAAAACTTCTCTAAATTCTCTCTAAATATTTCATGACTTTTTGAAATTGTCTGAAGACTTTGTGGACACCCAGTATATGCACCGCGTTTGCAAAGATTCTAATGTTAAGTGGATATTTTTTATATCTTTGTTACACTGATAATACCCTCCTGAGGAGATGAGAACCAGTTTCAAACATTTCAATATTTGGAGGTGTGTCTAAGCCAGTGATAACAGGGATCTTATCTCTGACCTTCTACGTTATCGTTTAAATTACTATGAATTTTGATTTTGTATACATTTCTCTTTTTGTTGAGGGGTCCACCCCTTTTTACACAAATGGACTCACCCAGTATATACATATACTACTGCTATGGGAAGTCTCGAGAGTAAGTCGAGTCGAGTCGAGTCCTGTCCATAGTGACAGAGTAAAAGGTTGTAGGTATCCGGGAGAGTAAGGGTGATGTAACAGCGTTGTAGGAGTCACAGTGAGCGAGCACGTAGACTCAGTAAGAAGTTATACAGCGATACTTCAATACCAAAGACTATATATATATTTTGCTACTAACCCGTATTATTGGAACTACTAACCTGCTTTACCAGTTTGTATTATTACGTTAATACATTGTTTTCCTATATTCATTCCTGGTGTTTGTTATTTAGTGGTACCGGATTTCAACCCGGAATCCACAACAATTTTCATCTTCAAATTGGAGTTTGGCGATGTGGATGAAGGTTAGTGAAATATCACAAAGAATAAGTCAACGTGTTATCGTTAAAATGTTTGGAATATCAAGACATGATGTTCAAGTTATGCAGAAATAACATGTGCCTATTCGGTGCGTTTTTTTGGATATGAAAAAGACCGTTAGACCATCAAAGTAATCCAGAAGAGATCGAAGAAAGATAATGAAGTTATTGGTCTTCTGTGTAACGTTTGTGTTCAGAACTTTGTAACACTTAGTAAGCTTTTTCGGTTCAAAAAACTCTCATTCTACCATACTTATACGCAAACTTATTGTCTCGCTACAGCAATTACGATCAAGTACTGATTACAGTCCTTATTAGATATTTCATACTTTCGGCTTTGTACCCACATCTAAGCTCTGTTTAGAAAATCACCATTTACACAAGATTATTGTGTTGCTTGCTCGCTGTTTCGTGTCTTGCAGGTGACATATTCTTCATTATGTATCCCAGAAATATTAAATACCACTCTCGTATTCTGCATTTGATTTAAAACTTTCTTGTAATTCTTATGCTAATATCTTGGTGTTCTATGCATCTTCCTTCAGAAATTGTCAATCATCCACTGCCACATAGAACTATTGATATTAAATAACAATTAATAACTGCTTTCTTTGTTTCCAACGATATACTTCCGTTTCTTAAAACTTTGCTTAGTTTCTGAAAGGCATCATTCGGTATTCGAACTTGGCTTTGGATTTCGGAGTCACATTTACACTCCTCTATTAAAACACCTTCCAGATATTTAGATTTGCGTATTGTTTGGCATTTTCAGTTCATAGATCGCCTCTTAGATTGTTTGGACAATCATACATACCGTCCTCTTACACTTCATGTTTTGTTGTTTTTTGTCACACATTCCTCACTCCAGCCCAAATTAACTCTTCGTCAACTAACGGACGAGTGTATTATCACTATTTAAGTGTCAGTTCACAAAATAAAAAGGATACTATATAAAATCACTCTCAATGAATGCATCACAGAAAAAAATCACCATTAACAAAAAAATTATCGAATAAAACGAAATCACTGTGCAATGGAATATTTATTTGAAATAATGAGATAATCACAAATATTGACAAAAGAATGATAGAAATGAGGTCTGATGTAAAAAAAAAGACTATTTGATATAAAAAACAATATTCCACAATGACAGCATTGTTTGAGCCTCTATCGAAAGCAATAATATAAGAAAATTGATAAAAGTCAATGTAACACTGACTGCGAAAGATACATTACTTTGATAATATCCCACCTATTAACAGATATAACATAACGTGAAACATTTCAACATGTCTCATCAGCCTGCTATACATTTCGTGTTACACATTTTCACGTTGATGAAGTCAGTGTTACAAGATTGTTCTCCGTAAAGCCATTGCTTTAGTAGAATTTGGTAGTGAAAACTTGGGTGTATAAGAGAAAACCAAACAACTTGCAAGAAATTCGGTTTTACTCTCAAGAGCAATAGAAAAACATCCTTAATGAAACAATTTTGCAGAGATGTTCCTTCACGACTCAGCGAGTTGTCAAGGTAGTTCATGCAAATGATTGACATACTAAATACTGATTACATTTTTCAATGTCCATAACTATATAAATTAATGTATGTATATATAAATAAAAAGAAAGAACAGTAATATATATATATATAACCCGGAGTTCTTATTGCTATTTTCAAAACAGTGCTCAGTGTAAATTTACAGAGCATATATATTATAAATTAACTGATTTAAAATATGCTTTCTTTGCTACACAGTAATACCCATGTTTCAAAAACTGAAGCTAAAATCTTCAAATTTAATTATATAATTATATTAAAAGCATTTGATTTGTTTCAGCTTCAAGCGAATTTTGGTTATTACTGTGTAGCGAAGAAACAATATTTTAAATCAGTTAATTCAAATATAAAATAATGTATTTTGTTCGATTTTTGCACTGGACAGTATTTGAGTTTGATTGTTTTAGACCTCCCGTATTATTGGCAGTATGACGATAATTATTTTAAAAATATTTTCTTATTATTATGTTCATAATTTCATTCGATCAGACATCGATTTTGCATGTATACTACGTTATGGAACTTCCAATCTAGCGCTGAAGGCTATCAATATGCACAACCGAAGTAGAGTCTTCCTTTATCTATTTCCAAATCTTCTGTAACGAGACAGGCAGATGCTTTTGATTTTTCAGAAAGTAAAAGATATGATCCGCCCGTCTATGCAGCTAAAATAGAGACGGAATATAACGTTATTCTTAGACAATAATAATCTTAAACAAAAACTCTGAAGTTTACCACAGAAAAAAAAAAACTCTAATGATCTATCGCGAATCTCTGGCCCTCAATGTTTTTTTTTTTATTATTAACTTCCAGGCAAAGTATTAAGAAACGGGGTAGTAGTTTCGTTAGCAACAAAGAAATTACTGAACTTTTACATAATATCACTCCTATATGGCACTAAACGCTAGCCAATATCTTCACAGATGTAGATAAAATACTTGTGGCAATAGAGATATGGTTCTATAGAAGGATATTGAGAATAGCCTGGACTGAATATGTGAGAAATGTCGATGATTTAGAGAATATGTAAAACAAACGGACACATACTTAACATAAAACTGAGCCAGATGAAATTTCTCGGTGACATAATGAGGAAAGAAGCCTTGTCAAATTCGACACTGACAAAACAGCTAAGGGGATACAGTGTAACCCGGATATAAGAGAGTTGTCGGGACCGGAAAAGAAGTCTCTTATATCCGGGTTTCTCTTGTATCCGGGTTTGGTCTATTTTATATACATTAACACAGGCTCTAATTTGGGACCAGAGAAAATCTCTCTTATATCCGAGTTTCTCTTATATCCGGGTCTCTTATATCCGGGTTACACTGTAGTAAAAACATTGCCTAATAAGCTTGTATAAATGGATGCCAGAGCAAATTTTAGGATAGATAGCAAAAACACAAAATTCACTAAGACCTAAAAAAAGACAGGAAATTGTGAAGAGCCAAAATCGTCAATATCCTGAAGGGACATGGCATAGACGAAGTAAAAGAAAAACGACCAATTTGTCAATAAGCAATAATTTCAAGATTTACAATTTTCTCCCAAATTTCAGCTTTAAAAGTTTTAGGGCTATCAGAAACTCCTGATATATTGATTGATTTGATTCTTACGGCTTATCAACCCTTTGCAGGATATTTTAGATTGTAAGAATATTCTCGAGATAATGATTTATTAAAACAATTCCTATTAATTAACCTGTAACTGGGAGGAGATTAATTAGATTCAAACCTTTCCCAAAGGTGTTTGCGCCTAAGTGCATATAACGAACCCGACTTGAATTGAAACTCGGCTATAAGATTTCCAATTTTGAATCGTTATCCATTACACCAATTGCACATAGATCACCTGGTATTCCCAAACATGCAACCATCTATGTACTGACCAAGCTCGACATTGCTTAACTTCGCTGATCGTACAAAAACCAGTGTTTCAACGTGATGTGGCAGAAAGCTACCACATTTTATAAGATTTAGGATTAAGATGAGGATTAACATTCTAAATATTGGGACGGCTTCGATTTTCCCAGACAAGAATGAAGTTCAAATGATAATAAAACCCTAAAAGTTTTCAGGTAAACAAAATATATGTTAACTTCAAACAATGTCAGTTTTGGATGTACTGTTGCTTCAATCCCCAAGTGTTTGTCACGTTGGGAGATAAACAGAACCCCAGGTGATGATGACGTTTAACCAAGGATATTGTTTTGAATATCAACAATATAAATACATCTCCTGGACTAGTTTATTTTGCTTTTGATATAAGTAGAGATTAATGACTAATTAAGATGAAAGAAGCACGTGCTATATTCAGGTGTCTGTATCTCTCGTGAGAGATTAATCTTCATTTTTGGACACCCGTTGTTAAGTAGGTGAAAGTAGAAATCCATGATACCATCCTTTTTCTATTTTTGTATGTATGGCGCCAATATACGGGACGCTGTCGGGTCAACATTGCAGCCGACAACGACAAAAGATTTGCTGGTCTTAGAAAAAGAATGAAAAGACTTCTTTGGCTAATATACATTTCAGTTCTCCAAATTTCACGTCCCGTATCATAAGTCCCATTATATGATTCTTTTAAAATCATACACTAGGAAAACCGGCTTAACTTATTACCTGCCATGAGCCCCATTTGGGGCTCTGTTAATATTAAACTCACTACATGTTATTCCTTGTATTTACATTGAATTGCTTACATACATTGCATTTGCAGAGGTATATTTTACAAAATTTAGCCTTTAAAGTTTTTATTATTGGCCGTAAGCAAAAACATTCTCTCGTAATTTTACATTTCATGAGTAAAAAATAATGACTATTTTGAAAAGTATTTTTTTATTATTTCTAGTCAATATATTTTTTTTGTTTTATACACGTATATATTTGACGCTCTAGTTTTTATAAAAACGACAATGGTAACTACTGAAATTAAACATAAAGAATAAATAAACTCCTAAGACACCAGTCTGGGCCGAAAATGAGCATTAAAAAAATGGCAGTTAATGGGCAAAGAGCGTTTAAAAACGTACAAAAACCACTAGAAAAACTGATTAAAAAAAAATTCACGATCACTGCACTATAAGACATTTGAATGTTAAAGGCAGTGTTTTTATATTAAATTAGGTAATTCTCTAATACATTGTATATCAGATATTACTTATTATTACAGTAAAAGATTCCTGAGTACACGTGTGTGATTTATTTCTGGTTTTGTTCTTTTAACGGCATATCAACTTATTATGTGTCATTTTATGCCGAAATTAATTTTCTTGAACATTAGTAATTTATTTTTCAAAAATTTATTGCGGACAATTTTTCAATTATTTACATTATTCGAAAATTTGTACTCAACTTTATTACCATATTCACGACGTTTCGACAGTTGTACACGCAGGTTCTTTTCAGGTGATTGGAATTTCGAACTTAACCCTTTATTTAATCCATCGGACTAGATTGTTTTAGTTTCCTGTGTCATGCCTCATCCGGATGTCTCAGTAATCTTCCTTTAACTCAATTCTCCAAGTTTTTATTCACCACTGCAGAAACCAGGTATTGAACTCACAACATTTTGTGCCAAGTCACTGGGTACAACCAACACTTTTATCCACTTGGCCATGGCACGGGGAACTATGACAATCTAACCCGGTGAACGAAATAAAGGTTTCAGTTAGAAAATCCAATCACCCAAAGAAAGCCGAAGCGTACAAGGGCCGAATCGTCGTGAATATGGCAAGAACGATGAGGACAAGAGGCTGAACAATGTAAATAATATAAATAGTTACAATACCTCAGATCAGAAATATAAACAGATTCTGAAGATAGCTGGAGCGTAAAAGGGCCGAATCGTCGTGAATATGAAAATAAAGATGTGTACAGCACTCCGAACAATGCAGATAACATAAATAATTACAATACCTCATATCAGAAATATAAACAGATATTGGCAATTTTTCTTTTACAATAATGTATTGCTGGTAATATCTTTTGTTTTTTATAAGAATGTATTACTGTTCATTTTTTTTATCCTTACAAAAATTTATTACCTGTAAACTATTTCTAATTATTTCAATATAAAAATGTAGTTCTACATTTTCATAGTCTTTTGTCTCCAGGTTGGGGGCGCACGATTTGTCCTTACATGGGAACCTAGCAGTTACTACCACATTTGGCCAGAGTGGACTCGGTAACCACAGCACTTAAGAGGTGATTCCAGGCTCCTTAAAAACCTCCCGATTAGAAGCCTTGCTGCCCGATGTAGTTTATCGTCATACTCTATACGAAGACGTGTTTGATTTCGTAAACAGTGAAATGAATCATAACTGACTGACATTGATAAATTCTTCTAAAGAAAAAAATGTGCATCCGACAGAAGAAAATAAAACGAATCAGGAATAGTAACTCAAAAAATGAATATCCACTAAAAAATACTCATATAAATAGAAGACATATTCAAAAGGTGTCAAATAAGATTTGTTAGGAGATTTCAATTTATGTAAAAAAAATATACAGTGTGAATTTGAATTATTGAAAGACGACCCAAATAACTCGTTTTGAAAGTGTTAAATTTTATTAATTTAAAATCGATATACTAAATGTGTGAGAGGAGTGTTATCATTTACATTATTTACATTGTCGAACTGTTGTCCTCATCTTTATTTTCATATTTACGAACTGTCGGCCGTAGTACGCTCCGGCTTTGTTTGGGTGATTCGATCGTGTAATATAGTTTATGAAAATCAAATGAGCTAGGAGGTTTCGAATTCCGATCGAGCTTGTAACGCTCACATTTGCGCAAATACCTTGCAGAATGGTACGAATCTATTTTGTCTTCCCCGAACTATGGGATAAATTAGATTCTTAGGCCTTGGTTGGCAACCAGACAAAAGATTGGGCTTTGATAAAAAAAAACAAAAAAAAAAAAACTGCAGTCCGTGATATTAGGGAGAATGTATGCCTCGTAAAAACGTGGAATGAATGAGTCATGGGGTTTGCGTATAGGATAAAAGGTCTACTTTTTACGGAGATTTAAATGCAACATAAATGGCTATTTAAAATATATTCAAAAGATATAGAAAAATATATTTGATTAATCCAGTATCTGATATACTGGATAAAAATATTACTTTCCTTTATTACATGGTGGCATAGGTTCTTTTTCCTCGGCCTTTTATGATAAGTTAAACAACGTCTAACCTGGTTACTATCTAGATAGCTGTCCACTTGGGAATACCAGGTGATAAAAGAATAAATGTGCGGGAGCTATAATGGAAAATAGCTCGAATTTGTTAATCTAAGTACTGAGTTCCAATTCCGTTTGGGTCTGTTATATTCACCCACGCTCAAATACCCACCACCTCTCCCCCAGATATGGGTTAATTAGTATCACTAAAACCATTGTTATCTAAAAAATAATCTTAAAAGCCAAAATAATTTTCCGACTTTAAATGACCTGAAAAAGATTGATAAGCCGTAAAAAATGAATGAATCATTAAATTAGTATAACAGAAAGTCTAGCTGAAACAGAATCTTATTTGTAGTCAATCTAATTGAATATGATCAATGAAAAAAGAATCAATCCGAAAAATCTTTACAAATTACACAAAAAGGCTCTATCACAGTGGTTTAAAACGACTGGAATTAAAAGAAATATGAAATGTCAATAAAATATATTAAAGTTATTATATTTCATTATTAATAATAATTAAAAAATAATGATGGTGAAGGTAATGATGATGATGATGATGATGATGATGATGAAGATGATGTTGATGATGATAATAATAATAATAAGTAGATGAAGAGGAAGAAGAAAAAGAAGAAGATTAAACGAAATATCACGTGAAGTTTCAAAAAAGGTGATATTGAAAATGGTGAAAAAGTAGCTAAAAATACAAAAGCCCTTGTTACTATTTCTTAAACTTGAACGTATTCATGCATTTGACAATTGCTAGTTAAATATCTACGAGAAACAAGTAAGTAGACATTCATTAATCACATGAGATAAAGTTAGAGTCTTGTTTGGCCAAGATTCAGTACTTGTGCGATGTTATACGGAGGTCGTGTGATACCCACACTACATAACACCACTCTCGGAATCCAAAGGAATAAAAGAAGTTACATTTGTGGTCGGTTCGGCTGCAGACATTGCCAGAAAGTTGTCAAAGAAAATGGGATAGAAACAAGGAGCATGAGTCAAATTATAGAAAAGTCATTAACGATTATGTAATTTTTTACTCATAGTAAATATTTTATAAACAATTCAATACTCAAAATCGTAGAAATTGTTATCATAATGGTGAGTCGAAGGTATTGAAACAAAAACAAAATAAATAGACAAAGTTCATTCATTTTAGCAAAAATTCAATGTTGATATACAATACACCAAAGAAAATTAAACAGACAACTATTCAGTTGAATTTTATATAGTCTGTTTACATATAAATAACAATAATAATAAAAACAAAATAAAGCAAAATGTCACACACACACACACATATATATATATAATATATATATATATATATATATATATATATATATATATATATATACACGCAGACACACATAGATACGTATATATATGAATAAAAACACGGCGGAAAAATTATTCCTAGCCGACGAATTTCGACCTCCGATGGAGTTTATCGAGGCAGATTTGTCTTGATAATCATTTGTCTTCAGAGGAAGAAACGTGTTGGGTAAGTAAATTTTTACACTCAATCTGAAAATAATTCACACACACACACACACACATATATATATATATATATATATATATATATATATATATATATATATATATATATATACACGCAGATACACATAGATACGTATATATATGAATAAAAACACGGCGGAAAAAATTATTCTAGCCGACGAATTTCGACCTCCGATGGAGTTTATCGAGGCAGATTTGTCTTGATAATCATTTGTCTTCAGAGGAAGAAACGTTTGGGTAAAAAATTTACACTCAATCTGAAAATAATTCACACACACACACATATATATATATATATATATATATATATATATATTGCACAGCAAAAAAACAATCCAAAGTTACCTCATGAGGGAATAAATTTATTTGAGCCAACGCTAAGTACGTTTTTTATTCAACCACGATGAAAGAATAAAGTGTAATATAGGATATAACATTGGGTGAAATAAATTTATAATTACATATTATATATCAACGGATCTATTAACTGAACTCTCTCTCTCTATCTCTTTCTCTCTCTCTCTCTCTCTCTATCTATCTATCTATCTCTCTCTCTCTCTATATATATATATATATATATATATGTATGTATACACGATTTTTCTAACTTTCAGATGTTTTCCTTGGCCTCTATCACGGCATCTGTCCCATTCTTTCTCTCGCTTGATTTGAAAACCTCCTTCCCGATTAACATTCCTATGTATTTTTCTGTTCAGAAAACGATATTTTAACATCTCAGAATGAACCATATATCGGGCAAGTCGGACGTAGAAATCAAATTCATGCTATATATAAGCCGAAAACCACTAGCTGTGTTATATGGAATAATACCTGTTATTAGAAGCAAGTGTGAGGTGATGATTTTCAGTGTTAACGATAATTTTATGCTAATTACTCATGGAAATCCAAGATAAAATCGTGCGCAGAATATTTTTGACTATCGAGCATCATTAAAGTCTGATGTATAAAACTGCAAGTTAGTTATTTATAGAAATAGTGTTAATGAATAATTTCAGTTAAATTTTTAGCAGATTTTATTGCATCATATTGCTGTAGTCATCCAGTATAAATTGAATATAAACGTCAGTGACAAGTAGAGTGGAATCTCGGTTCACGAATTTAATTCGTTCCTGAAGACCGTTTGTAACCCGAAATGTTCGTAAACTGAAATTATTTTTCCAGCGGTAATCAGTGTAGAGAAAAAAAGTCACAGTACAATTAAATTGGAAACGCAAATCACGCCACAACACACGAATGTATACAACACGGCGGTCGACTTAGAAATTATTCCGTTCAGGTTAACTCGGTTAGACAATCTTGTTCAAGAACCGAAATTTTGTTCGATAACCGAGCTATTTTCATCTCATCTGTTCGAAAACCGATTTGTTCGACATGTGCGACATTCGAGAACCGAGGTTGCATTGTATTTGGAAATCAGTATTAGGTCTCTCTCTATATATATATCTATACAATAAATACTTTTCACGCCCACTCAAACAGATAATGACTGCACAAAACGATGAAAAAATGATAATATTCATTAACGAATACTTAATAAAATATATTCAGGCATTTTAGACTATCGACGCTTTTATACCTAAATTTTGGATTTATTTATCACAATGTTTCCCACTTTATATACTTTTGAATAAAATGGTTATTCAGAATTTATAAAATTGTAATCCGACAGACATATTGTTGAATTATTGTCATTTCTTGCCTCTTCTTTTTCTTCTCCTTTATACCATGTCCATATCAGACATGCCGCTTTTTTGCCTTTTTGCCACAACTTTCAGTCCTTACTCAGCCATCCATTTACACAAACGCTACGTTAGTTCGATTTATCACTGCATTTTTTTATATCCCTCTTGCCTTCAATATAGGCTATGAGTGTCAAATCCTCCAAACCTCTTTCCTCATTATATACTCTCGACATTTCAACTGTCTCTATCTTATCAGAATTAGGCACCGTGTTTTAAGAGAATATTGGGTCTCAAATTCACACTTGAGCTCAACTGAAATTCTTATATACGATCCATCGCTAAAGTTAGTTTAGTTCTAGTTTTTCCTTCTTTTTGTGCTGTTAGGTGTCCCGGGGAGACACAGTCGTCTGTCAGAGGCAAGGCGATTACCTGGAGGAGACATATCTCGTGGGCTCTGAAAGTCATTGGCACTGAGTCGCTCCAGTCTCTTCTCGGTCTGCCCCTCGCTCTCCAGCTAGAGTACCTGAGGGTGTATACTCGTAGGGTTGGTTGGTTGATAGGCATACGGGTGATGTGTCCAAACCACTTGCTCCTCTGTCGTTCGATGTATGATTGGTATTGCCATATCTCTTAACGTCTCATTCGTGATCTTGTCTCGTCTTCAATGCTTTCCTCAGGCATTTCATCTCACAGGTGATCAGTTTCCTCTCAAGGATTTTTGTTAAGGGCTGTCTGTAAGAAAATGGCGTTGATGAGATTTGCCTTGGTGCTCATGGAAAAGATTCAGTTAAAATGTTGGGCTCCCTGTTACGCTTTAGTAATTACCTGACTCCTTATGCTATCCTCCACCTTTACAAGAGCTAGATCAGGTCGAAAAGGGCGTAGTGCTCTCATTTTCCAGTCATCATTTTCCAGTCTTGATAGAGTTAAAAAATAGACATCTCCAAATCCTTGTGAGTAATGAGATATTTTGCACCTTCTAACCTCTTTCTCTCACGTGTGGGGTGTGGTATGTCTCTCGCTATTCTATCGATACTCCTATGGAAAGTGGTCGGACGAACTACATTTCTTGTTTCCGTCATGTCTAACCTTCACGGCTAGGACCCACAAATCGGGCGTCTTTCTTAAAGACTGGAACTACTGAAGAGGATTTCCAAGTAGAAGGAAAGCAAGAGGCACCAAAGCTTTTATATTATAGTTACAAAATTATTAACCCTCAACCTTCAGTGGTCCTTCAATTGGGTGAACATTATTAAACGGTTTTAGACCAAATAGACTAACCAAAATATGTTACATAGACTCAGATATTTCTTGAATAAATAAATTCATTCTTTTTGTTTATTGAGGTGATATTTTATCTAATCTATCTTTCTTCATGTAATTTCCGCAAAAAGAATTTGCAAAGGCAATTTTTCCATAAGACAAACAACAAAACTGTAGTAAAATAAATACAACATTACCAGAAAAAATACTCTTTCCCCATTGGAATAGTACATTTAAAAAGATCCGGTAGTCGATGACAATCTATTCTGTTGTTCAAAACACTTTTGAAATGTATTATCGCCTGTTTAAAATTAAATTTAATAATGTTTGATATACATTTTTATAGCTTTTCTGAACTCTCAAATCGCTTGAGATTTATACATAATAAAACCTTTAAATACAAAAGTAGCACTTTTCGGGATACTAAAGTTTGTGGTTCTTTTTTCATATTTAAATCCTCTTAGATTAACACCACGTTTTGATATTTCAAATTTTGCCTTTGTTCCGCCTTATTAGACGCCATAATCCTTTGCGCCACAAAAATACAAATCTTACTGCATTTTAAACTTTTTTTTAAACTTCATCTAACGAATAATAAATAATTCAATTTATTTATTTAATTTGTTTGTTTAAACTTAACTTAAACGAATCGCTAGATTTATTGAAAAGTTGATTTCAGAATTTAATAAGATTTGATTTACAAGTTAAATGTTCAGTAAACAAAATTAAAAATACGAGATTAAATTTATCAGAAATGTTGTCAAATACCTTAACTTCAAACCGGTCTTCTTAAAGAATCTCTCTATCTTCTGAGATTTCGAATCACACAAAGTTAAACATGACAAATATTACACGGACGTATTTGGGAATAATTTTCACGGGTAAGAAAATGTTTGAGAGAACACGATATGCGAGTGCTAGAATCACTTATTACGGAAAATGAACAGTAATTTTTACTAAGTCAACTTGATATGGCGTGTATGATTGGGAAGAAATAACCTAAAAGAAACTTGTATCGTCTTGATAGATTTTTTAACTAAGGTGAGCGTTCTCACTTCTGAATGTTGTCACTATATTCTTGCTGAGAGAAAAAAAACAACTTCACACTAACGTATTTTCTATGTACCATTGTTCGTACGGCACTAATGAGTTTTCTACGTACTAACACCTAAGTAAATCAAAATTACATTATGTTTAGGAAGCGCTTGAAATGTTCATTAAGCAAAGCATTGGTGGTCTAAGTTCTCTTTGGTGAAGAATTCGTTTTAAAGGCAAATGTGCTTAAAACTGATCCAGATAAAATGATATATTGTCAACATCTTCAAAAAAATGCGACACTGAAATCTTTCATATGTCAGTTTAATGTTTGGCCGATCAATGGTATATGAATTCGAGTCATTCTTTAAATGTTCAACTTATAGCGAGGATGTGAGGGAAACTGCCTGCTCCCCTTGTAAATCGGATGTTTCAATAATATATTGTTATCTAGTTGCCTTTTATATGCATGCTCAAATTTCAGCTAAATTTACCTCCAGTTTACGTTGGTGCACACAACGGCATATTTTCAGGTCCGATTCTGCACTTGGTAGATATAAGAACACATTCTAGATCAATGCTCGAGTAACCTACGTCTTCTTGCATTCAAAGGTGACACCGAGTGTAAAGCTTTTTTCGTATCTTGTAGTGTGAAACCTTTATATATTTGAGTTTCCATGGATCAATTCTGTTAGATAAAAAGTAACTGATTAACATTAAATTCAATTAAGACCTATTATATTTCCTGTCGAGAATGACATACTACAAAAGTAATTGAATGTTTAAGTTTAGTGACATAACAAAATAGCTGATATTGTAGAGATACCATAGCCGATTATCTCCCTTTAGTGGAGATAAAGTTCCGTTACGGCCACTTAGTGGTGTCACTTTATAGTGTAACGAAAATGATCAGTCAGCAGGAGTTAAACCGAATATTTCCTTATTTTTACCCGTGTAGAGTGGACCGGTCTGAGGCTAAAGCTGCCTCCACCAGCCACAAAGCCTATGGTAGTGTTTTATTCTAAAAATATATCTTCATTAGATATAGAAAATATATCCGGCTCGAAGTCCTCTTGTTGGGAAAAACAAAGGACGGCCACTCTCAAATTTGCGCAATATGTTCTTACTAGTCATATGAATCATAAATATGTCTTATCCAAAAACACAAGATAATCTCCAGGATCTCCAGTTCCCGTTGAAAAATTGTGATACATAAGATTCTCTTCTGTCGTCCTATTTTCACTTTTGCTTGTTCTTGCATAAATGTTATAGTTTCTCTGCGTCGGACACATCTGTAAATATGTATATATATATATTTTTTTTACCACTTAGCGATATAAAGCTCTCTCTGAGCAGAAAGAAAATTTCTCATTTCTTTTCCATCATCTATTCCGTTCTGTCCATGTAATAAGGTGTCATAATATCATGGATATACTAATGCCAATAATGGGAGAAACGGGTTTGGAGAAAAAAAAACTTTCTTCCATAGCACACCCATTATATAGGAATCTGATATGATGTTACGTACTTCCTATTAACTGGTGTGTGATACTATTTGGCATTGACGTGCTAAAACGGAAGAAGTTGTGGTTAAAACATAAGTTAGTATTATGTGGTGAGAGACATGGAAACAAGAAGAGATAATACCGAAAGAACCACTGGGAAAAATTGAGGATTAAATTAGCATATACACGGCTTGAATTGTATGTTGAGCGGTTTGAACAATGGAAAAGTGACCCAGACATGAGGGTCGATGTTTGATTGACGCCGAGCTGCAAAGCAGAAATTTCATTTTCGCTAAAAAACGGATGTGAACTTGATTCGAGACAGGAGAGGGTGGATAGGCCACCCACCCTCACTGAAAATGTTGGTGAAAGATATTGAGACGAGGGAATTGGGAAAGAGGGAATTCCCCAAGGTTATGTCGTAAACCGGAGGAGATTCACCGAAATGCCCTACATCGCCATACCCCCAGGCCAGTTTTTGGCAATGTCCATAAATACGAATTCGCTTCGCGAATTCGCCAGACGGGTCGGAGAAACGGGTCGGAGAGACAGGTCGGAGAGACGGGTTGGACACGAGACAGAAGAGGGGCTACGTGATTTTCTTCCGAAGAGCAGCTCCGACTTCAGCAAACCACATTCGTGCCAGGTCGACGATACTATCACTTCCGACTGCTTGCGAACAATTGATATAAACCAATTATTGTTATTAAATTAATATTTATTTTTGTTTAATTTATTCGAGTATCATTTTTTCCCTGTACGGCATTGTCCTGTTTGGAGCAGCCCAACACGAAAAGACCCGCGACGATTCGATTCTGGCTGCCTTATGATCTAAAAATCACAACGAGGGATAGGGTAGCTTTGGATTGAAGCGGTCACTTCAGTGGCAAGCCACGCTGTTCGAAGTCTTGGACGACCGACTGAGGGGTGTGCACGTTTACAGTTGGCCACAAGGCGATGTATTTAAACCCCCTTTAACTGGTGATATTCCTGACGTGACATGATATTATTTGCCTCTTTTTAATATTTACTAACATTCATAATAAAAGATGTAAGAAATGAAAGAATGTGTTTCTTCAGTCTTGCATGTAGAAACATTGGAACTGAGGCTAATGATGTTTAGAAAGATGTCTCGTTAGATAAGTAGCTATTGAACTGTTCGTTCTAAAAGTGTACGGTAGACTAGCACAAGCTAAACTATAGATATCATCTGGGGATAACCAACTTTTTACAAATCTGTATTTTATACTATTTATGGTCTTACCAGTGTTCGTACAATGACTACGAGCGCTTGGAGGGAAATATGTAACTCTCTTTTCTTCTCCGCATTTTACCCCTTCAGGAGTTTAGAGATCCTTTATCTCCACAGCTTCCTGGCTTTTGTTGCTGTCAGCAATATATACGATATATTCAATTACAACCGAATTGTTTCGTGACAATTTACTGGTTTTATAAATACGCCGACACAGTCTCATGTTGCTTTTGCTTAGCTTGCCTTCTATGTATGATTTTTCAAATTTTCTCAGCAATATATCCTCTTTGTGTCCATAAAGATTCTTCTTTCTTGCTTACAATTAATCTGACATCCACAGTCTCATTAAAACAATTTAAAACACAGTCATTTCATACCAATTTAAACATGCCCACTAAGATCTACATATCTGTCACTTCAAAGATTTTGTCCTTTTCTAAAGGAATTGTCTCTTGTTGGGATTTCTTTTACAAATTGGGACCATTCCATACAATAAAAAGGATAAATTCTCATGCAATATTTGGCTGAAGATAAAACTGTCTCATACAATTTTACAAACAATTAATAGTTTGGTGGCACATTTAGAAATAATTTATTTGAGAAAAGTTAGACTAGCATAAAAAAAAAAAAATTAACCAAATGAAATGGTTAACTATAATCTTCTTATATATATATATATATATATATATATATATATATATATATATATATATATATATGCCACTTAGTGTATAACACGCTGCCTAGAGCGGCTTTTGGGCATTTTACAGGGTGAACATCACTGTGAAAAATGAAAAATCCATAGAGAAATACAATTATCGAATTCGCGGTGTGAAACGTTTTCATGGTTAATAAAAGTGACAGTATCTGATAACAGGAGAAAACATTTTAGCCATCCCTAAATGTAGTGGGGTAATACTATTGAGAACAGGATATCTGTACAGAAGGTATTCGAATTATCCTAATGATTATGCCTAATACATTATAGGGATGCAAAAGACAATTATCTCCCTCCTTTGGTTGAGATGAAGCCATGTGGATCACGTGATGGTCACTGAGTGAAGAAAGTGGCCAATCAGTCAGTCTGCTTCCGGGCATCATACCCTGCATTTTCTTTGTTTTGTATGTGCTCGTGCAAGTTACTAAAGGGTCAGCTCCTAAGCCCATAGCGCTCTTTTCCTTTAGGAATATACCTTCAGCAGTTACAGAAAATACATTCGACTCGCATCCTCATATTGTGAAAAATTTGCCGTTTCCCGTTTGAGGAATGTGTTATGTCTAGTGACAGAAGATAATCTTCTATGGCAACATTTTCTCACAGCTTGTGGTGCTATGCACGTGTTATAGTTTCTTTGGAACAAGTGTAAATGTTTGCATTTAATTGTGTGTATGATTTAGCGGTTTAAAGCTCTCTTTGTGAACAAAGAATGTTTACCATTCCCTTTTTCATCTATTCTATTTTGTCCATGTATTAAGGTGTTGTATGTATATAATAATAACCATAATTTGAGAAATACAAAGAATATAGATAATTTCACTTCCTTGTAGAGCATTCCGATTATCTGGTGGACTCGACGTAATGAAAAATATCACGAGAATAATTTGGAGAAGAGCAATGTTATCATCTGAAAACCAAAGACAATGAACGTCACTTTGCGTTCAAAGCATGTGTTATCTGCGTTACAAGGTCACTTCTAGTGTTTTGATTTTTTAGTCTTAGTAAATAAGACGCGATCAACATTCCATCTTTGTTCCTCTTGTAGAATAGTATGAAGTAAAAGCAAAACATTTTTTTTTAAAACTAGAATAGTGCCAGACAACAAAATCTGTTTGTTTTCTTTTCATATCTTTTTTTAAATCATTAATTTCAAAAATGAACAGAAAAGAAACGGAATTGAACGGACCGATAGAATTCATCATATAATATCGTTATTACAGAAGTGGGCTGAAGGAATCCGCTGGGGGCGCTTCACAGTTGGGGAAGTGTTTCTTAACCTGCGTGGAGCGTGGTTGTCAATGCAGTGCTACAGTAGAAAATATTAGCCTTATATGTCATATCGTTATTTTAAACATTAAGTTGCGTACGGTAAAAGTCTAGATATAAGATAGAAAAGTTTAGAATTTCAAATTTTTAGCTGGCCACGAAGAGCAAATAGTGTTAAACCACGATATCGACCTCTCGTCCTCTCTCTACGCATAATGATATCAATTAAATTAAAAAGGAAAGAAGCGAAGGAATGCAAGATCGGACAGTTTAAAAATAACCACTTGAGAATTCATCGAATCATAATGGTTGACTAACAGCAACTAAGAGAACAAGTTCTACTTGGAGTAGTTCTGAACATCAAAGAATGATTTTGGTCAGACACTAAATAGTGAAATCTTAAAGACACAGAGCAGCACAAAAGTATTTTAATATTAAAGGCTGGCTTTGATTCTATGTCTTAGAATCGATTCGTACTCGTATTAAATCTCTGCTGAAATTGTTTGACTTATGAAACAAAGAAAAGATTGAATCAATTCGGATAAAGACGTGATTCGCGTAAAGGAATTATTAGAAAATCGGTGATTTATTATTTTCTATATTTGTTATTTATCTTATAGAAATGATTTCGAAATAGTGCAGTACACATAACGACAGTATACACTCAAATACAAGCAAAATAAAACAAGATATTGCATATTTCTTTTTAGCCCACATTCTGTCAATGGACCTTAACGATAAAAGTGTAGACGGGTTTTACTTCTCTCTTTCTCTGATTTGGAAATTTACATTTCGAAATCGTAATGGTATTAGTAGTATTAGCAGTATCCTTATACGGAAATATTTGGCATTCAGTGTCTGCGTAGGCTGAAATTTATCATTTTATTCCCTTAAACCAATTCTTCTAGAACATATATATCTCGTGTCTAGAAGATTTCCAGTATAGAAGGTGTTTCCTTCCTAGGCTTTTATTTGAAGTAACGTGGAATATCAACGTCTTGATTATGTCATTCGAACACTGCCTACGAGTGATTGATGGGAAATATATAACACCCTTTTCTTCTCTGCGGTTTACCCCTTCAAGAGATTAGAGATCCTTTCTCTCCACAGCTTCCTAACTTTTGCTGCCAGAAATATATACGATATATTCAATTACAACAGAACTGTCTTCGTGACAATTTACTTGTTTTATAAATACGCCAAATTAGTCGCATATTGTGATATCTATTTTAATTGCTACTGCTGCGGAAAGTCCACAAGTGATGTGGTTTCAGTTATTTGGTACATTCTTTTCTTTGTGATTCTAATTCACTAAGTTCTACTGTTTTGGTTACCACCGTTTCACTTATGGGAATTACTTGAAGACATTTTTTTCATATTAGACGAGATTTACACTATTACTATTAAACGGAATATTGTTCTCATCCTTGTCGCCATATTTATTAAAATGTTTCGGCTGGTGTACGCTCCGGTCTTCTTCAGGTGGTTGGAATGTCGAATTATTTTGATCACTCATGCCATATTTTAATGAATATCAGTTATCAGTTATCTCCTGTTAATTCCCCTTTCTAAGTTCTCCACTGCCTTAACCGGGTATTGAACACACCCTCTTTGGATTCTGTCACTGGATTAACGAACGCCTTTATCCATGTATCCTTGAGGACATCTGTGAATGCACTTCTGGGTATTATAATCCTAGTCCGAATAATGTATCGCACCCGGCCGGAAGTTACTGCCGGCTACTCAAACATCTAAAATTGTCACCGCGGAAAACATCACGAATGCCGTTAACTTCAGGTAACTCAGCGCTTTTCAGTCAACGTCTCATACAAATTAAAAAAAAACGAAACATTTACATATACGAACTTTCCTAACCAAAAACAATTACCAGAAACTACTTTATATACACATGGTGTCCGAATGGAACCCATGTGTACAGCCAAAAAGTAGAAGCTAATTTTCAGTCATCACCCCAAATATATCGCTGACAGGCTACGTTGCCGACCTCAGCCTATATAAACACAGCGGATTTTTTTTCCACCAAATTAACTCTCCCGGCTGATTTTTGGCCTCGGTGTTTGAGCGACGAGCTCCCCCTCTCACCTTCGCTGACCACACGAAGCAGCTAGAGCCAGCAGTAGCAGCAGCAGCAGCTAGGGCCAGAGCCAGAGGCAGCAGCAACAGAGCAGCCCGGCTTCATCAGCAGCAGCGAAGCAGACAGCAGCAGCAGCCAGCCGACGCAGCTCCAATCAGCAGCAGCCAGCCAGTTACATGATATGCACTAGTCTATCCTCGGCTACATGATATGCACTAGCCTATCCTCGGCTACATGATATGCACTAGTCTACCCTCGGTTACATGATATGCACTAGTCGTTTTTCCAGACTACGCCTGGTTACATAATATGCAATAGTCCTTTTCAGGGACTAACCTAGCCGCGTTATTACGAACGTCCTTTTATTAGGACTACCAAGCTGCGATCCTGCACGACAGTCTACCCAAGGACGAACTGACTACGCCAGCGCTGTCCGCGTCGATCCTCTCTCCTCAAGCGCCGACGCGCTCTTTTACTCAAAATACAGACATCCAGGAATCGACTGGACCTCGAACACCGCTGTTCCATCGGCCTACCTCAAGCTGTCGCCTTGAAACCTGACAACGCTCCTTCAAAACTACACGACCGAACTACCACAAACGATTATTTGTATATACTTGTGCCAGATTATTTAATAAAATTTGGCTTTAACTTTTACATCCTCGTCTTTGTTGTCCTTGTTTTGATCCTATTACCATATATTATTTTTCTGCTTGCGGGGTTAACAGTCAACCTGCTTAGCGCCGCAACAAATGTAAATAGTGTACATAATACCTCATCTCAGAAATATAGACAGATACTAGACGAGAATTAATTTTGATTACTTAATGTTTTATCCATAATATACACGACTATATTCTATGGCGATTTTCTAAGCGTAGGTTACATATGACACAAGGCCTAGAGTATGTTGCACCCAATGAACTTAGATCTATATCTCTCTCTCTCTTCAGTTGTAATTGATCTAGAGAAACAAGCTTGTTAAAAATTACACGACATCGAAGTACCCGAAATGATATTCTAAGCGTCGCTTAGATGTGTCCAAAAGCCGAATGTGTGGAGCCACAAGTGACGATCGAACTCACAAATTAGTCGTAATTGATCTAAGGAGAAAGCATTATACGACGTCAAAGTGTAAAACATCATTTTCTAAACGTAGCTCATATGCAGCACTAGGCCAAGTGTATATGGTACCCAGTGAGAATCGAACTTACTACTCAATCGTAATTAACGAATCTGCTCTAATTTAACCAACAAAGAGAAACTGTCCGCCCTCAGCAACACTGATCCTAGACTCATGGAAAACAACACACTTTGCTTTCTTGGCCTCACGTTTCAATTGAATTGACGTCTACATCGAATTAATAGTTCCATCTACTGTAGTTACTTTTGGTTACTTCACTGTGTCGTGTCAGACGGTTTTTCCCGTCAGAGACTATCTTGCACATTTACAAATCTACTTTTCGACCGTGCATTGAATACTGTTACCATATCTGGTCAGGTGCTTCTGCTATTCATTTCAAGGTTCTTGACAAAATCCAAAGAAGGATCTGCAATGTAATCGACCCTGTCTTGTCTTCTCGACTTCAGCCAATATCTCACCGACATGACCCGGTTTCTCCTCTGTCTTTTCTAAAAATATTTTCATGGTTATTGCTCTGATGAGATTTTTGTTTTTGCTGGTTGCCGGAACACTGGAGTTTAAGCATGCTACTAGATTGGCATTTAGCTTCCTTGTTGAATGCACCCGACACATCTACTGCAACAGGTTCTTTTCACGCACTTACCGCCTGTGGAACTATCATCCGTTTCCTTGGTTCCGTGATAACTACAACATTCAAAAATCTAAATGCAACATCAATCGCTATCTTCTATCCCCTTGAACCTCCCTCAGCTTTTATCCTTTTCTCACCCCCTATACCTAGTCTTTTATCTCACCTTCACTCTCAGTAATTCCCCTACGTAATAGTGACGTTCCCGCCTTGATTGGGGTGAAATGATTAAGAAAAGAAATAATATTTAGCTAACCATTATACCGCATGGATGTGCCCAAACGACAACTTACTACGGGGATTTCTAAGCGTAGTTAGATTTGGCAAGAGACCGAAAGTATGGCGGACCCAATGAGGACCCAACTCACTATTCAGTCGTAATTGTTCTAGCGAGAGAAAATCGCTAACCATTACACTAAGTAATACATTCCATTACTGAACTTAGCTTAAATTTGGCACAAGGACAAAAGCATAGGGTACCGAGTGAGGGCCGAACTTACTAACTATACAGTCGAATTTTTTTTAGCGAGACAAAATTGTTAACCATTGCACCAAATGAAGGCGCCCATTAATAAACGTAGCTTAAATGTGGCACACGGCCAAATGTATAGGGTACCCAGTGAGGGACAAACTCCCTATTCAGTCTTAATTGTTCTAGTGAGACAAAATTACTAACCATTTCGCCAAGTCAAGAAGAGAAGGTGATAAAAGAAACAGTGAAAAAAGGACTAACCATCAAGTGTAAGAAAGCAGAAAGTATAATCATCAGCAATGTAAGAAGCTCAAGACACAAGTTACGAATTTGAAATACGGACATCAAGCAGGTGTAGAAGTGATGGATTTAAGTGGGAGCTGTCCTGTTCTGCACTGGTCATATTACCGTCCTTTACCAATGTACATCCGCATGATGTTCCCTGTAATTGGTGCTATCTGAATGGTTTCGCTAAGCTCTGTTCAGTACTCGTTGGCGCAGTTTGATGACCTTTGCTTCTGCCAGCCCGGAGGATCTGCAGGTTTCTCTTGCTGGGTGACTGCTTGTATTTTGTAAGACCAGCACGTTTGGTCAGAATGACAGGTGTCATCTCGGCGGACTTTGCCTCATATAAATGTGAGGTATTTCTCCCAAAGGTGGTCAAGGCGGTGTGGTGCATGGTGTTCCGCAAGGTTGTCCACTTTTCCGTGGCGGAATCTCCGGTCTGTGCGGTTGCCCGCTCGTTTTGAAACCTCTTTGCAAACTGTTGCACAAGATCTTGCTGGCTCTGCATATCTGGGAAGCATTTTACCAGAGGTTGAAAAATGCGATACCGAGATGCTAATACGCGTGGGACTAGTGATGGAAACATACAAAAAAAGATAAGCAAGGTGCTGAAAAAACAAATAAAACTGTCGTAAGAAATAAAGAAAAGACTACCTTTTTTGCTGTGATATCCAGCTTCATAAGTTGTAAAGAATACTGGACAATCTCTTTTCAGATCTTGAAAGAGGCAGCTGAAATAGGGTTTGACAGAAGAATACTCAAATTCCCATGAAAGTAGTGAGTACGCAACAATTACGTTTTAAAGAAAATGGAAGCAGAAAGATAATTTCTGTTCAATATCAGAAAAAAAGATAGATGATTTTCCCTCGACACATGCTAAAGAAGGAGAACTTGGTAAAAAAAAACTTAACGGGGCATATTGAGGGCAAGAGAGATATACGTAGACAGTGAGCTACTTACGTGACGAGTTTGTGAGCGTGAATAAAGCATAGAGGAACATGAGCCTTAGTCAAAAGTGAAAAAAACTGCAAAGAGCCACGCTATATAGGGACTTGTGAAGAGACATGATAGCTTATTTCCAAAAGGAACGAAGTTGATAATATATACATTGCCATTCTAATTAATGTATCGATTAAGATAAGACAGCTAACCATTCAACCTCATCGATATTTAACCAAACCGTCTCCAATCTGATCTCATTTCGGCACAGTAGTTTTTTGTTTTGAGATAGCAGAGGATAAATATTAATTTTAAATGTTCGATTGTTAGTCCCTATAATCTAATATGCAAAAAATGTCATTTTAGACAATCCCAAGTGACATAGGAATAAATGGGAACGACCCGGCAAACTCGGCCGAAAATCTCACCCCAAATGAAACACTTGATAATAGTTTTAGAAAACCTTATGCGGACCTGAATGAAAGAATGTTTCTTTAAACAGAAGTGATAGATTTACTTGAAAGACAACGTACAATCGAACCTGTCGTGTGTGAATGGGTGCAGGGCTCTAGAAAAGACGAAATTCTGTACATAGGCCATAAATTCTTCATCCATTCATACACGCTGAAGGACAGAGAGCATTCAACATGTACAGAATGCTAAACTAAATTCACATATTTTAATTGGATGCACTTTCTTAGCATTTGTAAGACATAGATACTGTAAGGAAACCAACATGAGAAAAATACTGAAGTTGTAAACATAACACATACATTAAAGAAATAGGTTTATATAGATATATGTAAAACCTAATACAGATCATATAAAACTCATAAATCTATAAAGCATACGTTTATATTGAATGCATAAAATTATGTACAAAATATATGAGTATTCCTTTCAAAATGCATTTAGTTGAAGTCATAAAATTGTTATCAACATATTTAGATATCGACATTAAACAATCCATAGAGGTGAAAGTATCTTCAAATAAAATCAACTAACCAAACATTCCAGGCAAAATATTAATATTATTCATGACAGCTTAAGTTTGTACTTTATTTCCTGCAGTTTCAAATACATGACAGTAAGAAAATCTTAAAATGACATAGCAATAAAGAAGTTAAGATAACATGATTGACAATTCGTCATTGAAGAAATGTGGACAATTGAAGTTTTATTTTTAAATCACTGTCTTAATGAATTGAATAAGAACATAACTTTACATTATTTACTACCAAAAATCTATAAAACTCAAAAGATAAATGCTGTAAAAACAACGGATACTAATTTTATAATTTTATTACCAAACTGAATACGAGGAATATTAGGTTGGTGCAAAAATAATGACGTAATATATGTCGTTTTTTGGCGTTAAAAAATACGTCAAAAAACGATATTATTACGTCATTATTTTTGCACCAACCTAATATTTAGTCTGAAACACCGGTTTCCATTCAATCACCGAACTTAAGCAACGTCGAATTCTGGACTCCACATAGCTGAGTGAGGGCTTGGGATTTCTAGGTGCTGTAAGCGTGACTGTGTGAGTGGGCTAATGGATAATGACTTTGAATCGTTAATCGGAGAACGGTGTTCCAATTCCAGTTAGGTTTGTCATATTCACTTACGCGCATATACCCTTTGGAAAGGTATGAATTCTCTTCTCCTCTCAGCTATGATTTAATTATTAAGAATTATATCATAAGTCATTAACTCCCAAACAATTCTTACAGTTTAAAAATATTTCTGGCTTCAAATTACCTTGGACTATCTTTAATTCCATAAAATTCTTATAGTCCAATATCAAATCTAAAAACCGACATTTAAGAAATTTAAAGAGACCTTCGTTAAGATAACCGATTAAATTTCTTACTATCACGAAACAAAACAGTACATAATTTCGATTTTAAAAGTAATGTATAATACTAAAAATTGAGAAAATACTTTCAATGAATATGCTTAAAAAACTTTTCTTTCTTTTATGCACCATGTCCCTTCAGGATGTTGTGTGGCGTATAAATATCAGTTGTCAGCTAGTATCTTGTTAACGACACATCTGCAGAATGTTACAGAAATCGTTATGGTAATTATTATCTTGGCAAAGAAGATCATCTGAGCGGAGCGGATCTCGGAAGAACCATGTAACCAAGCCTCTTTTATAGATGAAATCTGAGAGGACAAAGAAGGATTTTCCTCTATAAGACAATGGTCCCTAGCAGCCTAAAATAAATGTCAGCTGCCCTGAACGAAGACTCACGCTAGTTATACCGTTCGCCCTTTCACCTCCCCAATTTTTTCCTCTATCGCCGGCCCTCAGGTGTTTTCAACTGAATAAAATTTTCCCACTGCCACAATTTTGACGTATGGTTTCTGTCTTGGGTAACGATCCGATCAAAGAATTATATTTCCCGTATTAAGCTACAAGTGTTCGACTAGAAGTGCCTGTACAATGTGGACTAATCTGGTGCCTTGTCTGAACTGCAACGCTACAGGGTTTATTTTTGGTACCGTGACTCACGTCAATTCGACGACCCCTGCTGTGAGACGAACGAGAGAAAGGAAAAATCCCTGTAAGAGAATGATTTGATTTCTTTCCTTATTCCATCATGAGCACCCAAATATTTTCAAGTGAACCCTCTCACCTATCTGATGAAATTAGATTATTAGGAGTGAAGCTTCGAAATTTTGGATTTCTACAATTTCTTGTATATTGTCGCTCATATAAAATTGTGATTTTTTTCTCCAAACCCCTGTTCTGACAATCACTTACACGAGGTCGTTAGCTATGTTATTCTCTGTTATCATCTGTTATTCTTCCTATGAATATATCTTGAGAGCATCAAATTTTCTAAGCCCGCTTTTCTCATCGCCCTTGTAATTTCAATTGTTCCTTTATGAAGTTAAGTCTATGTGCCCTTTTTGTTGCAATTCGCTCTTATTTTAAATCTATGCATTTTCAGCATCCTTATATAAAATACATTTCTTTTTAATTCAAATCACTTCTTTGTATGTTTTGTTGTCAAGCATACTGTCATATAATATTTCGTATCAACTGTGCCGGTTTTATTTAAATTTTCCTCCTCAATTTAAAACTCAGATAGATGGTGATCTTTCATTCCTTATAGCAGCATTTTAGGAGAAATCATTGATTCAACACACCATCAATTTACGTCGTCAGCCACAAGAAGTGTCTTAATGGTCAACCTTTCAAAAATTATGATCAGTAATACGCGGTAATAAATTAACGTGCAAATTGTCTCTGAAAACGTAGAGAAACCTCTATAAACCGTCACAGGAAACAAAAAACACTGGCAACTTAAACGGGCGATACAAAACGGAACAGACTCTGTCTCCAATAAGCATTGCAAGTCACTTACAGGCTCCAAGAACCATTGTTCCCATGAGGACCATTTACAAAACTGATCAGCGATGGTCATAATAATTTAAAGGGTTGCCAGTCATTATACAGGATGCAAGGGATAAATTATTGTCTAAATTAAGGAAAACTGGAAATATCACTGACATCTCATATCAACAGATATATCTTAAAATACTAAAGAAGCTTTATTCATTAAAATCGCTACTGGTTCCAATCACGGCCTCCAGACAACGTTGGACTCTCTTGCGACTCTTCTAGACGATCTCCTTGTTTAGTTGGTGAATGCTGCCATAAATGCTTACCTTGAATTCATATTTGGTGTCACAAGGAGTTTTGTGGGTTTATCGCTCAACTGGACCCAACATATAATAATCAATGTGTTTTCAGTCTGGGAAGTTAGGTGGACAAATGTAAGGGATGATGTGATTGCAGAAACTGTCTGACTGCCATGACATAATACAGAGTCCTGTTGCCAGGAAAAGTGTCTTTCAGAAGTCACCAACTCGAACCAAGACAGCACTCCCTCCTTGTTGAGTTTGAGGTCCTCGTCAACAAATTCGGTAGTTCTTTACTTGTCAGAATGTTCAGATTATGTTTTTGGAGCTGCTATTTTTGGAACTTCTTAATGATGATTTCTGTATCCATTACACTGCCCTCAGACTGATGACCAAAACTCTGAAATATCTTGGAATCTCCAGCGCTAATGCCGAACAGTAGAGCATGTCATTCCCAAATTTCTGTTGGAGTAAATTACGTCAAGGTGCTCTTTTTCTCATAGAGGGTGCCCAACTTGGCCTACTGTATTGTGTAGTCGAAAATCAAAAAACAAACAACGGGCAAATTAAAAAAGACAACGCGCGAAATTAAAAAAAAAATATAAAATGGCAACAATTTGTCATTCTCACCCCTATATATATATATATATATATATATATATATATATATATATATATAAATACGTATATATATACGCAGACACACATAAATATATATATATATATATATATATATATATATATATATATATATATATATATATATATATATATATATATATGATAAAATCACGGGGAAAAAATTATTCTTAGCCGACGAATTTCGACCTCCGATGGAGTTTATCGAGGTAGATTTGTTTTGATAATCATTTGTCTTCAGAGGAAGAAACGTGTTGGGTAAGAAAAGTATATTAAAAATAGAGAGTGAGATAGATAGATAGATAGATAATGAAGAGACTGAGATAGATAGATAGATAGATAGATAGATAGATAGATAGATAGATAGATAGATAGATAATGTAATTTGGTAAGAATTCTTTTATGTAATTTTTGTTGAAAACGACTGAAAATATACGGCGCTTAAGATTTTATTTAACTTTTCTTGTGTTCGTATAAGTGTTTTCTTTTCTTATACAAATACCAGAAAGTTTAATCGCAGTACCTTTTCAGTCGTTTTTAATGAAACTGGGCGATGCATGATTAATATTTAAAGCTCATTTAAATGCATTCGATAGGTAGATAGCAGGAAAAAATAAATGTGCCCAAGAAATACTTTTAACGTAATCAGACATGTGATTTCTTATTGTATACACGTCGACTGGCATAAGATCACAAGAAAAATTCTCATTCATTTCATTATCGGTAATGTTGAAAATAGATAATGAGATCGATAATATGCAAATTTCTGCTCGACAGTATTCGAAAATAAATAAGAATAAAAGAGAATAAAATGATATTTTGGGGTAAAGCGATATACGAAAATGTCTATGCATAAAAGCAATTTTGGATGTAACTTTCGATCATCGGGAGAGAATAGATCAAAGAAGTATAACTGTAGTGTACATATCAAAAGTTATATATCCGTTTGCGCGCGCACCCCCATATATATATATATATATATATATATATATATATATATATATATATATATATTTCATTTGAAAACCTGGGAAACCCAAGCATCAAACCAAAAGGAGTGGCGTAAGACATGTTTCTTTAAGTTAAAGGGATTTGAAGACAGTAGACTGAAGCACTGTGATCAGCTTCGTGACATTCTGAAGCAGAGAGGCCATAAAAATCCTGTTTTAACAAATTTCATCTGTCAGTGTGGATTAATCGCCCTCAGAAACGGTGGGCTAGTATCGCCCCTTGAGAAATCGCAAATGAAATATGTCTTTTATTTACCTGATTTTCTCTACAATAGCCTTGCTATCATGCATAAATGTAAAACGACAGACACCATCCACTGCTGACTCTCATTTATCGTTCACGATAACAGAGTCCACCACACACACACAGACATACACACGCACGCACGCACATGCACAAACATCTGCACGCACACACACACACACACACACACACACATATATATATATATATATATATATATATATATATATATATATATATAAATATGAAACATTGAAGTTAGGACTGGCGATTGCGTCTAGCATGAAAAACTTGCATCTAAGTGTTGACTTCAATAAAAACTTTTTCCTATTTACACACGCTTTATCTCTGATATTGAGCAAAAATATCCCATAAATATATCCCACCTTAATTATTTCTTATATTTCTTCATATATATATATATATATATATATATATATATATATATATATATATATATATATATATATATATGACAATTTTTATATATATATATATTCATTTTATATATATATATATATATATATACATATCATATATATATATATATATATATATATATATATATATATATATATATACAGTATATATATATATATATATATATATATTTGTGATAGTTCGGTTGGGCAATTCAATCCTTCTTCTATACAACTTCCATTAAAAACAGACTGACATTTGCAGCGGTTATGGTTTTAATTTATTTTTCTTATGTTTTTAGAATTCTTTTTTGTTTTTGGTACATAAATTAGGTAGAATTTGCCCAAATTTTCCCTTATTCTTTTAGCCATTAAATAGGATGATTTTATTCTTACTTTTAAAAATGCATGGACTTTGTTATGTTTGTATCTGGAATTGTAATGTATTTTTCAATTTCCATATACGATCAGCACATTGTGGCCGTGTCCATAATTGATTTTCTTTTTTTTTTTTATTAATAATGCTTCTAATGTGGATGAGGTTATTTTATTTGTATTGTACGATGATGATTTGTAGCTCACCAGTGTTTTAAAATAAGACCTAATTCAGTCACGGTATGGCAGAAGTAACGTGGGTATTCTTGTTAAAAAAAATGAATACTTTCAGTTAAAAGTAAATTTAAAATAATTCTTGATGATACCTAAAAGAATAGCCAAAAGAGCACATACAGAACATTCGGTCAATTTCCACATAATTTATATCCAGAAGAAAATAATAATGATATGAACAGAAGGAAAATTATATTTAAAAAATAAACGCTAAGTAAACTGTTTAAGCCAAGTTGAAATATTACTTTATTTGTAAACAAGACTTACAAATACGTTACAATATCACTAGTTAGCGCATCTTAGAATTACTACAAGTGCTTAATTCAAATATGAACAAATGAAAAATAACCTATTACAAAAGAGGTATTTCGCAAGAAATCATTGTTCACTGTTTTGAGATAGACATTTCTATCACGAGAATCTATGTTACATTTATAAGTCTACCATTTTCCTATGTAATGAATATTGCTGTCATATCTAGTCTGGTGCTGCTAGTATTTATCTAGAGATCACAATCAAGAAATCCAAAGAAGAATCTGTAGCTTTATCGGCATGTCAGCTCCAATATCTTTCCCGCCACTGTAACGTAGATCACATATTATATATATATATATATATATATATATATATATGAAGAAAAATTTGGAAAAAACAAACAAAAATCCGTAAATGCAATTATGTTATTTAAAATGAATGAAATGTCGACGTCTGACGTTTCGGTTTAATAAACCTTCTTCATGTGACGACAACGTGAACATGCTAAACGGAAAGCTGATCATTTTAAAAAAATTTCAGTTATCTGTTTTGGATAAGACTTGTTTTTTATGTCCATCGTCTTTGTCAAATTGAACTGAATTGTATTTTAATGAATATTGTCCTGAAGAAGGTTTATTAAACCACTTCATTCTGTCAGATCTATATCCATTTACATTTGTTGTATATATATATATATATATATATATATATATATATATATATATATATATATATATATATATATATATATATATATATATTCAGAGAGATTTAGAAGCAGAAATGGTTCTGTCGCCTAATACCAGTGAGCGAAATATTTACTTTGAAATAAAGAAAAGAGTTCTTAAATGTTAAGTTCCATTATGTCTTCTTGTAGGGCAGCTAAGATGAAGAGACTTGAAGCAACAGAAATATGCTTCTACGGAAGGATACTGAGAATAGCTAGGAAAGAACATGTACGCAACTACGACGTCTTGGAGAATATGAAAAGAAAAAGGATACTTATATTAAAACCAGGAAAAGACAGTTGAAACATCTGGGGCACGCAAGGAGGAAGAAGGATTGGAAATGTGATACTCACATGACAGATTTAGGGGAAGAGGCACAGACGAAAGCATCGCGTAATATATTTGATGAGCTTGAGTAAACGAATAATAGAACATTCTAGATCGATGCATTTCATCCGCAGTGGGACTTTATGAAAGCAATTCGAGGACAAAACGCTTATACCAAGAATAGATATTCACCATGTCTATTTTATTCATTTACAGATACACCCCCCAACAAAATATTTTTTCCCCCCCATATATATATATATATATATATATATATATATATATATATATATATATATATATATATATATATGTTTCCAAAAACGACAGACAAGGTACTATGGTTGAGATTTTTATTTAATTTTTCTTGTGTTCTGACAAGAGCTTTCTTTTCTGGACAAACACAAATATATTAACTGCATCCAATTGCAAAAAAAGACTAAAAATAATGGAAGCTTTAATAATAAAAAAAAAGAAAAAGCCAAGTCTTAACAATATTAACTACGAACAAAGCGACAATGTGCTAACCGTATTCGGAAATTAAAAATATCCCTACCACACACTAAGACATACACAGAACGCACACACTCAATTAAGCTGAAAAATCGAATCATACTTGATAATGGCTAAATGTATAGCCGAAAGCGCTTGGAAATATAAAACATTTGGACAGTTCTTACACACCCTTTGTCCATTAAAGAAAGCTCTTGTCAAAACACAAGAAAAATTAAATAAAAAGCTCAACCGTAAGTACCTTGTCTGTCGTTTTAATGAAACATGCATAAAGGAAGGATTGCTGCCTAAATATACAACTATATATATATATATATATATATATATATATATATATATATATATATATATATATATATAATACTAATATATCTTAAAAATATCAGCAGCTATAAAAATTTTCCGGCAAAACCTTAGGTGTTTTTGCATAAGTAAATGAACAAACCAATACCCATTCCTTCAAAAAGGGTAAAAAAATAAAGAACTAAAAACATGCAGTTCCGCCGAAAATAATCGTCTAGAATCTAAGTTCAGAGTCCAACGAAACAAAAAAACCCGACACGAGTAAATTAAAAATAACTAAGCAATGCGCTTAATACTCTAAGTAGAGCAAATCTATGAACCTAAAGAGCCAGGCAGACATAACTATGTTTCACCTACGTCAGGTGAAACTGGCACCAGTTTAACCTGACGATCCGCGTACATGAAACCTAGGTAGTTTTGTCTGGCTATTTAGGTTTACGTCCGAAAAAATCACAAACCTCGATGTGCAACATGAACGGAAAAAAAATGTATAGGCACATATCAACCAATTTTAAATAAATCTATACCACGTATCATGACATAGGAATTTAAAAAAAAAAAAAAACCGTGATGACAGAATCCAAGAATATTACATGATCTGAGAATGATGTGTAGAAAATACACAGCCGCCATCAATGTATATTTGTCTGGATTCATGAGGCCGCATTTAAAGTAAATGGATCATTTAACCACGATATTATGGAGTAAAGTCATAGTAATTTACCAGGCGTTACACTGTGGACAGGCATATCATCAAAAACATTAATTAGGCCATTCTTTTCCATCGTAACTCTGATTGGTCGCGTCTACTGGGACTTACAATGAACGTCATGCCATACACTCAAAATGATTCTGTGAAAGGACATGAACTTTTATTTCCAGCAAATGCCACATCCGACAATTTATTTGTAAATGCTAAACAAATTAGAAATTAATAATCTGATATATATATATATATATATATATATATATATATATATATATATATATATATATATATATATATATATATATATATATATAATATTCTTCGTATAATTTTGATCTCACAAAACTATACTTTTTATAAAAATTAAAGATAGAATTTAAAGTTTACTAAGCAGTGGCGGAACACTTTCTGTTTTTCACTAGTATGTCATTCCATACAAACAAAATCGGACGAGTGATTAATGTAAACAATACGTGGCATCATAAATGTGAGGGCGCATAATGAATAAATATGTTGTATAAGAATGACTTTTTATCTTAGAAATATATTTCCAATATTAGGTGCGTCTTTACATGCCAAGCGTTCTATCTGATGGAAGATATTAGTATATATATATATATATATATATATATATATATATATATATATATATATATATATCCTTCTTTCTTCTCCATACCCATTTTAAAGGACCATTAATAATAATTTGAAATGTCGTATTTTTTCAATCGTCCTGCACCTGGAAATTGACTTTTAAAAAATAATTATGTAGCGTTCTTTGTGGGACTTTTAAAGAAAGCGTTCAGATGTTAATTTTTTTTAAAAATATCGCCCGAAGAGACCGTCGCGTATTTTAATTAACCTGACTGTTAAAGTTAGAAGCTGTACATATACATATTATTTTTAGTTCTATTTATATATTTTCATTCGAGTTATGGGCAAAGATGCTACTGTTTATTTTGGTCTGATTCAATATGACCATTAACCTTATATATATATATATATATATATATATATATATATATATATATATATATATAAGTTCATTCTCAGATGAAGACCTTTGTAATCCGTATGGGTAATCCCAAATTACTCATATAAAGATAATGACAAATTGCATTCATATATTAGATTAAAAGTAAAACTAATAAAGATGTTATCGTAACTATTTTTACAACATTAAAAAGGTACGATTGGTCAGGTAAACAAACTATTATAATTTAAAATATTTTTTAATATGTTCTCTATAAATGTGTTAATAAATATAGTATTTAACTTATATTAAATGCTTAAACTATTTGTTTAAAAAATTAAATATTTAAATTGATAGTAAATATCAAATAATTTTTTTTAGACGTCTAAATTTCTATCAAGCATTAAAATCTATTCTTTGCATAAATTGCTAGAACGCAATTACAGCCTCTTTCCCTTTACTTCCCTCTCCCTCTTCTTTCTTTTTTCCTTTTTTCCTTTTTCTTTTCTCCCTACTCCCCTCCCAATTCAACTAATTTTAACTTCCGTCTAAATAGGTCATGGTCTGGTCACTCCTCCTCCCCCCAATACAAAGTATGCTTGAGAGAGATATGAAATTAATCCCTCCCTATACTCTACCATGTCTCTTTAACTACTCCTTTTACACTCTCTGTTAAATGACAAAAATTTAACTACCCATCAATTTTAATTTCATTTTTCGTTTCATTTCACTTTTGGAAGTGCTATCTGATGATCCGGCGTCCTTTAAAAGGACTATGGTGAAATAAATTATTATAAAGGTACCTTAAAGTGATCTGTTTTTCTTTTAAATATATATATATATATATATATATATATATATATATATATATATTAGGTAATTATTTGAATATTATCAAGATTCCGATAGTTCGTACGATTTGCAAACTTCGTGTTTCCCCTGTATATAATTTCTATTTCTTTCTTCTCTGTTAAGTCACTTTCAATTGATTTGATTTAATAGAAAAATATACACAGTAATAATAGCGGTTTAATTAATGTTATAATAACCATAACAGTTTTTTGTAGTTTAGGTTTTATATTATTTGTATGGTTAGAACTTTCTCATTCTGACTATTGGACACGGGTTCGAATCTCACCATAGTCGATTTGTCAGGAAGGAATCTTCCAGATGTTATTGGACTGGAGGGGTTGATCCCAGCGTGCTGCACCTTTGTAAAACCATACCAAGGGTTGACATTGTGAATGAAACTGTGTAGACGGAACTTTTGTCCAAGTACCTGAGCGTGCTGGCCTTGTTCAAATTCTTGATCACGCTAGACAACACTTTCTTTTTTAAGAAATATATACTTAATCTCTGCTCAGTATATTTAGTCAATATAAACCGCAGGTTTCCAAGAACATTGATGTTGAATAAATTTTAATATTCTGCTTATAAATTGGCTAGTCGCCCTCATATTTTTATCCTCGAATACGAGTGCCCAGGTATATATAATTATTTGTCTATGTATTATGTAATCATTTTTAAATTGATAATGCTGTTAGAATACTTGCTTGAATTTTCAACATATACTAATTTGTCACTCTGTCAGTTCTCTCTGGAAAATACTCAATATCCATGATGACATTCTCAAAGTCCTCATACATGATAACCTTATCAAGTAATCATGGCGAATATTGACAGCCAACGATGATACTTAGTGAATAAACACCCACCGCACCTATTTCTTTCATGCACATAATTTTAGATGCAGACATTGGCAGACAGCAATACAGGTGACACACGGAAGATATATGTTTCAATCGTGGGAAATTTAGTGCATATTAAATAATTTGACGTTAAAATGATTTTCATCTTCTTGTCGGGTGTGTAGAGAGGGGCGGTTTATTATTTGTACTTTTCTTTGGCTAAATTCAAAAATTTCATAAGTATCAAATTATGCAAATGGTTTTCTTTTATTACACTGTTAAATATAGAAAAATAGAAGTTCATGGCAGTTTGAGGAATTAAACGATTATGATTCCGTGTGTCTTTTCTGTAAATACTTTCCTGACGATGGGTCGGATGATCTGTTCGCTTTTATACCTGGACTTTAGGAATCTAAGAGCAGATCTAGATTAGGAACAAGGTCTCATGAATTTATATTTGAACTGACCATAATTGAATTTATAATTGACTATGTACCCCTAATTTCTACACTAACGGTTGCTTTTTTCGCAATCATCGCTTGTATAACAGATCTCTATGTCCATTCTTTCCAGCCAACTTTGATCTTCAAAAATGTAAACGCAATGCCAGTTACTGTCTACATTTCTGAGATGAGGTATTATGCATATTATTTACATTATTCGGACTATTGTCCTCATATTTGTCAAAATATTGCAAAGTTTCGGCCTTTCAGTATCTGTCTATATTTCTGAGATCAGGTATTATGTACATTATTTACATTTATCGGACTATTGTCCTCATCATTGTCACCATATTTATTGCAAAGTTTCGGCCATTCAGTATCTGTCTGTATTTCTGAGATGAGGTATTATGTACATTACTTACAGTATTCGGAGTATTGTCCTCATCTTTGTCACCATATTTATCACAACGTTTCAGCACTGTAGTATCTGTCTATATTTCTGAGATGAGGTATTATGTACACTATTTACATTATTCGGACTATTGTCCTCGTCATTGTCACCATATTTATTAGAACGTTTTGGCACTTCAGTATCTGTCTATATTTCTGAGATGAGATATTATGCACAATATTTACATTATTCGGACTATTGCCCTCATCTTTGTCACCATATTTATTACAACTTTTCGTTCGTTGCACGCTCCGGCCTTCTTCAGCTGGAGAGAAATTAACAGGAGATAAATGATAACTGACATCCATGGCACATGGAACTGGAACAGCCTACCCCAGTGAGCGAAATAAAGGGTTAAGTTCGACATTCCAACCGCCTGAAAAAGGCCGGAGCGTACAACGGTCGAAACGTTGTAATAAATATGGCGACAAAGATGAGGAAAATAGTCTGAATAATGTAAGCAATGCCAGTTGTTATCCAATATCTTCCTGATTTCTCATCTTTTATTGTTATCTTCCCTTAATAACATTTTTTTCTTTTTCTAATTCATTCACACCCAGTAGGCCTTTGCGTCGTAGTCGCTTTAGTGTCTTGCATGGGGTGAATATGATTATAGAAAATAAATGTAAATTACATTATCCGGACTGTTATCCTCATCTTAATAGTCATATTTAGAACGTTTCGGTCACTGCATTCTCCAGCCTTCTTCAGGTGATTGGAATTTCAAAAAGAACCTTTTATTTCATCCATAGGAGTGGGGTAGGTTGTTCTAGTTCCACGTGTCATTCCTATTCCGGATATATCAGTTATTTCCTTTTAACTTATCTTCCATATTTTGTTTCACCACTGCCGTAGAATTGTATTGAACTCACAACTCTTTGTGTCTAGTCACTGGTTCTAACCAATGCCATTATCCATTGAAACATTTATCTTGGAAGACATCTGTGTATGAATTTCTGGAACTTATAAACCTAATGTGTAAGCAACTATTTTTAACTTTGCTCATATTGTAATTTTTCTGTTATTATTATTGCATATTTTTTTATCAAAATTTATATTGCAATTTTTTTGTTGCTATTCATTGCTTTTCTCTAATACTCCATGCCAGTAGTACCCATATTGTATTAATATCTATGTATGGTCACCTCAGGAGATTTTGGTGGGCTACCATATGTGCTGATTCCTTAAGTTTCCGTATTTTCCAGTGATGTTCTCTGTTTATTATTTCAACTTCATCCAACAAGGGGCAATCTACTCCCTTTTCCCTCTATATGTGATCAGCTATCCCTCATTCTTCGTTTTGTTTCTTTTAATTAAGTAACCCTTCGATGAATCCACCACTTGCTCTTTATAAGAAACGGTAAATTGTGGAAAGGATTTCGCAGACTTATTTTTGCGTCGAGATCTGGAATTTTAGATCAGTTATAGTGCAAATAAAAGAATGTTGAAAATATTAGTATTATTTCCTACAACTAAGGATGCTAAACTCACAAGATTATCGTTGTGAAAAAATATTAGTGCTATGTGGGAAATTCGAATCAAGTAGTTTCTGTACGTGGCTTTGACTTCATGCAACACGTGCCATACTTCTCTTTGCAAAGGAAGATACATTTTCTCCATGAAAATTCTAGCCTTTTGTTTTTGGTATTAATTCTGTCAAATGTACTAATGGAAAACAATAAAAAAAACATATAAACATCCTTCCAGACACATATTTCAAATGTGACGTTAATGAATTCAATTGTACATATTATTTCAAAACTTGTTCAAAAAACGGTGTGACCCAATCAGACAAAACATTAACCACTAGTATGGTTTCAGTTATTCTTTCAGTCAATCATCACTGGTCGTTAAGGTTATACGATTAAAATACTCAAAGTGATGCAGCACAGTTCTCGAAATTATTTTAATGTCAACTCCCGTGATTGAAATAAGAGTAAGAGGCTAGACGTATAAAATCAATGATAACAAACGGCATACATGAATGTTAAGGGAGATTGCAAACTTTACGTATAAGAAACTACAACAAAAATCAAATCCAATTATATTGTCTAGGAACGGTAGATTTGGCATTGATTTCAGACACTGTTCCTATGACTAGCAAATTTCACTAGATTACATGTCAATTTGCCAAAGCTCCCTATCGAGATCAATTTCTTTAACATGACCTAATTCCATTAACAGCAGCCAAGTTAAGGGGGGCATGCTCACTGAGGAAATACCTCTCCACTGAACCAGATATGTCTTAACAGGACAGGAGACGATTCAGACAGATTTGCCCTCTGGAGCCTACAGTCCAGTATCCAAGCCAATGTCCAGACGTGCTTGATGATATTCATATTATCCCTGACTACAAGAAGTCTGATAGAGATAAGGAATTTGATATATTTTGATGTTAAATAAAATGATGATCAACTTCAAAATAAATCGATCTCGCATCATTCTTTTTCCTTCATCCGTTTACTAACAAAATAGTAACGATAATATTAACCTTTACCTTATAAGACAACATTTGCAATTCATTAACCGGCCACTCGGCGCTACGTCCGGTCGGAATTTATGAAATCATTCTATACAAATCAACCATTCGCCCTTGCATGAAGTATTGCAGCCATATATGATCTGGAGTCCCTTCTATTTGTCTCAAGGTCCTTGATAAAATCCAAAGACTGATATGCAATGTAATTGGACCTGATCTGGCATCTCGTTTGCAGTCGCTCTCCTATAGACGTGCCGTTGCCTCCCTCTGTCTTTCATACAAATACTTTCACGGTAACTGCTCCGATGAACTGCTTTCGCTGGTTCCCAGACTTCATGAATTTAAGCGTTCAGCTAGGCTGGCATCTCACTCTCACCCTTTCACTGTCGAAACTCTTAAATATAGCCGTCTCTTCTACTCCACTAGCTTAATGTCTCGCACTTCTCGCCTGTGGAACTGCCTCCCTATTTCTTGTTTTCCTGATAGCTATAATCTCCAACTATTCAAATGTAATGTCAATCGACGTCTCCAGATGCCCTGATCTATCACCTATCCTTCTCTCCATCCTTTCCTCTATCACTCCTCTTAGTCCTTGCTCTAACTCTGTAACCCCTTGCGGGCTACTGGCTTTCCGCCTTGCTTGGAGTTGTATGCTTAAAAAAAATTGAAACAATTATTCAAAATTCCACTCTTATTGTATTTTAGTTATTGTTCGGTGACTTCCTTCCTTACATTGTCTTTGAAATAATATGGAATGTAAGTAAGACGATGATGTCATTAATTTCTTATCGAATTACACCTAATATCCATTTCAGTTGATGCCATTGATGAAAGTCCTCAAATTACGTGGTTTCTGTTATATGGTGCAGTTATTTCTTGAACCTATTTTTGGTCTTAAGAAGGCTTTAGAGGTTAAACTGACAATAACCATACAGTGTTAATTCCTATGTCCACATTTACTATATATGTAAATTGTTTACTTCGGTATGGAACGCTATTTCCATATGAATATAGCAAATTTCATAAAACAGACATATATACGCCACACACACACACATATATATATATATATGTGTGTGTGTGTGTGTATGTGTGTGTGTGTGTGTGTGTGTCTGTTCAACTACAAATAGGGATGAATACAAGAATAAATATTTTTACATTCTCGTGAAATGAGTCCTTTTAAGAAGCATCACAAACACCAAAAACAGAAATAAAAACGTGTTGCATATGTGTACTAGAGATTTTATATATATCGTTCCGAAGGCAAATATGTACAGTGGCTGGATATTTTGATATTATATATATGATTATACATATGGTCATATAAGAATATATAAACAATATTTTCAGCACCCCTTTAATATATATTGAATAGAAATGTATGATATATATATATATATATATATATATATATATGTATGTATAAGTGTGTTTGTGATAAAATATTGTTTTAATGTATGCTATATTTATGGGTTAATTTTCTCAATATTAATGACAGTGTTTAAAATAACAGTGGACATTGAAGTCAACAGCCAATCGTCAGGACTTGATTGGTTATAAAAATTATAAAGACTGTCTCCACTTTAAATTCAATGTCCACTTATACACAGACACACACACAGACACACACACAGATACAAAAGCGTGTTTGTGTATGTGTGTGCATTTATATAAATACTATAAAAAGCTGAATCAAGTTATCATGGCAGTTGTCTTTAATGCAGGAGAGTTTGCTGCTAAATACACACACACACACACACACACACACACACACACACATATATATATATACATACACTAATATATATACATATATATACTCACATACATTGACATATTTATATTTTTTTATATATATACATACACACAGACATATACATATATATATATATATATATTTAATAAAAAAACAGACCACTTTTATATCAACGTTATGTAATAAATTATTTCACCATAGCCCTTTTTTAAAAAAGATGTAGATCATCAGACTTTACTACCAAAGGTTGAAAATGAAAAATGAAAAGAAATTTTCACATTTTTGACGGGCCGTATTAAGCATATGTAAATTAACGAAGTGAGGAAGTGAGGGGGGGAGAGAAGGTGAACTGAGGAATTGAGGGGGAGAGAAGACATGAGTGAGTTAGATGTACCATTTCAATTTTTATCCCTAACCCCACTTGGTGGGCCAGACAAACGGTTCACTTGAAAACATGTTATTTCTTTTTAGATATGGATGGGTAAGTGGTGAAGAGGAAAGCCGACATAAAGGAAGACGATACAATAAAACAATCATGATGAGAGAAGGTTTCACTATTACATGGAACCTTAAAGTGGTCTGTTTTTTATTCAAACATATTTGCTCTGAATTTACATTGAGCTCTCCGGATATCATCCTCCTTGGGTCTACCCATAGGGATTACCTAGTTTTGCATAAATTATATATATATATATATATATATATATATATATATATTTTGGCCAGTAACCTTTCTTTCATTAAAGACAACTGCTAAGATACATTAAGCTCTTCATTTAATTTTTCTTCGTTTCCCAAAAGTGTTTTCTTTTTTGAACTCAAAGTGTTTATCAATTTCAGAATATTCTATATATCCCACAGATTTCGATAAATCTATGAGTCATTATCACGGACGTATTACATTTTTTTTTACTTAAAGTTTTAGATCTTTAATATAAATTTCTATACTGATGTAATGTTTTTTCTATCACATTCAGCATGTTGTGGCCGTGTTCATAGTTGAAGTTTTTGAATTTTGCCTTTGTTCTGTTTCATTATTAATGCTTCCAATATTTGTGGATGACGCTATAATAGTCGTTTTCTTTGACTAGTATGTTGTGGATGGAGTTTGGCAAGATTCTATGTGTGTTTAAATAAGTCCTAATTTAGTTACAGTCACAGATATGCAACGTGAGTCCTTTTGATAGGCATACCTAATATAATTATGTAAGAATTTATATATAACTCAGTTCCATAGGGACATGATAATCCACAAATAAATAAAAATATATATGTAACATACAGGTTCATTGTACACACACACACACACACACACACACACACATATATATATATATATATATATATATATATATATATATGTGTGTGTGTGTGTGTGTGTGTGCTGTCAAGATTGCGTTCAAACATGGAACAGACTGTAGCCGTTCGATATCTATTTTTTTATTTATCTTATATCCACTTTTATATTTAATTTTATATCTTTGATATGGATCAATTTTTATCCATAAATATAGCATACTTATATATATATATATATATATATATATATATATATATATATATATATATTATTCTCTGTACTGCATATCACAACATTTTATAGGATTCAAATGTCGTCAAGGGAAAATAATTTAATAGAACTGTTTCAGAGATAAGAGAAGCTCCATAAAATGTCCCTTAATCAAGTCATTGCAAAACTCACTCAGCACCCACACAAAATTATCATATACGGTGGCGCATGCGTCCACTGCAGGTGACAAGTTGAATCCGCATGCTTATTCAGACAAGTATTCTGAAGAGCAACAATATTTTCTCATTCCATCTCCAACATCTACGATACGACATAAACAACATCTTGTCCAGAATTCCATGAAAAATCTGTGTTTATACATTTGTCAGTGTAGCTTTTATCACGGGGTTTCTGACTTGGTTAATATTGATGTCTTGAATATTGACATCATGTTTACCTTACATATGTTATATCTATATGGGCATATAGTACATCTGACAATGACTCGGAAGACCTGCCGCGGAAATGAATGAGATTTGACGAAAGACAAAGGTGATATCGTTATCAATTGCATTTTATTATTTCGGTTTCAAGTTTGGTCAAATTAAATGGACAGTACACTAACGGTAGAATTATATTTTCACAATAATTTGAATTATGTAATTGTACTTCACACACAATGAACACACACACACACACACACATACATATATATATATATATATATATATATATATATATCAGAGAAGATGTAATTCAGCAGCACAGACACTAGAAACACCCTCGCAACGCCATGGTTTACGATTATGGCACAAAAATCGTTCTGCCAATTCGACAAGAACTCGCCTTTATATACATTCTTGCCGAGCCAGGGAATTTGCATATTGGACACGTTGCCAGCCTCGATCTAACTCAATGACGCATGCGCCTCGTCATTCCAGTGCCGGTGCTTAGAGAGTCTGCATCGCTACCAATTTGTTCGTAAATATACGCTACGCAGGTCCTCTTGGACCTACGAGATAATTCTCCACACACACACACACACACACACACACACACACACACACACACACACATATATATATATATATATATATATATATATATTAATAAAAATACATAATAACCAACACTGACAGTACGATTCGGAGTAGCTAAAGATTGCATTCCAAGTGAAGTTTTTTTTACATCAAATGCTTTATGTATGTATTTGCATGTCAACATTACACGAAGATTTATTCATATTTATTCATTTAATACATATATGTGTGTGTCTCTGTGTAAGCTGTGAGGTCATTCGAAAAACCGTTATTAACTAGTGTTTGTTTCACTAGAGAAAGTCACTAAGTCTCAATGAAGTTACTGAGTGTGAGAGAATATAAAAAAAAGCTTTAAACAGGAGTTAAGAAGTCAAAAGATATCGATAGCTGTTGGATTTCAATCTTTGAAAACTGGAAAGCAAGAAGTCGGAACATATTTCCACAAGAGTTAGCGAAAGAGGAAACTCTTAGCATATTAAATGATATCAAAGTGATAATCACTGTTTTCAATTCCACTGTTCATTTTTGTTAATGAGAACAGATATTCTACAGTTCATTATTATATTTATATCTTCCCTGGAAATGCTAATGTATTCCTTGGCAAATTCCAAATCTTAGGTAAAATGATCCTTAGAAATAGAGGAATAAAATCCATGATATAAAATTGGATAAACGAGAACCGTCTTTGTTGTCGCTTTCAACCAATTAATGACATTGGCATTACTAGTCCATTGCAAAAGTCCAAGGCTTCGTTTAATTTGTTTGTTGACACTATCCAGGATAACTATGCTTATTTTCTGTTTTGAGGTCTGGTAAGGTTGGTAATTCTCGCCGGTAGTTTGATTTATAATCTTTAATCAGGACATGTGGTACCTTGGTACAGAGCTTACTAAAGTTATTGCTAACTTTAAATTTGTCAGTGGTGTTTTTACAGGCAACGTTAAATCTATCAACTAAATTAATATTGTTAATATTCAACTTTTTATAATTTTTGGTTAAATCATTTTTAATTAAAGCATTATAATCTTTAAGATTAAATCTATAAAAATTAGCGGTTTTGTCAGATTTAAGAAAGATTATGTTAGATTTATTAATGACTTTAACAATAGAATCTAAATGCCTCTGAAATGATTTCTATATTTATGAAAAGAGATATCCTAAATAATGCTTAGTAGATTGTTTTCAAAGCTGCGCAAGCGCTCAATGGGGGGGTGCATTTTTCAAACTCTTGAAACAATAAGGATCTGATATATTTGAAACAACCCGATCATGAAGGAAGAAGAGAATTAAACCAAAGAAGTAAATTGACTTATTAAACAAAAAAGTGATTTGACTGTATGCTGTAGGCAGAGCTTGCCTTTTACTTTAAAATATGTTTAATCTTTGAATTTGATAATACTTATTCTTATAGTAATAATCAGTATAGGAACTATTGTGAACATTATACGGCTTGTAAATTCCATTTGTATGATTCATTTTGATTTAATATTGCTTTTTGTTAATGGTTGGTTAGCATTATTAACATATAAACATGCACAGGTGTTCAGTTGGTATTATTAAAATCTTATATTGATTAGTTTGTACTATTAACATCCTATATGGATGCTCTTTATTTAACAGATGCATATTAATTTGCCAAACTAGCTCTATACTTTTTATGCCGGCTTTTTGGGGTACTTTTTCGAACGGTTAAGTTGTTTGCCAGTTTCTTAAAGGAGTATTTTATTTATCAACTACAACATTTCATGTAAGAAGTAGAAAGAGCAAATAATTGGCTAACATTATGTCAAATTACTTCCCCATCTCCTTCGTTTTTGTTTATTTGGAATTTTTAGCATTGTCTATAATTCTTACGAAATAATGGAATAATCTCTATCTGGCCCATAAGGAAATTGTCTATATTTAATATGCAGGCAACTTAGCCTCATGGCCTATATTCAATTTTTCCGGTGAATTTTAATTTAGCATAAGTCACATTCAACAGTTTAATCACGGCAAAACCCACAAGTTTATTATTAAAGTATTCTGCTTTTTTTAATTAAATTAATCTTTCACTCGGTAGTAGTTTAACATAACCTGAAGAGACACATTTATAGTGTTGACGCATAACTGCAATCGTGTAGCGATTTTTAACGTTTCAATATCCTACAATAAATAATATTTAGCTCTGCTATGCAATGAGCCCTCTTTTAAATTAAATGTTACGAACATTGGAATCATACCCCATTTGTTCTGTTTTTAACTGGGTATATATATATATATATATATATATATATATATATATATATTTACTACATGGATTTCAACTTCAAATACGAATTTCCACTATAATGAATTTTGTAGTAATAGAATTATCGGATTAAAATAAATCCATGAATTGTTTAGTGATTGCTTTGTTGACTTTTCGGATACAAATCTGAACATGGGTCTTATCTGACTGAGAAAATGTCTTTCATCAAATGGAAAATAGAGGCATTTCAACTCTCTGTAGCCGAGGGGTAAAGCACACCTGAATAAACGCTAGTTTCTCTAAAAAGTTAGACGCGGATTCAATCCCACCCAGAGTTTGTATTTTCTTTAAGGTTTCTCGGATGCACAGGACAATTGATGTAAAACAAACCATTATAAATGGACGTCTATATTCTATACGCGTATCTACTATAAGACTTTTTAGCAATGGAAACAACGGATTAACAAATAATCCATAAATTCTTTTTCTTTAAAAAACTTATGAATATTTGTATATATGACATGGAAGTATTAGTAGAGGCGTGTTGAAAATTGTATCCGTCACCTCAGCTAAGAAACATTTTCCAAAATACCACTAGATACTACCTAATATCCACTGACCAGAGCGTTATTGGCCACGCTCATATTTCTGTTGGAAAATCATTTAACGATATAAAATAAAGTTTATTTTGTCCTGTTTAGGGTAAGTACAAATTTGACAGATTATTTTTCGCCGCTTATGGGAAGGATTACCGGATTCTTGATGTCTGTCGTATGCACCTTTTCTCGTTATCTCCTACCAAACAAGCCAACAAAGCTACTAAGTCATCATGGAGTTACCAAGAGTAAAGAAAATTCAGAAAAAATTGCCGACGCGAAAGGTTAAAAAAAATAACTGTTTTCAAGGAGACAGAAGATAACAGTTTACGTTGAATATACCTTTTGTTGATTGTAATTGACAGGAACGCGAAAAGCTCCAAGAGAGTTACATAAGCGAGAATTGCGAGACAAAAAACTAGGTGATAGAACTTACGGTTGCATATACTAATTTCAATATTTAACTAATAAGACCTCAATGACAATCTAGTACTATGCTTAAATTCGTGACGTCTACGTATAGAGGAAAACGCAAAACAGTGGCCATGAAAATATTTTTAAAAAAAATCCTTGTCGTAAATAAATTGATTTGTTTTCTATTGCTTATCAGCTCTTTGGAGGTTGTATAAAAGCAAGAAATATTTTAAGAAAGGTTTTGGACATATTAATGGTTCACTGATATAGGTGTTACTAATTAACTTATTGCTCGGGTAGAGGCTGTGAATTCATACATTTACAAAGGTTAATTGCCCCTAAGTGAATGTAATGAGTCCATCTGGAAGTGGAACTCGACCGTCAGGTTAACAATTCCGAGTCGTTATCCATTATACCACACGCATATCCAAGCTTACAACACCTGTCTTTCTCAAGCGGTCACTCATCTAGGTACTGACCAGGCCCTACTTTGCTTAACTTTGGTGATCGTACAGGTACTCTTGTTTCAACGTGACTTGGCCGTAAGCCTCATAAATAGAACACTGTTGGAACGCATAATTCGAATGAAAATTTATAGAATACTAATAGTGAAGAATAGTTGGCACTTTGCAATTCTTTCGATATGTGCTGACATAATGGAAACCTAGAAAATATAGCAAAGAAAAGCAGGAAATAATCAACTATAACAGTTAATTGTCAGTAAAAAAAAAAAAAAAGGCAGGCCAAACTGCGCGTTAAATATTCAGTCATTTATGTGCCATGCGCGATACTCACTTAGGCAATCATATATCTTTCGATACATAACTGAAAAGGGAGATATTTTCCCGCAGTGGGTGCCATTTCTTTCTGCGCTTGCCATCCAAATCTATAGAACTGCCCTGCTATTTACACATAGCTGGTGGGGAGAAGAAGAGGATCCATACCTTCCCAAATGTAAGTGAATGTAACGGATCCAGCTGGAATTCGAACCCGGCTCTCCGATTTCTCAATCCGATATTCATTACTCCACCAATTTCTTAATTGGGAAAATCAAATTCAAGCAGGTACAGAAATTCAACTAATTAGTGTAGAAACCTGTAAATGTAAGAAAAGAATAATAATAATGAAAATAAACAGAATAATAATAATAATGAAATATATTTTCAGAAACTAAAACAAGTATTAAGAGATAAGAAAAATGTATTATAAATTAAGTGTTTGGATTTATATGTAATAGCAATTTCGTCTGTGACAGAACAAGAAAACAATCGAAGCGACAGAGATCTAATCCTGTTGAGGGTGTTCCTAAAATCCTGGACACAATATATAAACAAGGGAGAAGTTTTAAAGAAAACCAATATTTTAAGGAGTCAAAATATTTCTAGAGCAGCAAAAGACAGGACGCTGCATGAACAATGATCCATCATGGTCGGAATACGATAGAATAAGTAGTTTTAACTCGACTAGGCATAGCGAGCCTATTGCACAGGTGTCAGCAGTGATACACTGCGCGTTTTTATCTTGTAGGTTTTGAATAATTCTCCCAGCGATATTGTGTCATAAAAAGGTCGTTAAATTTGAGAGTGAATATTGTGTTTAACATATGATTCGAAGAAAAAATAACTTCGGTCTCTAGGTTGTCCACAACGCTACATTACGCATTATTCAGAGAAGTAAATACTTCAGGTATGAAAAACGAGGCAAAGGTGGTTTAGCAACCAAATAATATCTTCCATAAGAGGTAGAATTTCTTGCTTGACGTTTGTGATTAGAAGACGAAAAGCCTGGGTAGTAAACGTTAAAACTGACCTGGTCAGACAGTAAAGGGCCAATAAAAAATAACGGTTTAAAAAAAAAAAAAATAGGAGCGCCAGTTGTCTTTTGAGACTAGAGGCTGTATGTCATTAAAAACAAAACTGACCTTTCGAAGAGAAAGATTGCCGTTTCGCCTGAGAAAGATAAATAAACAGAAAAAAAATCTCATTTACTATTTGAACAACATACTAAGAATAAGAAAAATAGAAAAAACAGAAAGTTATGGCATCAACAACAGTTAAGAGTGAAACCAAAACGAAGAAACTTTATCTGTTATTATTGCCGTTTGTAACAGACGCACTTTAATTTGGTGTTTTACGAATTATCTCAAGGAAGAATGTGGCACAAGGCCGAATTTACGGTGGGTTTCCCGAGCCCGTAGGCTCAGCCAAAAATTCCCTGTAGATCCCACATAAACGGGATCGGGTCTGTCTACCTCCCCGGACGAGACTCTGCCCTTCGGCACAGCCTCGTCCGAGTTCCTCTGTCCGAAGGCAGAGAGTTCGACTGTCATCCGACATCAACTCTATTTAGTAACTGCCCCACGCTGTCACATGTGGCACAAGGCCGAATTTACGGTGGGTTTCCCGAGCCCGTAAACTCGGCCAAAAATTCCCTGTAGATCCCACATAAACGGGATCGGGTCTGTCTACCTCCCCGGACGAGACTCTGCCCTTCGGCACAGCCTCGTCCGAGTTCCTCTGTCCGAAGGCAGAGAGTTCGACTGTCATCCGACATCAACTCTATTTAGTAACTGCCCCACGCTGTCACATGTGGCACAAGGCCGAATTTACGGTGGGTTTCCCGAGCCCGTAGGCTCGGCCCAAAATTCCCTGTAGATCCCACATAAACGGGATCGGGTCTGTCTACCTCCCCGGACGAGACTCTGCCCTTCGGCACAGCCTCGTCCGAGTTCCTCTGTTCGAAGGCAGAGAGTTCGACTGTCATCCGACATCAACTCTATTTAGTAACTGCCCCACGCTGTCACATGTGGCACAAGGCCGAATTTACGGTGGGTTTCCCAGCCCGTAAACTCGGCCAAAAATTCCCCTGTAGATCCCACATAAACGGGATCGGGTCTGTCTACCTCCCGGACGAGACTCTGCCCTTCGGCACAGCCTCGTCCGAGTTCCTCTGTCCGAAGGCAGAGAGTTCGACTGTCATCCGACATCAACTCTATTTAGTTACTGCCCCACGCTGTCACATGTGGCACAAGGCCGAATTTACGGTGGGTTTCCCGAGCCCGTAGGCTCGGCCAAAAACTCCCCGTAGATCCCGCATAAAGAGAGATCGTGTCTGTCTACCTCCCCGGACGAAACCCATGCCCGTCGGCATAGCCTCGTCCGGGCTCCTCTCTGCCCGAAGGCGGAGAGTTCGTCTGTCGTCCGACATCGACTAGTATTTAGTCACCCCATCACGAGGGTATCATGTGGCACAAGGTCGGTTTAACGTGGGATCTCCGATCCCGTGGGCTCGGCCAAAAATATACCCTTTGAACCCGTATAAACGGGTTCAGGGTCGGTTTACCTCCCCGAACGAGACTCTGCCCTTTGGCATAGCCTCGTTCGGATTCCTCCCCGCCCGAAGGCAGAGAGTTCAATCGTTCAGCCGGTCGTCCGACATCGATTGACTCTCGTTTCTCTTACTACTACTACTACTATTAGCTATAGAATAGGGGTGTTTCACCATAACAGTGAGGATCCTTAACCGAACATAGAATGAAAGGCTGACCGTTTAATTGGGCATGGTAAATCATAATACTTGGGGACGATATTTATATCTACCTCCTCGGCCATTATATTTTGATTTGGGATGAGTGTGGGATGGGAACACCGATTTATGAGTTTTTCTGAACGAATTGAGAAGCTTCATAATAGAGGAAGCGTTTTGATAGTTAAACACTCCAACTTCTTTATGTTGCCGTGTCATCTCAGAACCTAAGCGATCATGGCTCTCCACAACTTCTTCTCCGTTGTTGCCATCCATTTAGTCCACCTCAATATGTATGCGGTGCGTTGTTTTCCTTTGTCCTTCTTGATTTCAGTCTGTCTCTTAAGTATCAAATTTCCATCTATACTTATTATATGCCTCACAAACCTCGACTATTTCTTGTTTCCCCACCAAAAAAAAAAAATTGTTGCTCACATGTTCAGTCCCTGAGATTTTACATTCTTTGCTTTCCCCTTCAGCTACATTCAGAAAGAAGGACTCTGATCGGGAGGTTTTGAGGAGCGTAGAACCACTTCTTAATTGTTGTTGTTGCTCCCTGGTCCACCCTGATCCGCGGTGGTAGCACTTGTCAGTGGCCCAGCTAAGGGTAAATAGTTAACTCCCAAACTTTGGTCAAAACACTATGAGAGTATCTATTTTATAGTAAAAAAATAAATTTGCATATGAAGACATCTCTCTCCTTTATTATTTTGTCAATGTGAATTTGAAATACTTTATTTCGGCAAAAGAAAAATGGAATACACTTTCAAAAACAACTTGACCAAATGAATTATTTTTTTCATTTTTTTTAAAGTGTTCGATACCGAATATTTTAGGTTCTTAAGTGATACGCTTTGTGCCCCTTAGAGGATTTTTTTGTGTGGTGGGGAATCCTTATTGGTGTGTTTGGAGTAGGCGAGTTACAGCCCCTTCAGTTGAATCACTGGAAACTGGTTGTGGTACAGTATCTCCTGATTTTGGTATATTATTTTCAACCTAATCCGGTATCCGGCTCTCTGGGACTATTGTAATTGCTCCAGATTCGGAGATTGTTGCCCCTAACCCAGCAAGAGCGAGATTGCGGAGAGAAACTGTACTTTCTTTTCCATTTAGTGACTTAACAAAAGCGGAATTGGGATTCGCCTGCATCAGCTCAGCTTCTCGTACAGTAGGTTCGTACTTTTCGTTTCGTACGTCATTTCTCATGAGCACTTTCCCAGGAATCGTCAACCACGAAGGAACAGATCTTTGAGAGGTAGATTTTCTCGGATAAGAAAACACCAGTTCCCGAGGAGTACAATTCGTGGCTGTACACAGCAAGGAAAAAATCGCGTGGTGAACGCCAGATAATACGGGTTCCCATTGATGCACAGGTGATCCTCTCGATTTAAAGTCTCAGCAGATTGTCCACCTCCTGTTCAGTTTCTCCACTCGACAGTTTCCCCGTGAGTTGCAAGCAGTAGATCTACTAGTAGCTATTACTTTCTCTTACAAAAATATCTTTAACTCTTATGACATAAAACTAGGTCCTCTGGCAGACTGTATATAAATATGGAACTTAATTCAGTTAAGCAAATCAATATAGTTGTAGTGATCATATCCCTACAGGCGAAAGCGAAAAGGAAACGACTATATTCATCAATGATATTCAATAAATACTTGTTTCCACCTCGACTTGAAGGAATTGGTCCCTTGACATCGATATACAATTTTTCGAAGTGTTGAGTGGCTTAATTAATTTGCCGCCTCCACTCACAAATCTTGCCGTTTCTACAGAACACACATTAACTTTTTCCGCCATTCTCTTTACTTCCTCTGTTGCGTAAGCCAAATTTCCTGATAAAGTGAATCATTCTTGATTTTCTGGATGACACAGATTATGCAATTATTTAAGGTCAATATTTACGACATAATCCCAACATACTCTAATTAACACATGTGTGTATGCGTTTTGATGCTAGGTCGATATCTGATACCATATTTATGATTGAAAAGTTAAATTCGCCAGCGATTAAATTTTGTCGGTAAGTCTTCGAAGTTTTATACTTAGCGAAAATGTAAAACAGAGATTTTTTGTCCGTGACATGAATAAAATATTTACCTTTCAAATAAGGACTCCATTCCAGGATTGCTTCGATGATCGCGTTAGCCTCTTTCTCTACTGAGGAGTCATTTTGTTCAGAGAGTTTTATAATTATGGACCAGAATGCAACAGGCGTAATTCTTAGATTTTGTGTCGTAGCTAAACTCATGTCAGCTCTTTCTAATTTCTTTTTCAAATATTCAAAGGGATCTTTTATTTTCACAAGTAAGGGGAATATACTTATGTTATTTAGCGCGTGAATTTTTAACGGAAAATTTGGGATCCAACGGCTGCGAACATTCCGATGATTCTCCTCTGTGATTTCTTATTGACTGGAGGAGGGAGTTCTCCCAGAAGTTTCATCCTTTCAGAGTTTTATCTAACGGATTCTTCACTAACCGTTATATTCCCCACAATTCTGAATAAACTTTTCTCTCTTACTCTATAATGCTTTACCTTGAGAGACGCTTTGTCCTTTTACAGTGTTGTCACTGAAAGACTGGCTGATATAAAACAAAAATAATTTTTACAAACACATTAGTATCTTGCTGTAGCAATGTTTGGAGCATTTGAAAATTGTACAGAAACATATTTAGATCCAAATTCAGAATCTTCTGAAGACATATTCTGACGATGCCTAGTTGTACAATGCGAAGACGAATGGGCGTTGATGTATCTTCAAGGACACTCCGCCGTACAGCTTCCACCGCTACGCTTAGGGCCTTTTCCCGGAAGGTCGCCGACTGATCCAATTCTTTCAAACTGATTAGGTTTCGAATCTTGTTATCGCTAGAAAATGTTGCCGGTACTTTGAGTTCGAATAACTGATCTTTAATTGGAATCGAAAAACTCATGGACTTTACTCGTTACTGGATATCATACGTAGCCATTTTAATCTCCAACGTATGCTCTGCAGCCTGCAAAAATGAAAAAAGAAGATTTAAAACGAACAAGTTATGACTTTTTTTAACCGCTTCACTTTTTCGGTGGCCACACTGTACATGATGAACACGATTGCACAAAATATAAACAAATAAAATATCGAAGAATTGATTTAATAGAAAAATATCACACAAAAGTTCAAAGATTCGTTGAATAACGAATAATCTTCCAATTTATCAAGAAAGGTATTAAATAGTAAGATATTTTTTTGAGAAAAAGTACTGAACTGTTATGAAATACCAGTCCTTCTTTCTTACAGATGAAGTGGCTTGAGGCACCAGAGACGTGGTTGTAGGGAAAGATGCTGCAAATATCATGGACATGTGAGAAACGACAATGTTTTAGGGGAAAATGGCACATCTACTTCGAATGAGAAAGAGGTATTAAAATAATGGACACCTGAAGAATGCCAGAGAGTATTCGGCCGAAGCTTTGTTTCTTTAATAAAACATATAAATATTAAGTACATAATTTGTAAGAAATCATGGAATTTATTTATAATCAAGCGACATTTGTTATTACTTTAAAACTTTAGTAAACATCCATTTTTGCAAATATGATTTTTTCGTCTACATAAATACGTCTATCGGCTTGTGGACTCGAAAGTGTTAAAGAATTCTAACATCTCGTGGGTTTCTAACATGTGCCTTTTTCAAAAGAAAAAACAGTGTCGGTCACGGTATGCTTTAGACTGCTCAGTCACAGAAAAAAAACGGGACGTCTACTTAAACACGTGTATCCGTAATCCCTTTGTTTTTCCCCGCAGAAAGAAATGGCAACATACTGCAGGAAAAAATATGCCTCGTCAGACATGTATCGAAAGATACATGATCGCCTATGCGTGTATCATGCATGGCACATAAATGATTGACTTGATTTTTCCCATTGCGTATTACATCAGTAATGCCTGTTTGTAAATGTAGGTATTATTGATTTCGAATCAATTTAATAGCTGTCTTGGCTTTGTCTAAACGAGAAATTAATTGAGGATTTTATCAGTTCGAAATGGTATGTTAATAGAAGGCTGTGATGCGTAGATTGTCGCCATTTTGCCTATTTTAAAATTTCACGCATGCGCGTTGGTTTTTATTTTGTCGACTGCACAAAATAGTAGGTTCAGTTAGACACCGTCTGTGACAAAAAAGAATACCATGATGCAATTCATTCCGCCAGAAATTTGAAAACAGCATGCTGTCCTGCTTGGCATTCGCGCAGCAAGCTCCAAGGCGAATATTTCAGTGTGTTTGGTTGTCAATCTGAGGACAGTGCAGAGGAGTCGGGAAGCGTTGGATGAGTCGAATGGGAATTACGAAGGTGTCTGGAGAGAGCACTGGTGATGGAAACATTATGCCCTTCATTCATCTTAATATACAGCCCCAGACTCAACACAGAGGCCTACATCAAGTGCCCTAGTTCAATTGTGACTGCGGGAAGACCCTATATATGGCAACACGACTCTGCACCATGACAAACTAGCAGGAGAACCCAGTCATGGATGTCACACGATATCTGCGACCATACCACCCCTTAAATCTGGCCTAGACTGTAATCGTCTGGAATATTATGTGTGAGGCGCAGTCGAGCGAGAGACCAACAAAACTCCTTGTAACACCAAAGATAAACTGATGGCAAGGATTATGGCTGCATTCACTAACTTAAACAAGGAGGAATGTAGGAGATTCTGAATCATCTGAATACCGTGGTTGAAGTCAATGGCGATTTTATTGAATAAATTTCGTTTTTAGTATTTGAAAATATTATTGTGTAATTGTAGTAAATATATCTTTTAAAATGAGATGTCAGTGCCATTTTCATTTTTACGTAATTCAGACGAAAATTTATTCATCGCACCCTCTTCGAATAACGAATGATGAATAACTAGCAGTAAATTACTGATAGGATATGAGAAATATGTCTGTGAAATATATCTATATTTAGATATGACGCATATAAATCGGGGTTTTTACCCATGAAATGATTTTGTCTAGATCAATAAAATAATATTTTTCACAGATTTTTCGTTGCATATGAATGGATGCAATATTCTTTGGTGGGGAAAATCTCTATGAGATATGATTGATCGGAGTTCTGAGAGAACTCAGAAGATTTCATGTTGATTACAAATCTTTCAACTATTTGCCAAGGACGAAAAAACCTTTTGAAGATAGTAGCTGTAAGAACTTTGAACATCTCGCAAACAATTTTACAGAAAGTCTATCTGAATGCGAAGTGTCAATTATATTTGCCCAAGTCAGAATGTTTGTAAAAACAACAAAATGTATAACATAACAGAGAAAGCCGACTTAATATATTATATATGTTTTGTTTTTTAGTTGGATTTAGTAATTTATAAATGCATTTAGTCAAGACTAATGCAATGCTACATTGTAAAAAAGAGTCGTAAATAAATACCCCGATGTGAAATTTGGAGAAAGTTAATTTGTTTTCCTAAGAATATTGGCGATATCGAAATTTTCCCTAACTGTCCTATGATTCTCAACTCATTTTCTATGCGCTCTGTTTCTTCAGCCTGCAAGCGGTCATGCTTCCTATGTCGTTCTTTGTAATACTAAGCGACATTGGTCCCTTGATATTCCTTGCAATCAATTTATACTTCTCAGTTCATTTTCTACGCTTCGTTCTTCTTCAGGCTGCGGGCGGCCATGAGTCCTATATTGCAAAATTATTACTCTGCAATCAATTTAAATCTGCTTGTTTAGTAGGTTAGTCACTGCTTCCATTTTGCAGTCAATATATCCTGTGAGTGTTAAATTCTCCAAGTCAATTTTCCTCATTATTTGTCCCAGTAAAGTTTCTCTTTTTTTTTTATTCTAAGTATAACTGAACATTTTCTACCAATTGTTTTTTAAAGCTTCCTCATTGATACCATGTTCCTCCCATGGTATTCTCAGCTTTCTTCTTTAGAGACATATGTGTGTCCCCTTATATTTTCTCTTCGTATATGAGGAAAGTCTTTCTCATTCTCTTATACATAACTGAATTTATATTACATAAACGTTCAGTATACCAGTACTTATTCTAGATGGATCACGTAGAGGGTCATGACTCTCAGCAACTCCCTGTTCTTTGTAGAACTTAGTAATCTTTGTGTTTTTGCGACCTCTTCTAATCCCAGTGTACACAAGCTCACTAAGAAAGTAATGCGCTGCTATCAACTATCAGTCATGATTTCAATGTCATGCGAGAGTCAAATTTTTCAAGCTATAAAACTAAAAAAATAAGATAGAATAAGTATAACATTACAATGTATTACAGCATCACAATATTGATACATATTTTTTAATCCAATCTAAACTTTCGGCTTACATAAGCCATTATCAAAGTTTATCAGACATTATGAAAAGAATTTACATAAAATAAATAGACAACACTTGTCTATATTATTTAATGAAACATGTATGAATGAAAAAATGCTGGCTAAATACACACAAATATATATATATATATATAAAGAAATATAGTCTTAAGGTGTGCTATATTTATGGGATAAAGTGCTCAATATCAGAGATAGAGCGTGTGTAAATATAAAAGTTTTACATAAAAGTCAACACTTATAAATTACTTTGGCCTGATTGCATATAGCATGAAACAGACTGTCAGGCCATGTTGATGATTTTATGTTTGAAATTTTATATATATATATATATATATATATATATATATATATATATATATATATATATATATATATATATAATGTGTGTATATATATATATATATAATGTGTATATATATATATATAATGTGTATATATATAATATATAATGTGTATATAGATAAAAAATAATGTATATATATATATATATATATATATATATATATAATAATGTATATGTATTTTATCGGGACGAATATTTTTTTAAATAAGAAAATGGGCACACGCAAAGGATGAATTTTACCACATCTAAGATAACAAGAGATGGCCTTAAATGATAGTCACTATTCAGTGTTAATTCCTAGAAACATTCTGTGAAATTTATATAACTTGCTATACACAACATTGTTATTCTTTTCCATATTTTTTTGGTTTTGTTGATAACAATTAGCGTTTCCCATATACTTATACATACATACATGCATATATATATATATATATATATATATATATATATATATATATATATATATATATATATATATATATATATATATATATATATATATATATATATATATATATATATATATATATATATATATATAATAAAAAGCTTTAAACACTAATATTCCATGGTCATAATTTATTCCATTGGAATCGTAAATACGATCCAAATCATCAGACCTACAAATTCAAAATGAAAACAGAAAAAACAACTGGAGCCTTTTTATTATATCCTTACTCTGTCCTAGACATTGAGTTCTACCTGGATCCTTCCTCTTGGAAAATTTTTTTTCTGAAAATATACATGTATGGGAATTTTTTAGATATATTTTTCATATGTATGTATATTTTCCACTAATATTATCTATATATATATATATATATATATATATATATAAAAAACAGACCATATTATGGTTCCATGTAATAAATTATTTCACCACAGCCCTTTTAAAAGGACTGCAGATCATCAGACGTTACTTCCAAATTTAAATTATTTGCTCTGAATTTACATTGAGCTCTCTGGATTTTATCCTCCTTAAAAATAATTGATTACCCATACGGATTACCTAGTTTTTCATAAACTATATATATATATATATATATATATATATATATATATATATATATATATATATATTTAATGAAAAAACAGACCAATTTAAGGTATCATTAAATAATTAATTTCACCAAAATCCTTTTAAAGGATTTAGTATCATCAATCAACACTTCCAACAATGAAATGAGAGGAAAAATGTGATTAGAAATTGATGGGTAGTGTAATTTTGTAATTAAATATATAGGGTATAAGGTGGCAGTTAAAGAGACAATACAAAGTAAACGGAGGTTAAATTTACATCTCTCTTAAATAAGGTTTATATTGGGGTAGGAGGAATGATCTAACCTTGACCTATTTATATGGTTGAAGAAAACGCAAGTGATATGTAGGAATAGTGAGGAAAAGAAATAAAGTAAAAGGAAAAAAAAAAAAAAAAAGAGATAATAAATGGAAAAAAAAATTAGCAGACGTATCCAAATGAGTTTTTTATGGCAAATGGTGGGGAATAACTTATATATATATATATATATATATATATATATATATATATATATATATATATATATATATATCAATCAAAATAGCCAAGTGGAATCTATTAATATAAAATATTAAAAGTGAATTTACAAAATGGTCCAATGTATTTATTATTAGAGTTTTTAGTTAATACAAAGGAAATCCAAAATATGGAGAATAAATTTGTTTCACAGACGAAAATATTTATTATTCTTATTCAACCACGGATAGATTGAGTTCGTGTCTAAAATAGAAATTTAACTGTGAAAGCTAAAGAAAAAATCGAAAAACTAATACAGAATTTATCCATTTCTATGTTTCAATGTTTCAATTATATATATATATATATATATATATATATATATATATATATATATATATATATGTGTGTGTGTGTGTGTGTGTGTGTGTGTGTGTGTGTGTGTGAAAATATATAGAAAATAGGAAAGAACTGGTTACGTAAATAATCCAAAGTTCCTTAGTATTTTAGTTATTATTTTTTAAAAATATTGCTCGATACAAAAGTAGAGCATAAATATAATTATTTATTTAAATTATTTATTATTTTAAAAATATGATTCCAACTCGTGACATAAGAGGTCTCATGTTTCAAAACAAGAGCCGAAAACTTCAATATAATTATTTGAATTAAATTGAGTTAAAGTAAGCTCTGTTCCATCTTCAAGCGAAATTTTTTTTTGAAATTTTTACGTTTTTTATAATTGAAATCAAAATTTCCATGGTAACAGCTAGGGCGAATTGTTTAAATTGGGTAGGCGTGTGTTGGGTGTTAATAATAAGTATCAGTATAGAGGTACTTTCATAGATGTCAAGTCAGGGAAAGGTTGGGGTGTCTAAATTTGAAACGGAAGATGTATTAACCCTAGTCTGGCATAAAAAATTATTTATGGAGATTTATTTTTTTTTTTATTTTATTTTTTTATGAAAGGGATTTGTGCATATAAAAAAAACCCCGCCGTAACATTTGTTTTTTGACGACTTCATAAAGGGTTAGCTTTTTTGTAGGGTATGTAAACTATTTATTTGGGCTATGTATTATAAAAGTTTATTATATTGGATGATTGTTTTTAGCTAATTATTCAAACCATGAATTTGATGATGTCGACAAAAAACCGTTAACTCATGTCTATTGTTTAATAGATTATTATTATTTAGAAACTTAATAATGTGCAGTTTCTCATTATTCAGGCAAAAAGGGCATGGATCATCCTAAGTTTTACATGTTCTAGTCCTGTTTATAATTTTCCATTTTACTTTAGGTGTCCTATTTGTTTCCTTCAGATGCCAAAAATATTTAGATAGGAAGTCTGTTTTTTTTTTTTTATATTATTGAAAGAGCACTTATGCTGCCTCCATCTAGCTTTTAAAATCATTCTTCGTGGACCCAATGTATATCATATTAGTACTAGGACTCTCAGTGGATGATATAATATCTTGGTATACCGCAATTTGATATATATATATATATATATATATATATATATATATATATATATATATATATATATATATATATATATATATATATATATATTTATATTTATAATTATAAGTTAATTCATACCACAAATATTTCAGGAAATGCTCTGTTTATAATAAACGATATTAACAAAGTTTACCGGCCTGAACGTCCGTGTAATTTTCATAGAAGATGGGTGTCCTACGACAGGAATCGAATCTGTATCCTACAATGACCTGCCATATAGCCTGAGGTGCTATACTAGGTTAGCTACAGAGGACCGTCTGGTTAGCAACGTAGATTTTACTGCACCTACAATTTTCCATGATTTACCTCGAACGATCTAAATAAATATAAATCAGCTATATGACGGTTCCGTCTAGGATACCGGTTCGATTCCTGTCGGAGGGTACATATTTTCTATGAAAATTTTGCGGACATATTGTTAATACTGTTTACTATAAACAAAGCGTTTACTTAAACATTTGAGCCTATATAAATAACGTATAACAATAAAATATATAAAAAATATTGTGGCACTTGGTCCATTTCGATGGTGTGTGTGTGTCTTTTAATCATATTTTATCAAATAAAACAGACAAGGAAAATCTTATAAGTTTTTATTAAGGTTTTCTAAAGATTTAGACATTCTGGTTTGGAAGAACTGTGAGTTTAGAAAATGTTCGTAACGATTATTCTCTCAAAACGCTTTCTGTCACTTCATTAGGCATTTCCAAAGGTTCTTTTTTTTCTATCCTAAGGTGAATTGTGCAAAAGTTCTAAACTTGGGCAACAGGAAAGGTGACCGCTATGATTTTCTGTTCGGCTGTCTAATTAAAAGATGACCAACACATACATAATATTTTTAAACAGAATAAACTTGATTTTTGCCTTTAAAAAAAAAAAATGTTAGTCTCCGTTTGGAGACTGATTTCTTTAAAATAATCCTGTTATCAAGCAGATTTTTTTTTTTTAATAGGGACAGGCAGCTGTTTTTGACTGCCAAGATGTTATTTTTTTATGGCAGTGATATCACTTAAGTGGTTTTTCTTCATTCAGGAGAGGATTGTTGACCCAATATAGATTATCGGTTTGTGACAAGAGACAAACATTGTAACGGGCAATTAAACTGATTTGTTACATTGGCTGTTTACGTTTTTAGAATTTTGCAGGTGTATTGTTAAATATAATTATGAAGTAGATAATTTTAATTTTCTATAGGTTATTGTTTTTTCAATTTTGGTATTTCAAACGTTGAAATTTATTTTCTTAATGATGCATCTCATGTCGAATTCATCCTATTCAATTGTTCAGCTGATTGAAATAAAATATATTCATAGTACTAGGTTTTTTAAAAATTGATGTCGTTCAGTTTATATATATATATATATATATATATATATATATATATATATATATATATATATTGTTAGCCTTTTATAATTGGATATGAAACAATTCTGTGCGGAGCTGCGAATTTGGGTGAGGTGTTTGTGTGCGTGTATATATATATATATATATATATATATGTGTGTGTGTGTGTGTGTGTGTAATTTCATTATTTTTTTAATTTTTAAACGGTCATTCAAAGCACATGTCTTATTGCTGGCTCACCTACATCGAAATGAGGACATTCGAATTAATTAAAATCACAAAGAACTGTTGGGAAATATAGTAGAGCAGTTTCCTGTTACATTCTCCATTCTTGATTTCAGAATAAAATTTCTCCTAGCCTGGTTGCCACACATGGCTTTACACCCCGGCCCTTCCTGCTATTGAACATATAACAGTTGAGAAATGAAGTCATCATGTTTTTTTTCAATACAAAAGAGAATACTACAGACCAATAGGCAATATCAACGCTGCAGGCTAATAACCGTCGCACAATTTGTATATCTTTCTTGTAAATGATTAAGTGTATTTTTGCTCCCGTACAAAATTGATCAAGAAAGCTATAATATCTTTATATCTCTTTTGTCCCGTCTGTAATTCTAGTGTATTTCTTTGCAGTTCAGTACGTTTAACATTATAATTATTTCTTGGTAACTTTTACAAACATCAGACGAGGCTCTGCCGAAGGGCGGAGTCTCGTCTCGGGAAACTGACTCCGTTTTTCCGTGGTCTCTAGTGAATTTTTGCCCGAGCCTACGGGCTCGGAAACCCCACTTTAAACTTGGCCTTGTGCCACATCTTGCTGCGTGCGGCAGCGGGTAAATCATCATAATGATGTTGCGTATGTGTGTTATAAAACATGACTGTTGATGTATTTCCTCATTGTTTGTTTTTTTATTATTTTAGAACGGAGTAACATAAGTATTGCTAATATTTTTCACTCACTCTCTCTGTCTCACACACACACACACACACACACACACACATATATATATATATATATATATAGAGAGAGAGAGGTCTGATGCATGTTTCATTAAATAAAATAGACAAGTGTTGTCCATTTACTTTATGTAAATTCTTTTCATATCGTTTGATAAGCCTAATACCATTATCATTAAAAGTAAAAAGAAAATCACAATAATGATAGAAATTTTTTAATCCTATCTAAGCTTTCAGCTTATATAAGCCATTATCAAAGATAACAATTACATTACAATATATTAAATAATACACGGACAAAACAAAAATGATAGTCTGTTTTTGTTTACATGGAAGATTTCCAAGCAACGACAAATTCGTTCATTCGAGACGCTGGAAGCGAAAATCGTTCCGCAGCTCATGACATCACACATGACCAGGCGAGAGTGAACACGAGAATTATTAATATGGAAAGCTGCAATGTTATTAATTCTAATCTGTCGTCTCCGCTTAAATCTCTTTCCCAGCGATGTAACGTAGCTTCCTGCGTATTTTTCTATAAATATATATATGGTAATTGTTCTGATGAACTTTACTCTATGGAAAATCTTATATCTTTCCATTTCTCCATCATTCATCTTCTCTCTGTAGCCAAGTAGCGTGTTTTCCCCTCTTTCCACACGATCAAAAATCAATAGTATATTAGTTATGAACTATTGGCGTAGCTAATGATTGTGAGAACTAACGATGTTGGTGGACAAGCACAATTATACTGGAATAATTTTACGTACACTATTTAATAATATTCATCTCTAGTTATTTTATTCTAATTTAGTATAATTTAATAATACTAATTTAATAATACTATATTATAATTTAATAATACTATATTTAATTTTTTAAAGATGTCATATATCCCACATCGTTTAATACCAGTCTACTTGTTATAGTCCAGGTTAGGACCAAGGAAGAACAACACGAACACAAGAGTAGAAATAACGAAGGTATATTACACGAAATAATAATACAAGATGTGGAAGGTGTTAGTATGACTGTCAGTCTGGTTTGGAGTGAACTACTATCGGCTCGACTCGATTCGACCCTCTCTCGTGAGAGGCGTAGTGTACATAGTGTTAGGAAGAGTTCATTTTATAGTTATAGGTAAGGACCCATGACATTACTAAGAAGCCATATATTAACCACATATTAATTCGGAAATGTTGACATTTTATATAGGATAAGGCGGGGCACCTTGGTGCAATTTTTTTTTTAATTGACGCTAATCAACAACTTCTCTGATTGAACTGCAACTTGGCAAACACATGCACTAGTATGTTGATCATTTATTGAATGTACTTTGAAATAAATAGAATGCAGAATTTTCATAAATATTATACCTTTATGAGAGAATTTCAGATGTATCAAACTGCTCCACCCGCCGGGCATATTGATGCACCAAGTGGGTCACGTTAATCCAAGACTAAACAAATTAATGCAAAGAATTAATAACGCAAAAAGTGGTCGTAGACGCTATCTATTAATGTAGCTAATAGAATAACTGAATCAATAGAAGTAAGAAAAAATGATAGTAAACCAAGGAATGTAAACCATTTAGTATATATGTAGGCACTAATCCGAATTTACTCATAGAAATAATGAGTTTCTGACGCCAAAACCCGTGCATTCTTCAGGAACCCTGTTTCCACAACCCGTACACTGAATCCATACATCTCCACTCCGAGAGGTTCCATACAATGACAGAACAATAAAGGCAGTACCATTCATCTACATATTATTCGCAATCTGAGGATCTAATCGCTGGTTTTACTTTTTTTGAGTCTTTCCCCTTTGCTATTTTCTTTATCCATTCTTTTGATCACCCCCCCCGATCATCTGATATTTTCTTGTCAATCTTTGTATTCTTGGTTGACAGAAGATTTTTCACAGGTGTGTCAGTGAGACTGTCGCTTTTCGTCTTTCTTGCATCAATATAACCCATCACATAAGTTTCAAAAGCTTGGTGCTAGACTCACATTGTTTGCAGAGCTTTCGCAAGTAGACTCGATTAAATGAAACTGTCAGTAGTTTATCGGATTAAAAGCATAAACATTGTTGCTAAAGAATATAACTTAGACAAAATGTGTACAAAATATATTTTACTTTCCACATGAAAAACGCTGATTTTTAACAAATTTGGTTAAACTTCCTTGATTCGCAGAGTTTCGGACTATAAACTGGAATCAAACAGGAAATCTTGAATATGCACTCGCCACTGCCACTTGCAAAAGAATAGATGCTTTAGTTATTGAAATATGCATTTTGTCTTAGCCTATCCGTTCAATATTGCACCCCGCCTTACATCTTAATAAATTATCTTCATCTAAATACATAAACAGAAAATTCTGTCTGTCCGTCCATGTGGGTAAAACTCCTCTAACACTGGTAACACTTGCTCTACATAGACATATACCTGTTATATTCCGTGCTAATAGGAATATATACTTGACAAACTTTTAGCTAGAACAGATCCCAGTTAGAGTATCTAGCAACTGCCCCACGCAGTCACATGTGGCATAAAGCGGAATTTAATTTCGGGTTACCGAAGTCGTAGGCTCGACCTAAAAATCCCCGTAGATCCCGCATAAAATGGATCGGGTCTGTCTACCTTCCCGAATGAGAAATGCCCTTCGTCATAGTCTCCTTCGGGTTCCTCTCTGTCCGAAAGAAGAGAGTTCGACAGTACAGCTGAAAAAGATTTCATCTAGACGAGATCCCAATTAGACAATATATACAAGAGTAGATGTGGAACAAGGCCGAGTTTTACGCGGGTCTTCCGAGCCTGTAGGCTCGGCCAATAATATTCCCTTTCGAACCCGTATGAACGAGTTCAGTGTCAGTCTACCTACCCGAACAAGACTCTGCCCTTCGGCAGAGGTTCGACCGGGTTCCTTTCTGCCTTCGGGCAGAGAGTTAGACTGTGTAGCCGAAAAAGATTTCAGCTAGAACAGATCCCAGTCAGAATATCTAACCACCCAACGAGGGTCGTATGTGGCACAAGGCCGAGTATTCCCTTTCGAACCCGTATAAATGGATTCAGGGTCAGTCTACCTCCCCGAATGAGACTCTAGCCTTCGGCGGAGCGTCCTACGGGTTACTCTCTACCTGAAGGCAGAGAGTTCGGCCGTCTATCTGTTCTTACATTATTATTTACTTTTTATTTTTACCTGAACCAGAGATTACTTTATTTTCGGGAGTGTAGGGGCAATTATCTAACATAAAGCCACAACATGAGCGCGCCTTTTAATCTAGTTTTTAAATTTAAAAAAAATAAACAAAGCAAGTTAAATTTGTCACTATGTACAGGTCAACGTTGTGCAATGGTTAACAAACTTGTCTCGCTAGATCAGTTGCGCCTAGATAGTGAGGTCAATCCTATACTTCTGTGCTTTTTTTCACATCTGTATTACGCGTACAAAATCGCCATGTAATTTTTAGCAGAATACTAGTGCTCTTTGTTTGTCGTTTAATTTTCAATTCCGTATTAAAATAATCATTTTTGTGGCGAATAAAAATGCTAAAGTTTTTATAATTTATTAAAATATTCAATATTAAAAATATAATTTAAATTTAAAAAAAAAGAAGGGAGAAACGCCAGAGATTTAATGTTTCAGTACTCTGCAAACTCTAGTTTTGGTGATCAGTTAATAAAATTAACTCCTGAAAATATTCATCTGTTAAATTCAGGGTGGGCTGATTTTTACTCAAAAAAATACAATATCATTCGCTTGATTTCTTGGGATCTTTTCTGCTAATTCACCCACCAGAAATGTAAATTCACTAATCGCAAATTTTAATTCACCCCAATAAATTATAAATTTTAAATCAAAGTTTGAATGTTTTTTTGGTTTTTATTTTAATTTAATTTTTGGCACACGTTTGAAATTATGACTTTAAGATCATTCTTTTTTTTAGCTTGCCTCGAAACAATTCCAACCCACAGAATGAAAAGTTACGAAAAATTGGAATTGTCCACTTTTCGTAAGTGAGTCTGATATTCGGGTTATTTGAAACGAATTTTTTGCAATATAAAAAGAAAGAAGAAAATCTGTTTTGGTTTATTTATCAGGGGTGGAGACGCGAACAACACACAACATAGATATAGCGCAACAATTTGGGATGTTCGCAATAATCAACCCAGCTGTAGTGCAATGAAAAGGCTTCGCTTTGGGAGAATTTGGTGTGAATTTTAGTAAATATAAATTCTTTTTAATTAACAGAAAAGATCCAAATCATTCTTCGTCTTGGAATAGATTTTAATGAGAGATTATTGTGATGTTTTTTTTTGTTTATATTTTTATTTTTTGGGTTTGTTTTTTTTTGTTGGAAATAATTTTTATTTTTTACAAGATGTCACAGAATCATTTTTGCATATATAAAACAGCGAGACAAAAATCTTTCAATATCTAAAGTATGGTCAACAGTATATAAATTATTATGGTTCTACAATGAAATTGCCAAACTATTTTCCTGGAACTCACTGTTGTCTTTTCTTGATGCAAATAGGGTAAAATAACTGAAAGTAAATTAAGACATGTTTTATTAGATGTTGATCATTAAGCAGTATTTTAACTTAAATGTATAGTCATTAATTTATTATACAACATTTGCAACTATGCAATCTTGAGAAAACAGGAAGGCCTACCATGCTTATTATTAGCGAAGACAATTTTAACAAGAGACGACACACTGTGGATAGTAGACAGAAAAAAAACTGCATGAACTCAAACTGATGGAAGTAAGGGAAAACACAATAGGGGAATTATGAATTGGTGATACCATAAACACGCAAAAACTGTTATGATATATCAGTTCTATTATCTCATCGCAGATAAAGAGGCAAAATAAATGTGATTACAAAAGAGGACTCTTATAATAGCTTTTATAGAACATGCAAGTAAATAGGATTTTTTTAAGCGAAATGGAACCAAAAGGACATTTTTAATATCATTTCACCTCAAGCAAGGAAATAAAGCCACAAAGACACACGGGGTTACTGAGTGTTAAAGAATATATTTATAAAAGACAGAGAAAATAAAAGAACGGGACATAGGAAGAGGAAAGTCAACGATTGATATTTTATTTACATTTTCAAAGTTGACTGAGAATCAAGAGAAGTTGTTTCCACAAATGGGAAGTTCGATAGGGGAAACTCTCAGCATAGAACTTACGGATTCATCTAGTCATTTTTAACTGTAACATGATGAAAATTAGACGCCAATCTAGCACTGCAAAGTCGTAAAGTCGGGTTTCCAAAGAGGAACACTCTACAGAAGGTTCGTCATGAAATATAGAACAGTAGAAGGGAAGCTATGTGCCTATTTTGGGAAACTGACTGAAGCTGAGATCTCAGGTCAGGACAAATGACAATGCAGATTATTCTTTGGATTTGGTCAAGATTCGCTAAATACATAACAGAAACAACACAGCAGAATTTAATGCATGGGCGAATACTAGACCTATATGTTGGATAGATTTTGTCGAAAAAAATCTATATACCACAATAGAGTGAATCACATATTTTAGCACAAGACCTAGAAATTGATTCAATCTAATCCTTCTTCCATTTCATGTAAAGGTACAAAAAAAGGACAATATGTCCTTCTGGTAGCAGTTTGCATCAGCCATGCTGCTGGAAATACATACTGCTAAGATGATTAAAATAGTTTTCTTTTCGAGGTGTTAATTTTAAAATCAGATAGAGACAATTGAAATTTCTCGGTACATAATGAGGTTTTGGAGAATTTAACACTGACATAACCTATTAAAGGTTAATGTCGAGGAGAAAATAAGAGTAACCTGCATAATATTTTTGTAAATGGATGCCAGAATAAGGATTTGAAGGACTAGCGAAAAAAACAAAACTTATGAAGAACTACAAAGATAAGGAACATTTGGAGACACATCACCATACACATCCTGAAAAGACATGGCGCATAGATGAAGATGATGATAGTGGTTCATAAATTATTTAAGAAATTCAGCTGATTTACTTTGATTTTGAAAATCTATTTACTTCGTTCAGAAATTAAATTTGAAGGAATTTCTCACATAATTAATCACTTTATAGGAACTGCAAGTAATAAGTTTATTAGCTGTTATATTGAAGAGAAATATGAAATCCTTGAATAAGTGTTTGTTAGAGCGTTTTCCTTGATTTTTAACAATAAATAATAACGCTCTCTTTCCACTACTGAATTTATATTCTCAATAGATTTGGAATCCAAAAAGATTATTTACCATTTTATTATTCAATATAATATAGTCGACGAGATACAGGTTTATTCAGTCCTTTAATGACACGTCTTTTAGAAACTCTAATTTTTTTCTAACTTTTTTTTTCTGATGAGCATAGGGATAGATTTGTTGTTTCCTGAAAATGGCAGTGACATTTCTGTGAAAGTTTGCCAAGCGCTAGAATATGCCTACGAGAATTCTACAGTAGCAGCCAAACGCAAAACCCTACCTACGAGTTCTAATAAGACCAGAACACACAAAACTATACGAAAGATGCAGACTATTATCAACAAGCACCCCAGAAATCAATTAATTCCATTATTAAATAATTCAAATCATTCTAGCGGAAGAATTGGGAATACGGACAGGTCGATTTTGGAACCGTTGTATTCATTTGCTCATTTAAAAGCGTAAGAATTCATTATGCATCATTTAATATCGACATTTTATTTTCTTGTGAACTTTGGTATGTTTTATCAAAAGAAGTCATGTTGGTAGATATTTTTCTAATGTATTTTCATGTTTTGATCCCACTTTGGGGTTTCACTATTTGCCTGTAGTGACTTTCCAAGCGTAGCTTAGATGTGGCACAAGGTCGAAAGTATGGGTCACCCAGTGTGGATCGAACTCACGACTCAATTGTAATTGTTCTAGTGTGACAAGCTTGTAATGGTTAGCCATTACACCGCCTCGAGGTGCCCCACTATTTGCCTGTAGCTGGGGCCCTAACGGGTGCTACTACGTTTGGTCAGAATGGACGTGAGAATATCAGCGACGAAGAGGTGGTTTCACGCTCTTCAAAACCACCCGATCAGAGGCTTTGCTACTGGAATCGTGGAATTGTACTCAAAGTTGGGTTTTGACATGATGAATAATTTTCCGAATCATTACCTTATTTTAAAGAAACGAGTTTAAAAAATAAATTCAGATTCATAATTGAGAGTTTAATTCTGGTTATCAGTGAAATCCTTATAACACAACCATATAACATTTATAATTGAAATATATATAGTTAGTTTGAAATTAAAAGGGATAAGAAATTCTATAGTCAACAACTGTATTTATTCAATATGATTCGGAAAATATAGCAACTATCGATATAACTATAGGATATGTATTAAAATATGTGCAGCACAATAGGAGTAATAGATAGCGGCTCGGATTAAGAAATCGGACAGCTGAGTTCGAATTCCATTCGAATCCATTACATTCACTTACGTGCAGATACCCTTGAGAAAAGCATAAGACTTATTCTTCTACCCCCAGCTATGAGTAAATAGCAGGACAGACCAGGTTCTGTAGCCTTGGATGGCAACTGATCTACCGTAGAAATAAAGAAAGGGTAACATACTGCGGGGAAAAATCTACCTCGTCAGCCATGTATCGAAAGATACATGATCGTCATGGCACAGAACTGACTGGCAGTAAATGCTTCCGCCTTGCTTCTATTATTTTCCGAATGTTGATGTCAGATTAAGTGGAGGTAAAAGAAGAGGCTACAAAATTTGTCCATTGGATAAGTAAGCATTTATTCATAGTTAGTTATTTAAATTTACAAGACAAATTTTAAAATTTCATTCAAATTACATAGCAAAAATATAACCGAGTATGGGTAAATTTTTTAAATAAAAATATTTTGTTTCAAAAGTAGCGAGCTTCCAAAGAAATGATTTTAAAAATTACAATCTGAAGTGACACGCTGGTAAAATTTGATTAACCTCTCACTAAATTGAGTTTATGAACCTGCGCTTGCAGAACGATTTCTAAATAATGAACTACAGCGTGGTACGAAAGTCTTGTCACCCCTACATAATGAAATATTCTATTTCAACGTTCTCTGCTGGTATTATGAAGGAAAGAGTTTCAAATGAACGATACCAGAATACCCATCAGTTGAAGGATGTTGTTCGGAGAGCCTTTGCAGAAACCAACAAAGCACAGCATCGTAAAATATCACACAGGTCATGGCGCCGCATCATTTTGTGCCACGAACATGATGGATGTTTATACAGATCTTCTCGATGTGTGACTGCGAAAATGAAAATGAAGAAACTGAATCCAGTACATGTGCATTGTATTACTTGATTTTTCTATTGTTCTCATTACTTTTTCAAAGAGGATGTCAAGACTTTCGGATCACCCTGTACAAGAGGTTCGATTGAATGAAAACAATGTTGGAGTTGCCGAATTTAAGTGCATATTCGCAACATTTAGATAACGCAGTTAAATTAATTACTGAAGATTCAAAAAGTGTATAAGAAACAAAGCACAAACTCATTATTACTCGATCATTGTAACATCAAATAAGTTTAAATATTAGTAAACAAAATAAGATTTTCAATAAACAATATAATTTAAAAACATTTTTCTTATAATTTATGCCCAGCAGTATTCTCGTCTTATAAGCACCTTTATCTACTTTTTATAGTTATTAATTCTTACCTAACAAATCTATTAAGATATTATTAATTGATTAGTGTATTTTGTAATATTTTACAATTTTTACATTTTTCACTTTTTACAAATTTTGCTTGTGGTGATTCATAATTAGATCTCTGTTTACAATATATTTTGCGTTCAATGTATTTAATATCAACTTTATTTGAATTTAAAACTTAATACTCAAAAATTGGTAAAAACATTGAATCTAATCTGTCACAACAGCTTCGTAACATCGCCCCGTGCTGAAGCTAACAAATTTCATACTGGTCAAACACAAATATATCATCAGAATATTTTTCTTTATTTAACAATATGTATAGAAAACAATATTTTCTTATATATATATTTTTTTTAATTGAGAATCCCTTGTTAGATAATGACTTTAGGTTTTATTAATTTTCTAGAATTTATTATCCATCTTCTCTCTATATAACGATACAAGAATTATTTCGAACGTTACAGTGTAATATTGCGGACATTCTGTGAGGAGTTTAAACAATAACACTTTGGACAACTTCTCTCTAGCATTTGAAGAGTCAGAAACTTTAGTGTCTAATCTCAGAAACTTGAATTTAAAAATAAAAATATTAATTTATTTTTTTAACCTAACTTCTCGTGTTACGCGAAAAAAAAATCGGCTAGCTTGTGGGGGTAGTACGTTGATAAATGTAAATGTACAAAAAATATGACCGTAACAACTCAAGTAAAAATATAGAAAATTCTAAAAATATCGTTTTTTTTTTAAAATTCAAAGTAACTTAATTTGAATTTAACGAGTTAATAGCGAGAAAAAGTATCACAACCCAATTTTTAAAAAATCAGAATATTTCATGGCTGATATCAGAACCTTAATTTAAAAAAATAAAACGATTACGATTTTTGTATTAACTTACATGTTGCACAGAGAAACGTTATGGTCTAGTGATGTCGAAAAAGTATATTTATGACCAATGAGAAGAGTACCAATTCACTTCTAAAGAAAATTAAAGATCATTCTAAATTTATTTTTTTCAATTCAAAGTAACTTCATACCTTGACTTTTGTCAAGTTAACAGTGAGAAAAAAATCTCACAATTCAATTTCGATGAGTCAGAAAGTTTCATGTCTGCCATAAGAAACTGGACTTTAAAAATAAAAATATTCATTATTTTTTACCTTAACATTTCGTGTTGCGCAGAGAAAAGGATGGGGTGTGGAATGATTTTGACAAATGTAAATGTACAACAAAACATGACGGTAACAATTCCATACCCACCAAAAAAAAAAGAAAAAATAAAGAAAATTCTATATATATTTTTTTCAATTTGGAGAGTAAGCGCTTAGCAGAACTTTCGTGAGTTAATACTGAGAAAAAATAAGTGCTGTAGCAACGCCATTTTGTTAACTGAGGATATTAAACAAATTGATCTTCGCTCCAAATTTGTCACCTTGTTCTATACTAAGACAGAATCATAGATATTTGTTCCAAGTTAGACAGTTCATTATGACGAACTAACTCGGAACAAATATCTACGAACCCATTTTAGTATAGCACAAGGTCACAAAATTGGAGCGCTGAGCGAAGATATAAATCAATATATTAGAGGTTTTGTGTTAATTGATCAGCATTGATTTATAATGTTATTGTTGACTGATTCGTTTTCTACGGCTAATCAATCATTTGCAGTTTATTTTAAACCAGAAAATAATTTTAAATAAGATTTTTTTTTTATTTTTGAGATAATACTTTTTTTATTTAATGATAAAGTCTTACTAATTAACCCATAGCCCGGTCGAGAAGACGTGGATCCATGCCTTTCTTAAGAATGTTTGGCCGTGTGAATATAACGAACCTAACAGGAATTGGAACGACTCTCTCCGAATAAAAATTCCGTCTCATCAATTAAACCACTCGCACATCCACGATTACAGCACCTGGTATTCCCAATCGGTCACCCATTTAGAGACTGAGAGAAGTGTACGTTGCTTAACTTCCGTGATCGTGCAGGAATTTTGAACGTGGTGTGGCCGTAAGCCTTGATTGAGAATAATTCTTACTATATTTGCGGTATTTAATTTTTATGTATCCCTTTTTCCTGGATGTAGCACTCGACGGATTTCTTCTTTATCCTCATAGCTATGAGTAATATACTTTCCTTACTGTTCTACCCAGTGATTGTTTTACTATCTGTTTACACTAAGCCGCTATTGCTTTCATTTGACCCTGTTAGTGTCAGATTCTTTTGGCATACTTGCCTTATTGTATACTGTTTCATTCGGTATCTAAGTATGTGCCCGTTTTAACTTTCATTTTATTAAAACTTTCTCGTTACTCATACGTTTCATCCATGTTATTCCCAGCATACCTCTGTAGAACTACAGCTGTTGCTTCAAATCTCATTTACGAAGAAACTCTCAAGTATTCACTGCCATACCGGAGACAAAGATATAGCATGTGTGTTCTGAAAACTGGTCTATATTGATAGGTTGGCAACAAAATTCCCGCCGTTTCTTTAAACTATAATTTTTAAAAGGTTTAATAAAAAGAAACAACGAATTAATCAATAATGTATTCTCTCATATTATTTACCCAACGTTTAACAAGATTTCAATACCTCGTTGGTAGAAATCAATGTTTCGATTCGAAAAATTCATCCAACCAAGCTCTCAGTTCTGTATCAGTATTAAACGAAACTCTGCGCATAGCATTTGAAAGAGATCAAAAGAGGTGGAAATCCGTTGGTGCCAAATTTGAAGAGTACAGCGGGTGTGGCAGCACTTCGCAGCCATGCGTTTGTATGGCCTCCTTGGTCATATTGACCATATGAGGGCGGGCGTTGTCATGTAGCAAAAGAACTACATGTTGCCGATTAGATCTTTTTTTTTTAATAGCAGTTGTTGAGTCGTTCCATCTGTTGAACACAGACCCGCGTTGACAGTTTAGTTCCGTTCAAGCAGTCCATAATGGATAATCTTTTTCCAGTCCCACCACAGCATGGTTTTACGCGAATGGAAGCCTTGTTTCACGCGCTTGTTTACCGGGGCTAAGCCATTCCTTGTGCTGCTTCATATCGATGGACAGGCACCATTTTTCGGCATCAGTAACGATTCGGTAAAGAAATCGTTGCTTGTGCCCATGAATTGAGCGGTGACGAGCAAAAACCAGCGGAGATTGTGGCTCGTTGATTTTTGTTGTTCCCTCTTAAAGCATGCGGAATCCATGCTCCACTCTCCTGAAACTTTCCAATCGAGTGAAGATGCTTCTCTATAGCTGTGTAGAAGTATTCCATTTTCTCTGCCAGTTCCCTTGTCGATTGACGAGAATTTTCGTGCTAATGTTGATTAAATCACTCTTCATCGAATTCAACTGGACGGACAGAACGAGGTGCGTCATTGAGGTCATAATTTCTATTATTTAACTAGGCACACCATTCACGGGTGATTCTTTCAGCTATGGCATCCTCTCCATACACAGCACAAATGTCACGGTCTTAGAACCTTGATTGAAAGCAAAAAGGAGATAGTGAAAAGGCTCATTTTTTTTTTAATTTGACATTCGAATTTAATGATCTGAAAATGAACAGAAATTAACTTAAATTAATTCGAAAAAGAAAATAAAATAAATACTAAATGATTCCAAAAGAAAATTCTCGAAAAAAGTAGATTCCAAAATTTAAAAGAACGGTGGGAACATAGTTGCCAACCCAATATACAAAAATAAATTCGCTATTTGTTTCTGTTTATTTTCTTTGGACAAATCTGATAGGTTAGCTATATTTAAATAACTATTCGAGCGAAAGAACGATTTTGCTCGTAGAGGGAGCAATCCTTCGAAATTAACATATAACGCTACTAAAAAAAAATAAACCACTACAATTGAGGAATTTCAAAGATGAGTAACATTTTAAATTTAAGGGGAAAGTTGGTTCTCTGTGTTGCGCTAGAAAGTCTTTCCCGTCTGACTCTATCCTTCAATTCTGTAAATCGACCATTCACGCTTGCACGGAATACTGCTGCCATATATGGCCTGGAGCCCCCGATGTTCGTCTTAAAGTCCTCAACAAAATCCAGAAACGGATATGCAATGTGCTTGTCCATGATCTGGCATCACGTTTACAGTCGCTCTCTTACAGACTTGCCGTCACTTCCCTCTGTCTTTTCTACAAATATTTCACGGTAGCGGCTTCGACGAGTTACTTTCGCTGATTTCCAAACTGTATGAATTTAAACGTGCTACTAGGTTGGCATCTCAGTCCTACCCTTTTACTGTCAAAACTGTTAAATGTTGCTGTCTCTTCTAATCCAACAGCATCCCGTCTAGCAGTTATTGTCTTCAAATTTTCAAATGTAATTTCAATTGACACCTTCAGATGTCTTGATCTAATTCTCCGTCTTTCTCTTTGTCCTTTCCTCATTCACGTCTCTTTAATATTGCTCCCAATCTCCATAACCCCTTCCGTGCTAGTAGCTCACCCGCCTTGCTTGGGGTGAAATGCTTAAAAAGATTAGTCCATTGGAAGCAAACAAATGATATAATAAAAGAATTCCACATTGCATGAAACAAAAGAGTAGGAAGGAAACCCTCATCAAAATGGGAAAGAGCGATAAAAGTTAGCGGATTTCAGAAAGCTATTTTGTTGCAAAATTGCTTTAATAGAAATATTTTATAAATTTCTAATAGCAGAAGCACTGGTTGCTCGGTCAAAGAATGCAGAAAAAGCTAATATTAAATAACCATTACCGTTTATATGCAAATAAGTATGTAAATATGAAAAAATTACATAATCATTTAAATATAACAAATATATTGCCATCTATTTTTCTAAATGGAACAGTATGTACAGAAAAATGAATGGAATTGTCTTTATTAATTTTATTATTCTTAGATACTTTTTCATTTTCTGTTATTTAATTATTTTCTTTTCACTTCTATTTGAAATGACGCTTAACTCCCGCCATTTCCATAAACAATGCGAAGTAAAATATATGAAAGCGAACAGCCAACCTTGCGACCTCCATTATGATAATCTAATTTAGATCTTGATTTACGGAAGGAGAGAACGAAAGAGTTGAGTCAGACAAAGAAGAAGGCAATTGCATAAACAGGCACACTGATCAATCGCTTGGCCCCAACAAGTCGGCTCAAAATAATCTCGTTTTTATATAATACTTGCTTTCAAGCGGACACCAATATACCCTCCGGTCTCCGCAAAGAGATAGTCTTCTATAAGATGAACCGATCGACACACATACTGCACAAAACATTCACATATATTACAAATTAAAGAATATAGTTATTTATTAAATAATCTGGTGGATATATAACCACTAAAATATTAGAAAACTTAAAAAATAAAACGTTTTTTGCATTTATGAACCAGATATATACTTCATTTGACGAGAGACAATATTGAAACTTAAAAAATATTGAATTAAAACAAATAAAGTCACTTTCATTTGCTACATAAGCCACGTGCACATTTATATTCCTTCTTTCTCTCTGTCTCTCTCCTCTCTCTCTCTCTCTCTCTCTCTCTCTATATATATATATATATATATATATATATATATATATATATATATATATATATAATTCCATTGTTCTTTCCTTCAATTGTTTTGATAATAATTATATATATATATATATATATATATATATATATATATATATATATATATATATATATATATTCATCTTGCAATTGAATCATTATTGAAATTATGGGAAAATATATATATATATATATATATATATATATATAATTCCATGCAATTGCCTTCAATTGTTTTGATAATAATTATATATATATATATATATATATATATATATATATATATATATATACAAACCTTAACCTCACAAATATGCACGTTAAAGTAACGCGAATTAACAGCGTCTAAAAATTTGAATGAAACCTTTCGTGTAATTGATTGGGGTTGTTGTAACTTCTTCCGTTAATGTCGTTCTTATCATTCACCCCTTAGCCATCTATATCTAAAGACGAGACGCGTTAAATTTGAGCAACATCTAGTCGACACACGGGTTAAAAATAGGAAATTGAAATGATACATATGACACACTCATATCCTCTCTCCCACATCACTTCCTCACTTCGTTAATTTTACGTATACTTGATAAGGTCCGTAAAAAACGTGTGAATTTCTTTTCATTTTTTATTTCAGCTTTTGGAAGTAAAATCTGATGATCCAGAATCCTGTTAAAGGGGTTATGGTGAAATAGCTTATTACATGGAATCTTAACGTGGTCTGTTTTTTATTCAAACATATCTGCTCTGAATTTTACATTGAGCTCTCTGGATATCATCCTCCTCGGCTCTACCCATACGTATTACCTAAGTTTGCATAACTATATTGTTGTGTATGATACACCTAATTTACATAAGCGGACTACCGACCATATAAATATGGGTTGGTACCGGAAGACGGGGAAGATAGTAGAGATTAAGAAATTGAATCCAGAGACTCTGCCCGACTGCGATTTAGTCAACCCATTATGCAGGAACAGTCTTCCCAAGAATATACCAAACTAACTGTAAATATTGTGTACCTATTCTTTGTTTCAATACATTTTGTTAACGTACATTTTGTGTTGTATTATTCCATGCTTATTTAAGCTTCAACATATATATATATATATATATATATATATATATATTAGTAAATATACATAATATCCAACGTCCATAGCACAACTCAGTTTCATGCAGTTGCTGCAATTTTCAGGTGAAAATACAATTAAGCCAGAAAATGCTTGTATTTGCATCTGAATATTGCAGCAGCTGCGTAAAACTCCGAGTCGTGCTATCGATGTTGGACATTATATATATATATATATATATATATATATATATATATATATATATATATATATACGTACGAGTCATAGACATGGACGCACCAATAGAAAGTCGATTTTTGTATTCTGACCAATACAAGTGAGTAATAGAATTTGTTTATTTATACAGGGTATTAATACAGGTGTGCATATGTATAAGATGCAAGACAACAAGTGATTTAGTAACGATAACGATCGTAAGCATACTGCCTTAATGAATAAACGTTATTTCGAGAGGAAGGGCGAGACGAGGGGAAATTGCAACTCTTCCAGTGGCCGAGTCCTGATCTTAACCCTGTTGAAAACCTTTGGGCAATAATAGACAAGCGTGCTCGTAATAAGAAAGTTAACACAAAAGATCAGCTTTTTCGCGAATTAAAGGAATGATGGAAAAATCTTGTGAAGAAATATGAATTTAGTCTGTTGCATGGCACGAAGAATTAACGCCGTTATTAAAGTAAAATTTTACCCAACAAAATATTAAATCATTTTTGACGTGTATAATGTGCATATGGATACCAGTATTAATACTCTGTATTAATTAATGAATTCTATTGTTCAGTGGTCTTGGTTTAAAATACAAAAATCCACTTTCTATGGGTACCTTTTTTGTTACAGATATACTCTTCTTGAAATTTTCACGCACCTATATATATATATATATATATATATATATATATATATATATATATATATATATGAATTTTTATCAAATACTGATTAAATATGGATCGCAAGCTAACAGAATTATAAGATGAGGAGCAAATAGGAAATGTTTACCAATCTAATATATATATATATATATATATATATATATATATATATATAAGGATACAAAATAATTACTAAGATTTCATTTTAAAAAGCCATTGTACCTTAACAAACGTTTTCAAAAGATTATCTTTCCTGGTGTCAGTTTTATTTTGGCGCTAATATCTCGCTTCGTTTACATTCTTGTCTTCGTTATTGAATGCTGATCAGTTATCGATTTATTTCTGAAAGGTTTAATAAGTCTCTTATCGTTTTTCATCCGCTTTCTACCTCCAAATAGAACATTCTTTGATTATGTTTGTTGATATTCGGGTCAATTGTTATTTTTCTTATTTGGCTCCTGCCATGATTGGAAAAGAAAAACCGATTCCTTCATTGAAGATCAGCTTCCTAGAAAATGAGTTCGCTTTTTAATAAATGTTCTGGTCCTGGCTTGATAAAAAAAATAATAATCTTACTCCACCCAATGCTCAATAACCATTTAAGAATATCAAGTGTCTATAGTAGTAATATATATAATACGAAAAAATATAATTTGAGCCGAAATATATAACAGTGAATCAAAAGTTCGTAGCGATTTTCAGCAGGTGACATTTGAACACGTCATATCGTTTCTACCAGTATTGACATATAGTGTAACAGAAAAGTCACCGATATATCTAAAAATATGTCAAATTCTAATTTCATTTTCATTCTCTTATGTCAGAATATATATATAGGGAAACTTTAGCCAGTGGATAATTCCAGAAATTTTGTAACTTTACTTCCACCACGTTCTTTCGATTGGACACCGATCATGTACTTTTGGGCTCAGTCAATCAATGATAATTTTTGTGTAGAAATGCATGTGCTGCAACTATTAAGAATGTCATAGAAACAGTGCGCCTCAAGGTGAAAGTTTATCTTGTACACAGTGCGACAAAAATATCTTTATGTAGTGGAGGTGTTTCTGCTGTACCCTTTGTAATCTTTTAGTCTTAAATGGGAACTATTTACCAGTGTCTGGAATTTCATTTTGTATGCATTTTTACATAATGCAAACTGTTGAAATTACTATAATTTTATATTCTTAAAGGACTTCTAGAACATCCTGTAGATAAGAACTCTGGAGGATAATATATCAACAAGTTTTTCTATAATATTCATGTCTAGATTTTCGATCTATAAAAAAATCCGTTACTTGTGACATGAAGGAAAATGAAATTCATTTTTGTCATTTGATTTTATTTAATTTCCTAAAAGTAAAAGAACTTGTACAAAGAGCAAAACACACATCCACACACATGTATACACCCCACACACATCCACACACATGTATACACCCCACACACATACACATACATGTATACACCCCCATATATATATATATATATATATATATATATATATATATATATATATATATATAAGAAAATAACTCACTCATAAAGAAAATTCTAGAGAGTTCCGACATAGAATATTACCCAAATATTAATCTACACTCAGGCTTTTTCCCTATTCCAACATTCTTAACAAAATTACTGCTCTTCCAAACAAACGTACGCAACAATATCGTAAAATCAAAAGAAAATGGTTAAATCCGTCAACACAGTTATAAGGACAATATTCTCAACACGTGACAACAACTGACGTTATTTTCATTTATCAGTATGAAAATAGCGTTCTCAACATTCTTCCAGTTGCTAAGAACATTCTTTTTTTTGTTATTATTAGTTAAGTTCTTTAATTAAATTCATTTGTTTTTTTTTGTTTTTTTGCTTTAAGAAAGTCCACATTGGAAGAAACGCGTCAGCAATAACTACAGTTTTCCTATTGTCATTTATATATATATATATATATATATATATATATATATATATATATATATATATATATACCTCATATGCAGATGATGCCATAATTCACAGAACTGGTCGAATGAAGTTAACTGGGTTTCCAGTTATGGAAATCAGGATCGCGAAGACCGATAATTTCCCGGCAACCCTTAATTCGTCTTTGATGACCACATGGAAACGTCGATTCATAATGATCCAGAACCCATGCCACAGGATATCGACATCCCACATATCTCCGCTGATATTCTAACTAATACAATAAACCGGGTTAGCTTTAGGTGTAAAGGCTAGGGGTGGAGTTTTCTTCCTGTATAGGAAAAGGGGACAAATTAGAAAAAAATAATAATACAATAAACCGGGTTAACTTTACGGTTAGGTGTTAGGGTTATGGGTTGTTTTTGGTTTCTTTCTGTGTCGAAAAGGGAAAAAATTTTAAAAAAATAATACAATAAACCGGGTTAACTTAATTTTAATGATCCAGACGCCATGTCACAGGACATCGACATCCCACATATCTCCTCTGATATTCTAAATAATCTGAATATGTGAATCGTTAAAATTGCTTTACATGATTTAACCAAAAAATAAAATGACAACGTTTCCATCTGAGATTCTTTGATCAAACATAACAAGATCATCTCACTCTTTAAAAGACAAATCAGAGGCGATGAAAAGAAGATCGTGTATGGGGAAATCAAAATTTGCCGCTATTAACCATTCAAAATTGATCTGCATCCGAAGAAGGTGATGTTTTGTAGCTGATAAGATTAGAAGTCTTTGTGTATGCAAGCGCATTCTGTAAAATCATGGGTTGAATTCAGAATACTTCGGTATCCTCTTGGTCAGATCAAACGTAGCAATCGATTAAAATCGTCTAGAATTTGCCAATGGATTATCCCCTGTCAACAAATTACTCTTAATTGGAAGAACTTCAAATCTCTGGAAGCCAGTAAAATACGTAAACTATTTCATCGAACATAAAGATGCCAAGTTCTGGTAGGACTGAAGCTGATTCAAAGATGACGAAATGTAGTGATAAGAAATTCCATTTATGTTTGAAATGGTCTATTTGTAAATATCTAAATATTAACTTTTGAAATTTACTTAAATATCTTGAGCAATTTTTCCGATATAATATTAGGTGAAAGCGTTTCATTTTTTCGTAATCATTTAACACCAAGCAAGGCAATAAAGACACTAAAATACAAAGGGTTACTAAATGTTAGAGAATATGATGAAACAAAGCATTGTTAAGAAGGGCAAGAAAAAAACAGGAGATAACGATTGTCATTTCATTTAATTTTGTAAAGATCAAATTTGCCTGGGAAGCAAAAAAAAAGTATAATCCAGTTCCACAACCTAGAATTGAGATACAAACTCTTAGAATAGAAATTATAGTTACATCTAGCCATTTCAGTTGTAAAATTTGAAGACTTTTCGTCAATTTAATACGGCACTTAAATTTATTTTATAAATTTAAATGCCATAAAGTAAAGTTGATCAGAACTACTATTGGAAATTATTTATAGAATAGGCAAATGAATTTTTATTTTATAAATTTAAATGCCATAAAGTAAAGTTGATCAGAACTACTATTGGAAATTATTTATAGAATAGGCAAATGAAGGCTACCTTACGGCAGTAGGAAGCCGTGATGCTAGATAAAAATTAATAACATTGCAGATATTTCTCTGGATTTTATTAAGACTCTCTAAATATATATTAGAAGCCCCAGGGCAGATATAACAGCAATATTCATTGTATGAATGAATGTTAGACTTATAAATATGTCAGAAACATCTGTCGAGAAAAATAAGTAGCAAGATATGGTGTACCAATATTACTAGCATCAGACTTAGAAATCAGTTTAATATAATCTTTCTACTTAATGTCAGAGAAAAACTTTAACCCAATAAGGCACAATAAGTCACTCTGCTAGTTGTAAACATCAACTATGTTGATGGAAAAAAAATGTATACTTGGGGTACCAGACCAGATGTGGCAACAATAGTCAAAGCGAGGACGAATGGTAGAATTATACATATGTAAGATAGATTCTGTCAAGAAAAAATGTCTAGCAAGCTATAGTGAACCAACTAAGTTATATCGTTAGATTCCAGCTGATTTTAGATTATATAACCATTGGAGGGCACCTCAAGGTGGTGTAATGCTTAGCAAGCTTGTCTCGGTAGAACAATTACGACTGAGTAGTGAGTTCGATCCTCATTGCGTGCCTCATACTTTCGGCCTTGTGCCGCATCTAAGCTGTGCTTAGAAAAAGGGTACCTCAACGTGGTGTAATGTTTATTAAGCTTGTCTCGCTAAAAGAATTAGGTCTGAGTAGTGAGTTTGATCCTCACTGGGTGCCCCATACATTCGGCCTTGTGCCGCATCTAAGCTACGCTTAGAAAATCGCTATAACAATTGGATAGATTTGAACAATCAACATATCTTATTATTGTAAAATTCCGTGCCGGTTTTTCATTGTTATAGATGATAGTTTACTTGACCATGGTGTTTGTTCTATTGTCGGTTTCTGGTGTGTTCTACATTGAAAAATTGCTTCATTCATCTGCGAGTCAGACTCTGTTGAATGTCAAAGTTTTGTTCACAAATGGATTCTTTAAAGATGGAGTAAATAGTTGCATTTCGTCAAAATATGCACCACGAATTTAGGAAAGGAGAAATAGTTTAACTACGGCAGACAAACTCCCCAGAAGGTTTATTTGAATTGTGTTCCAATTCTTCAAACTGTAGTTTGGCAATTTTTGTTAGGGTGATTTTAACCTAAACGATGAACCACGCCCCGGACGACCTTCCGATATCGACGAAGTCGCTCTGATTGTCATCGTGGAGAATATACCGAATATTTCGACGGAAGCGATTACTACGATTTTCAAAATAGATATCTCAATTACCTTACGCCACTTCAAAAGACCTGGTTCGTTTCCAATCCCGACACATGGGTGCTACATTCTTTGACGGAACAAAATAAACTCGTTTTTTTTGTTTTTTTTCTGTGACAATTACTTCCCTGTTGCACCACGAAACTGAACAGTTCCTGGAGAGAATTGAAAAACTGACGCTTATGTTAAGGTTTGGCGCGAACGGAGCTGGAATCTTGTGAATGTCTAGGACACGAGGCTAAGGCGGGTTTGTATCCAAAGAATATGTTTTTGTCCGTTTGGTGGGAAAACAGAGAGATACTTCACTTTGCCATTCTTCCAGCTGCAAAATAAATATTGCAATCAGGTCACTAATCTCAATGTAAATTTAAAAAAAAACACGGCTGATCTTGGCCAATGAAAAAGGTGTCATTTTACATTGCGACAAAGTAAGACTGAATGTTGCAAAAGATTTCTTGTAGAAGCTTAAAATGTTTTAATGGGAAACCCAACAGCACCAACCGAAATCTCTTGATCTGTCTCTTTCAGATTGTTCCAGTCGCTACAGAACTATTTAAATGACTAAAAATTTGATTTCGCACAGTCAATAGAAAACTATCTCGCTACCGTCCCCGCCAATAAAAGACACGACGTTTTCCTACGAAAACGATATCAACCAGCGTGTAGAATGCTAGGTGACAGTTGGCAAACAATGGAGACTAGATACTAAACCAATAAATGTTTTTCTTTTAGTATGTGACATTTTGTCTTTAATTTTGCAATTGGACACAAACTTTAGCAATGATCTAATATATAGGTAGATATATGATCTAATAACATCTCAGAAATTGTGTTACCAAACATTCAGAACAATCATTCTCTATATATGTACTGCGAAACTTGTCTCCTTGGTAATCTATTGTCTGTGTGCGATGTTTGTGTGAATTGAATATGTCTAAAGTTTAACATCTGAAAAGAAAAGTAAATTATTACACAGAGTTGTACTCGTGAAATTGAATGCTGACATTTGACCATGTTTGAGACGTAATAACGACATCATTTGATTAAGTAAATGGCGAGAAGTTGCATTTGACAAACAAGTCGTTATTGCGTATTGGGACTAATATGCTCTATTGCTACGTTCGTCTCCACGGCTGTCTTCAGGTCAATAGAGCAAAGTCACATTCTCTATGTTTCTTACTGAAAAACAAATCAACCGTGTTTTCACCAGGCGAATGTTTTATTGTAGTATTAAATAAAACATATTTTTTTAATGAAATCAGATTTTATTACAGTGAAACGTACCACCTGTTTGTAAAAAAGTAATTAAAATGTGTAGTATTTTTTACACATAACAATATATATATATATATATATATATATGTGTGTGTGTGTGTGTGTGTGTGAATATAAATATAAATATATATATATATATATATATATATATATATATATATATATATATATATATATATATATATATATTTATATATTTATATGCGCAGTAATTATTAGAAAGCGCTCAATATCAGAGATAGAGCAAACATATTTGGTGGGATTTATGTGAGTTTTGACCTGGGTTTCACGCTTTCCAAAATCCCAGGGTCAAAACTCATCAATCAACCAAAATATATATATATATATATATATATATATATATATATATATATATATATATATATATATATATATGAATTTTGATCAAATACTGATTAAATATGGATCGCAAAGCTAACAGAATTATAAGATCATAATTATAAGATCATATAAAAGCAATTTATACAATGAATTGAGGAGCCTAGTACTTTAGACATTTTCAAATTGTCATCTTTCATCTGACAACAACTCAAATACAAAATCAAATATACGGACCGTATTACTCAAAAGACTGATAGTAAGTTAATATCCCATTACGTCTTGTTAGTGAAGGATTTCGTAAATTAATCTCATTAACACTGCTAAATACCAAAGCCTTTCCCCATAATATATTGGAGAAAACATGCAGAAATTAAATTAAATATATATATATATATATATATATATATATATATATATATATATATATATATATGAACACAAAAGAGACCTTATACATAACAATTTATCAAATTCACTAGTCATATTCAGAAATTCAAAAAAGCAAATTTGGTGTAAAAACTGCCACATTTACCAAAAGCGAAAATAATTTACTCAAGAAAAAATCTCGAGAATACTGCTATTGAATCTTATCGAAATATAAATCTACGCCCCGGTTTCTTTCAAATCTCAACATTTCTGAAAGAATTACTACTTTCCCTACCCAACGTAAACGCCACAAAACTGTAAATAAATCCAAAGAAAAAGGTTAAATTAATATCTTATGTTTTTGAAGATGGAAATTACATGGGTTCATCTGAAACCATAACATTGTGATCACAATTTAAACAATAGTCATTAATTAAAAAATATTTCACTATATATTGGGTATTACTCACTTACTTTTGTCTTACCAGACTTTGAATTATGGCACTGTGTGTCCGCCATATGTTTTGGCTGACCTTTCAATCAATTCATGAATATTCATGAAGGTTCTCAAATTTAAAAGCCTTGATAAACCAATGGCATCCTTGCACGTGTATATAAACAGGTGCGACAAAATAATCTTCACATTTGCCTGGATAATATTCGCCGATGGACCATGTGAACTCAATAAGAACTTCGATACAGTTCACAATGGAGAAAGAGAGTAACAACACACTCCCATTCCTGGATGTTCTAATATCTCGAACAGAGCATGGGTTTAAGACATCCGTATACCGTAAATCGACATTCATTGGACAGAACCTCAATTTCAACTCCCACCATCCATACAGCGTAAAGAAAGTGATCGTCCGTTGCTTACAAAACCGAGCAAAAGTCATAATTGGCGACCCAGAGATGTATAAAGAATTGGTCAGTATAAGTAGTACCCTACAACGTAATAACTACACTGGGTACGTGGCAGCAGCCCCCCAAAACTGGGATAGGCGGGTACAAGAGGAGGAGGACAACAGCACTCAGAAAACAGTCTGCCTGCCTTATTTGAAGGGGTTATCAGAGAAAATACAAAGGATCTGCGGTCCATATAACATCAGGACAACCTTCAAAAGCTTGACGACACTTCGCAGATATCTCTCCCGAGTAAGACCACCCCATAGAGAAGAACATGACTAACGACTGTGTGTACCCCCCGTGCAGCTGCGGAAAGGAATATAAAGGAGAGACAGACCGCCCCCTCAAGGTAAGGCTTCAAGAACACCAGAAAGCTGTAACACGAGGGGCAGTAGAAAAATCAGAGAGAGAAGGAAGATCACCGCCATGTTGAGATCATAGACAAGGAACACCATTGAAAAATTCGTAAACTTAAGGAATCAGCACACCTTCTAGGCCACAAAAATCTCGAGCCGACCAAGCATAGAAATAAATATAATATGGGAACCAGTAATAAGGAGTACCAGAGAAAAGCAATGATAACAACAAAGTTGCAATATGACCTCTGGTAAAAACATTATATGAGCACTGGTAAAAATGGTTGCTGAAGACATTAGGTTTATAATACCAAGAAATGCATACCTCAAGGACACATGGCACAGTGGATAAAGGCCTTGGTTAGATCAAATGACAGGACCCAAAGTGTTTGAGTTGAATACCCGGTTAAGGCAGTGGAGAACTTTCAGAGGGAAATTAACAGGAGATAACTGATAACTGACATCCATCAAACATGGCACGTGGAACTAGAACAGTATACTCCAGTGAGCAAAATAAAGGGTTCAGTTCAAAATTCCAACCAGCTGAAGAAGGCCGGAGCGTACAACGGCCGAAACGTTGTGATAAATATGGCGACAAAGATGAGGACAATAGTCCGAATAATGTAAATAATGTACAAAACGATCAGCTTTAAAAAAAGTCTCGTAACTGGAAAAACCGAATTAAAAAAGAATGTTAACAACAAATACTTTTTCAAACCCAACCCAGTTCTGTGGAATCAGAATCAACGTTGAGTTTAAGCAAGGGAATGAGCCAATTTGAGTAAAGTGTCATGCAGATTTAAATTTTTCCCGCTTGTGACGAATGCAGCTATAGATTTTTTTGCATGCTAGCATGCTAGTTACCATTCATGTCAATCAGCTGTTGGCTCTCACGCTGACCAATAAAATCTTCCTGCCTATTCATGGCAGCCAGCTATTGGCCGCAAACTACATGAAAACTGCTGTAGAAGCATGAAAAAATCGATTATTTCCACTATCGATGGGAGTTGGGAAATGCAAAGTCGGTCTTGACCTTCCCGATAACTTGGAGCATGTGCATGTACATTTTGTTGCAAATCCGTCGAAAATTGCGCCTGTGCATTCGTTACACACACACACACACACACACACACACACACACACACACACACACACACACACACACACACACACACACACACATATCCTGCCTTTCATAGATAGAGATAAAAAGACAAAAAAGAACAAAGTAGGAAACGAATCAATTTATTAAGGCTTCGTCAGAGATCGAGAAAAGAAATGAAATAGCAAAGAGACAGATACTGGAATATTAAGATTTTTGGTAGTTCTCATTGGTCAGACACGTGTCACGTGTATAAACGCAATGGACAATATAGAAATATGTGTGCGGAATATTTGGGATGTTAAAGTGTGTGATAGTGTACGAGTGTATAAATAAAGAAACGCTCGTGTGTCTAGGAGTATGTAGGATGGTAATGCTAAACAAACTATTCCAGTGATCTAAAAAAAGGACATTGATTGACTAATATATATATATATATATATATATATATATATATATATATATATATATATATATATATTATTTATTTTATATATATATTATCACACACATACTTGTCAACATTCACCCCAAGATGGATAGAGATGACGTCAAACAGAATTCATATACACCAGCGTTTCTTAAACTATTTTCATTCATGACTCCATTTTTCATGAGATTTCTTTCGCAACTCCAGCTATTAAGCAATTAGAATGAAAATACACCCGTCGTCACTGCCCTAGTCGCAATGGCGCCGGGACGCGCGTTTTATAACCGCATCGCGTGCGTGATGCATCACGCTAAATATCGGGTGTTTGTAACGAAAAAAAACAGGGAAACCGATATTCATGTGATTGAATTTAATTTTTGCCACCCCAGCATTTCACTTCGCGATCCAAATAGGTGTCTGGACCCAGAGTTTAAGAAGCGCTGATATACACCAAGAACATTAAATAAAAATAGAGACAACCATATGGAATTCGATATAAAGAACATTCTCCCACATAATCACATCAGGACGTGAAAGGTCATAGCTCTCCACAATTTCCTCTACTTTGTAGCTCTTAATAAATGATGTAATTTTGCTATCACTCCTGAACCTTTCCCTGTCTTTCATTTAATAAAGCTCGCTAGGTAGATTATGAAATGTTTTCCTTTCTCCGGCTTGCCTTCAGTCTGTGGTGTGAGTATCATAATTTTCATGCCCTTTTTCCTCATTATGTGCCCTAGAAATCTTAAGTGCCCCTTTCTTCAGTATCTGTCTATATCTCTGAGATGAGGTATTATGTACACTATTTACATTATTTGGACTATTGCCCTCATCTTTGCCACCATATTTATTACAACGTTTCTTAAACTTAAGGAATCAGCACATATGCTAGACAACAAAAATCTCCTGAGCCAACCAAGCATAGAAATGAATACAATATGGGAACCAGAAATAAGGAGTACCAGAGAAAAGCGATAATAACAAAAAAATTGCTATATGAACTCCGGTAAATATGAGCCCAGGTAAAAATGTTTGCTGAAGACATTTGGTTTATAATACCCAGAAGTTCATGCGCAGACACATGGCACAGAGGATAAAGGCGTTAAATAGATCCAGTGACAGGACCCAAAGAGTGTGAGTTCAATACCCGGTTAAGGCAGTGGGTAAATGGCAAAGGAGAATTAACAGTAGATAACTCATAACCGAAATCCATTAAACATGGCACGTGGAACTAGAAATAAAGGTTTCAGTTCGACATTCCAACCACCAGAAGAAGGCCGAGCGTACTACGGCCGAAACGTTGTAATAAATATGGCGACAAAGATGAGGACAATAGTCCGAATAATGTAAATAGTGCCCCTTTCTTATATTAAGTATAAGAGTTAATTTTGTTTCCATTTTTATCTAAGACTTAGTAGTTGCTCATATGTTCATTCCATGGTAATCTCAGTATCCTCCTGTGAAACCGCATTTCTGTTGCTTGGTGTTTCTTCTTCATCTGTGAGGAGATTTACACGCATTTGCATCCATGAGGTTGGAGCACGGGTTGCATATAATGAGGACATATAAGATAAATAATAGTTTTCCTGTCGGCTTGAAGAGGTTAATTATGTAGCTATGTAATCGTCGTCTCAGTAGTTCATTCGACAATGTAATAGTTCAAGTTTACATTCTAAGTTAAATTTAACAATGCATTATATAGAAAAAGAAGATGAGTGGCATTTCGGGTCTTAGCTGTGAAGTTCTTGACGGTTTGAACCAAGGAATGTAGTTCATTCGAACAGATGACTTGGACACGTTAGTAGGGCAGCGAAAGCTTAGCAACGTTCAGTCTATAGGGAAAGAGGTTGAAGCGTAGGAAACAATTACCCAGTAAAGCTTGCATTTTTAACCTTGGACGAGGAAAAAAATGTAATGATAAGGTAGACTCAGCGCAGATGTGACAGCAACAGTGCCGGTCTTATCTGGCGCTTGTAGAAATATACATGACATAAAAAGTCAGATACTGTTTGGGAGCCGAACATTTTTAGAGCATCTTTTGAGATCAATCGTATAAACGAGTTTGATTTTAGGTCTGGTGTGAGTTGAGTCTCAAGTATAAAGTAAATTGGTTTTGATCAAACATCAAAAACCAATTTACTTTATAATTGAGACTTATACTGTAGATTTGATTCATTACATCATTTGTGTCTCTCGTGTGGCTCTTCAACGACAACCTTCACTAATTCTTATACACTGGCAACTATGTCAACAATGATCGTTTTGATTGTTGAAAACAACGTATAGCCCTAACGAACACGGTTAACTATGGAAACTACACAAAGCAAAGGAACACCAGATAAAAGTAAAACCTGCTGTATGGACTCTGTCTATGCATTTACTCCCTTAGCACTTCAAGAAAAGACAGTGTTGCGTCAACTTAAATTTATTTATTAGTGTTTAACTTCTGCCCTACCCAATCTTTTTTGTGGCATTATTCGCAGCCAACATTTCATGAATCAACAATCTAGTGTGTCATTTTCATTTGACATTTTTAAGAAAAGTCTCTGTTTCGAAACCAGCTTGCTGCAGTCGACGAATTACCTTGGTAGATAAAACTTTTTATAACACACAGTAAAATGACATTTCCCTAGCAGAAAATGTGAGTAGTAAGAACGTCACCTTTCTTTTCCCGATTATATAAAAAGTCGCATACATTTAACAAACAATGTGGACTGCAACATCACGGACTATATCCTAAAATGTAAACGCTTGGACGTTATCTCCGAATTCACCCTCGGCGACAAATGTCTTCAGTCACTCCTCTCAAACCTTTTCTTCATTCTGACCAAAAAACTACAGATTATAATATCCATTAGGAATAAACAAGGATATCTTAATCAATTGCATTCCCTCGGATGTCTACCGTTATATTTTCGAGTATATTACTTTCAACTCTCTCGTAAATCTCATCAATGTATTCTACATGAAAGCAACGAATGAAATATTCGCTCGAAAGACTCTACCCTTAGTTAATTTATTTGTTTGTTCTGTAGTTCTTATAATAGATGTATTCAATCTTACAACCTTCTATTCATGTGATTACAGGAATTTTGTCCCTTACCCAAACCCTGCTGTAGACAACGTAGACTCAAGGCACTTTATAAGTTTGGTAAATTCATTGAAACAGAGATATTGCAATGGGTTCGGCGTGAGAAAAAATCAAATGGTGCCTGTCGTGTAGAGTGATGTTCGAGGGAATCATTGCAAAAATCATTGTCTTCTGTGACGCGGATAAGATAACCCACAGACCATTTTTGGTGGAAGACTCTGGCGGTTTTCATATGTTGAGAACCTTATTCGAAATTTTTCAAACCCGCGCGAGCCATTTATTTGTTCTCAACTTTGTCTTGTAATGCTTTAGTTTATTTGCCATTAAACTTTCCAAAGTCTCTCTCGCGTTGAGTGCTAATATTTCTAAAATCAGTAAGGTTTCTGTTAGACCCTGGTATAGTTGGTAATAATTAGTACGATGAGCTATGGCCGAGGAATATTTGGGACTGAACCACAAATGTACATATTGTGAATCATGCAACGTTCCATGCCTGAAAAGACCTATACGGAAATGATAAGATCTGTTTTGGTAGCTCTATTTTTGGATAATTCTAACAGAGAATGCATAGTATATGATCGGAAACCCTTCCAGTCAACATTAGTGTATAGGTAAGTGTTGCTATAAAATAAAACATCAGAGGAAGTCTTCGGTTCGATATTACATTTTCTATTGACCACTCTGTTGGCTACTTGATATTTTTAGCGACATATCAATCTTTATGGAAAAATTAATGCTGAAATCTAAATATTTTGTACGGAATTTTCTGCTTTCAACCGCCGATATTTTGTACATAATTGTATACTTTAAGATTAAAGGTATGTGTTTTTGATATACAGAGTGGTCCAAAATTAGGTGGACAGTAAATGATAAAATTTGTTTGAGTTTAGATATACAATTATATTTACTAATACAATTATCCGAAAAAAAAGTTAGATAAATTTAGTTATAAAATTTAAAATACTATATCACAAATCCGATATTTATAATGAACACCATTGTAATGATATAACTGATACACTGACTTATTCCACCTAGTGTCCACCTACTTTTGGTCCACTCTGTACATTTTGTTGATCATAAAATCTATTGTTGCTAATCGTACAATAAAAATGTATTTCTATATGGATTTCGTATTGCGTTTGATTTTCATTTTAATATAAAATTGTACTGTTGTTTATGTTATTATAAAAATGTACTGTTGATTTTTGTTTGAGTGTTCACTATTTGTCCATAGCTGAGATCTTAACAGTTTTACCACCCAGGGTCAGGGTAGTCCTGGGAACAGCAGCAGTTAAGAGGTGGTTCCACGCTCCACAAATTTTTCCATCTTCCGATCAGGGCCCGAGCTGCTGGATGTAGTTTATAACCATGTAGATTGACCAGCGAGTTGTATCAGGTTCCCAATGAAGTTAACACTATAACAGAATAATTTTCGAAAGAAAATGTGAGTACCAGGTTTAAGAGATTAGTATAATACTTAGCTATACAGGGAACACGAGAATGCTTATCCAGTGTCTGGGTGGGTTCGTATACGATGGAGAAGCAATGACTATTTGACTTTGTCATAACTTACGTTTGACTGTAATAAACCTTCCCTGTCATAAATAGTGAAATAATCACAAACCCTATTATATACATTCAGTTTTGTACCATGCATGTTACACGCTTAGGCGATCATGTATCTTTCGATATATGACTGACGAGGCATATTTTTTCCCATATATAGGTTGACATTTCTTTCTGCAGTAAACCAATTGCCATCCAAGGCTATAGAACCCGGTCTGTCATGCTATGATGGGGTGGGGAGAATAAGTTTCATACTTTCCCAAGAGTATCAGCACGTAAGTGAGTGTAATAGATTCAACTGGAATTCGAACTCAGTTCTCCGATTTCCCAATCCGAGCCACTATTCATTACTCCTATTGTGCTGTAGATTCATAAGAAGTGGATTCATACATTTCCCAATGCGCATTACATTCACATAAGTGAATGTAATGTGCATTGCTATTCTTTAATTAGTCTCTTCCTGTATTATTATTATTATTAATAATTGACCTTGGTGAATTTAGTGAATTATTAATATATATTTATCTTTTTCTTTGCTAGTTCAGGTTGCTGATAAAATGAAATGTTCGGATTGTCTTGCTAAATCTTAAGCGACGGTGATATAATCTTTATTCACTTGGGAAGATATTAACAAAATTATACGTTAAGAACACGGATTATTTGTAATAAGAGTTATAAAGATTAAACGCATTGTCACCTTTTCTCGTTGCTAATACAGAGCCCTTAAATTTTCATAATGATAATCAGTTTTTATCCTTGGTTTAAAAATGAATCATTCTTTCCTGGATTATTAAATACAAATCTGATAAATTAATTGATACAGGAAGTGAATGTTAGTTGGTAGAACCGGTGTTGATAATGAAAGAAAATAAAATATATATTTTCAAAATCAGTGCAGATATGACTGAATTTAAGGTAGGCATCAAGAACCGAGTAGACGCTTGGCAAAATAATGAAGAGAAAAACCAGAAGATATCATTAGCGAATATACATGTATACTTGCAGAGATAACAGGGAAAGCGAACGAAAGTTTCAATGACAAAGGGGAAAATCAATACGAATTTTATTAAGATATGCCTCAGTGTCTATCACGAAATTCCAAATGAATGAATTTCAAAGCTAGGATATAGGTTTAAACATTTGTAGTAATTTACCAAAATTATGCAACTTTTTCAAACAAAAGGATGGGGAGCTGGAAGAAGTCCAGGAATAAATCTACACATCACAGAGGAGATAGATAAATTTTTACAAAAACAAAATAAGAAGCCGTATAACAAATGAAAGAAATGCGCTCACCAAAAATAGTGATAGAATTACATTGTATCACTCTTAATTAATTTTTTATTAACTAGTTAATTAATTGCCTATTAGACTTAAAACATAAAAATTGTATATTGTCTGGTACATTGTGCCAGTTCCAAATGGAAATGGAAAACAGCTTTGAAAACAAGATGAATAAAAAGAGAAATGGTGGAGATTAATCTGAAAGACAAAAAATGGGTCTAAATGCATCAGGGATATCATCAGAGAAGATGCAGGTGATTTAAATAAAAAACTTAACGAGACTATTGCCAAATACATAATCTTCCGCTGAAAGCTAGCAAATGAGGATCAGGCTTTATTTTTGGAAGGGTTTCACCTACTGCTTCTCATAATGAATATTTATAAGATCTGGTTGGTTTTCTGTAGTCTCTGATATATTAACCTTTGTCTTAACATAAAATGCTGTATATTTTTAATGCTGAAATGCGTAACATTGATTGCTATTAAATGGTGTTTTAATAACATGAATCGATTTTAAATATGAATTTTGAAATATGAACGTTTAAGCGTATAATGATTTTTCTTTTTCTTTCACATTTAACAACTTTAGTCTTTGGCAATTTCAACCATGGAAAGATTAACAATCAAACAACGCGTTAAAGTTATCGAGGCCAATTACGAAAATGGACGTTAGAACAGAATTTGAATAAGAATTTCTCAGTTACCCGCGTTCGTGCGACTTGATGACTTTAGATTCCTTCCTTTGGGATCATCTGAAAAATAAGGTATATGCCACCAAGCGAACAACAATTCCACTGCTGAAGTAGGAGATAATAAGGCAGAGACGTCATCAAAAATTTTTACCATTGCGTGGAGGTGTGCCGCCGAAGACTTGACGGACATTTAGGGGATATTATTTTTCATACATAATTGCCCTGACTTAACATTATTCAAAAGAGAAATAAATATAGTCACAATAATAACACTGATATTTCAAGTGCTGATTTCGATCTTTCTAAATGAAACACCCTTCATATTTAGATTCATATGCTAAAATCTGCCACCTCTGTCCGAGTCTGTTAACATCCAAACGCTATCTGGTCCCATTTGGGCAGATATTGCTCAAAGGATACAGACGGCCTATACGAAGTTCAGCATAAACGCTCCGAATATAATGTAACTTTTCATTTATTCTGCAACTGCGACATTGTAATGGATTTACCGAAAATAAAATAAAGCTTACTTGCACCTATTTCAACATACAAGATATCTAGCCTGTAAGCAATGATGTATTTTTAATTTTACTGTCTCAGCAAACGCAAAAAAACATTTTGAATACAAGTTCGACCTGGGGTGATCATGCAACAATGCCTTGGACAATTAAATTCTTGATATCGATCTGCTTCATTACCATACATGTCGACCATCAATACACACACCTAAACCTGATTATGCCTCTGGCGTACGCATTATTTTAACATAATCCTGTAGATTTTTCTTATACAGAAAAGTACATATCTTACTAAGTTACTGAAGCCTATTTTTATAATATAACTTCATAACGTAAAGTCTAGAGAGTTTAATAAAAAAAAAACACATTGCATAAATCCAGGACATTTCGATACATTCATCGTTTGTTTAGACTTTCGATAAGAATAACTGATTTATTTGGATTCTATTCCACGTCTTTATACACACTACTCTACAAATATATATGTTGGAGTGATTTTTCAACAAATATAAACGATACTTTTTTTTATTGTTCTTTGTTTTCGGACAAATGTCTTCCTCTTTCTTTGTTATCTCAACGTTTGCATCGTTTTGCGGTCAGGCCTACTTCAGTTGCCTTTCGATCCGAACAGAGTTCAGGGAATTTCAACCTGAAGATTTTATTTAATCTATAGGGGAAGATTGTTTTCCTTCCACTGCTCCTGTAATGGTATCTGGATTTGTCTTCTTCAGTACGGCTTTTTATTGCACGTTATCCACTGTGTTTATTTTAAACAACCAAATCCAAGGATTTAACTCAAAATTACTAAAGGACTTCGATTCAGAGCTGTAATCCAGCATAACAATCCTCAGTCGTGTATTTGGAGCCATAATGTTATGCTTTTCTTGACTGTCATCTACGGAAACTGCTGCTGCTGCATATCACACCTCATTCCTTTACAAACAATACTATTTATTTCCTGGCTCTATCATTTCTTTTTCTCTTTCTTTCTCTTTTTCTTTCTTTCTTACTTTCTTTTTTTCTCTCTCTCTCTTTCTTTCTTAATGGCTCTTAGTTGGTATTAATTTCTATGCTAGGCCAACGAGAGAGGTCGTCACAGCCTAGCAAACATTTCATTCTTTACTTTTATCTCTCTAATATTTTAATTGCATTGAAATACATGTTTTATCGCAATACGATTAAAATTGACGTTTTCTTGTGAGATGATTACAAACTAGAGTTTATTGTAATATGATTACTATCATATATGCACCATTATAAGATATTTTAAAAAATCGAACATGAAAGATGGTGTTTGGAGGATAGAAATGACGGAACTATTCACGGAATATCAGCCGTAGCAAGCCCAGTCGAGTAAGTCGTTAGGCAATCGCAGATGACATAATTTTAGAAGAAACTCGTCAGGAGAGAATGGGTTCCGAACATTTTTGAAGTCAGCACTTCTGCCTTATTCAATGCTAACATGACCTTGATCAACAGGTACCTATTCATGCTATGATATAAATGTACCATTCCCCTCCCGTCCTCCAATAGGGATTGGTTTATGAGGCAGGGAACCTTATCATGGTTTCTTTCATCGGTCATTGATTGCATAACCTTTGTTCCACTGGTTAATCAAATGGAATTGCCGACAGGAAGTTAAAATTAAAAAGATAATAATGATACCACGATTGCCGGTAACCTTAAAAGTAAACATTCGAATTTGGTTTCACTTATGAATTACTTGATATCACATTTTTAAAAAAATAATCTCTGAACATTGAGTCTGGATGATTGCGGGTAATAAGTGTCAGCTGAGCTGATTTTATAATAACTAATCAATGAATTGATTTTATGACAATGATTTTTTTTCTTCTGAGTAAACTGTTCATTATATTTATTTTGATTTATTTCCTTCAAAATCCTTTCTGTTGGCTGGTAGATAACTTGACAACACCCAACTTCTCTCCAAGAGCTTGACGGACAACCGAAAACACTAGTACGATAAGGATTGCATTCGCTCTGTGCACTTGGTCGTTGAATTCTTTGTCCAGCAGTTGTCCGTTTGTGCAGATCATCTGCCTAGAAGTGCAGTACAAACACTGCCCTTTAAATGATTTAGCCCACCTACTGTAGCGGTTTACAGGGTGTGGAGTCAGGACTTCAGAGATTTAGGAGATGGGTGATGACCAGTGTTGCCCGTCCACATTAATAATAAGGCACAGCAGCCGAGCAACAATGGTACTACTTCTACTCACTGCCCCCTAAAGGTATGAAAACACACACACACAAACACACACACACACACACACACACACACACATATATATATATATATATATATATATATATATATATATATATTGGATGTTGGAGTAAACAGTTCTTTATCAAAAGTACCAATTTATTGCTATATATATATTTAAAATAATAAAGAAGTATAAAATTATTATCAAATATATGAGAATATGTTATTATTATTATTATTATTATTATTATTATTATTATTGTTGTTGTTGTTTTTATATTATTTGAAATATAAAACAAATTGAGTATTAAGTAATAAACGATACAAAATAAATAAAAAAAATGTAGAAGAATAAAATTCATACCAAATATTATTAAAAGAATCCTTGAATATAAATAATACAGAAAGAAATGGGCATTGCTCAGCCAAGAGTCAAAGTTAAACAAAATAAACATTACAATTATAATTGTTAAACAACACTTATTTTAAAACCAAAAATATCGTTGTATACCACGACTTATCATAAAGATAAACAAATATATATAAAAGATTTTAAAAATATGTATATTAAATACTATAAATGTATATTAACGTAATAAATATTATAGTATAATATGATAAACAAAGAGTAATATAAGAAGAATGGATAATTAAAAACAATAATGACATTCCTTTAAAATTCGGCTCAACTTCTTTGAAAAAAAAATAACGCGGCAATTTACATCAGCGTTCCATGTGTCAACATTACCATGAATGAGAATTCACTGGAGGAGGTGTCCAGTTTTGAATACCTAGGAGTAATTATGTCTACAGATGGTAACTGCAACTCGGAAATCCGCACACGGATTCCCTCAGCCATGCCAGCGATGGCCAAATTGACAAGAATATGGAGGAGCAAACTCAGATTCCGAACGAAGTACAAACTGTACACATCGTAAGTAGTCTTCCTTTTTATATATGTATATGAAACCTGAACACTGTTGGCAGATACAATGAGAAGGATCCAAGCATTTGAGAACCAATGCAAGAGAAAACTCCTTGGAATTTTCTATTGGGAACAAAAAACCAATGAATTCGGGCTGAAAGAGGATGAAAGTTTTGTGGGGCACATTACAATGCACAATATCCTTTGCAAAGGCATCATGCAATGCATATCGTTGAAGGTGTATGAAGGAGAGGGTGACAACGCAAAAACTGGTTGCAAGTACTTTCGAGGAACCATGACTCCATCATCAGGCTGTAACTTTTTTCCTTTAAAGTTAAAACTTGAAGACGAAATAAATGTTTGTAGACTTTAAAAGAAAACAAATTACAGCCTGATGATGGAGACATGGATCTTCAAAAGTACTTGCTTAACTTAAAAAAATATACACTAGAAATATCTGACAACAGTTTTATAAATGAGGATCACATCATTCAATGGATTAACAGTATTTTAATGCATATATTATGTTCTACTAGCGAAGTGATTTCGCCATTAATCGCATTAATATTGCTGATTGATTCTATGTATGATTATTTCTTTATATATAAATATTATAATAAATGCCTAATATATATATATATATATATATATATATATTTAAATTATTGTCTCTGGATTTACATTGAGTTCTCTGGATTTTATCCTCCTTAGGTTACTCATACGGATTACATAGTTTTTCATAAACTAAATATATATATATATATATATATATATATATATATATATATATATATATATATATATGCGTGTGTATATACAGTTCTATTTATATGTAAACATAAATTTCATGTTAAAATATGAAGTAATATATATATATATATATATATATATATATATATATATATATATATATATATATATATGCATATATATACATATATATCTATATTCAATTTTATGTGTGTCCATATATACACACACAAAGGAGCACACGCACAAAACACACACACACACACATATACATATTATAATATATTAAAAATAATTATAATTTAGGCTCTACTTCAGTCGAGAAAACAATTTTTTTAAAATAAAAGCAAAATACTAAAGAACTTCGGATTATCAATCTCACAGTTCTTTTCTATTATATCTACTAACAATCTCTCTCCTCCTCTCTCACACACGCACACACACACACATATATATATATATATATATATATATATATATATATATATATATATATATATATATACATACATAGAAATAAACACGCATAGAATCAATCAGCAATATTAATGATATTATTGGCGACATCCATCGCTAGTAATGTATAATGTATGCATTAAAATACTGTTAATCCATAGAGTGATGTGATCCTCATTCATAAAACTGTTGTTTGTTGTTTTCAGTTTATTTTTTTTTAAAATGCAAGTACTTTCGAATAATCCTTTATTCATCGTCAGGCATATCTTTTCTCTATAAAATCAAAAACTTGAAGACGAAATAATTGTTTGTCGACCGAAAGATGTTTTTTTTTTTTAATATGCGCTATTATTGACGGTTGTGTACAATCTCGGAACGTGCAAAGATGCAACGCTAAGTTTTTTATTTGAACTTTTCTTGTGATGTGGTAAATCCACGTATTCTATTTTTACAAGTGTTTTCAGTTAATATGTCATTAACTAAGTATATAGTTCAATTAATATAGTGTTATGTCTTAGTAGTAAGTTTTTTTTTTTTATAGGAATTTTTTTGTGCTGTGGATCGATAGGTTTTTATAAGCATAAAACATTAGGCAGTACATGTAAAAATAGAATACGTGGAATTACCACATCACAAGAAATGTTCAAATAAAATTCTCACTTAAAATTTTGAAAAACTTAAAAATTACAATATGAACTCTGGCAAAATTGGTTACAGGCACATTAATTTTAAAATATAAAGTTCCAAAAACTAAAGTTCCAAAAATTCACTCCATGATGTCTGCAAGGACACATGGACCATTTGGTTGGATCCAATGACTTGACACAAAGAGTTGTGAATTCGATACCTGCATACTGCAGTGCGGAACAAAAAGCTGAAAACATGAAGATTTGAGGTAAAGCTAAACTGAGACATCCGGAAGAGGCATGGCACGTGGAACTAGAATATTCTACCCCGGTGGAAGACATAAAGTCTTCAGTTTGAAATTCCAATCATCTTAAGAAGGCCGAAGCGTACTACGGCCGAAACGTCGTGAATATGGCAACAACGATGAACACTGCAGTCCGAACAATGTAAATAGTGTAAACTATCTTACTCTTATTGAAGGAAAAAGTGAGAAAAAAATACTAATTAAAATTTCGGAGTTCAGGAAGAAAAGTTCGAATTAGCGCAGACTTTAGAAGGAACCGGCAATCCAATTCTAAACAGGAAACAAAGTATAAATCTTTTCTCTTATTCAAAAGACCGAGGAGGATTTTGAACCGGACGATTCACGTTGTTTCTGTTTAATTTTAATACGTTTTATATATTTGAACCTGTTACACTGTATCACAGTTCATCAGTGTGGATAGACATCCTATTGCCTCAACCCGGGATCGAAATCCGACCGATTCGGCTTCAGTTAGAAATCCTACATCGAATCTATCGTCGCACGGCAGATGAAGGGAAATATTTACATATTATATACGGATATATACAAACGCCTACATGAGGAGAGGTGCGTTAATAGCGGAGGTGGGTACTGTTTTAAAATTAACCTTTTCGTTTAGTGCTCTATCCCATAACAAGAGCGTAGTGTAGTCACATACATAGAAGCCTGTTTCGCTGTATCAAAGCTTTTATATATATATATATATATATATATATATATATATATATATATATATATACCCAAACTTATATATGTATATAAATTTTATCATATATATATATATATATATATATATTTAATATTATTTTGATAATAAAACGATTTTCTATCTTTCGTGACTGTCTTTAGCGTTTGCCGAATGTCTTGGAATATCTCTTCCGTCTTTGCAACGACAAAACCATTGCCTAACACATTTATAAAAATAAGTTATAGTGACATATCTTCTCTAAAATAGTTTCAGATTAGGGATAACGTATTGAGTTGATACTTGGAATTAATATTAATCCTTCTCCCTGATAATTGTAATAGAATTATTAACCGTGTCCTTCTGAAGAAAGATTCTGCATTTGTTGACCAAGAAGCCAATTGAAACATATATAGCTTTATCAAGTCTAGCAGCTGTTATCACTTTTTCCAGTACTGATGGCGGCTTCCTTCCTTGCTTTTTCTTTGCGGGTAGTGTGGGATGTCATCATCTTTCATATGTCATTATCCTTCTGTGAGTTACATGTTCTATACATTTATTGCCTTTGCTACTGTAGAAAGTCGCCAAATAATCTTGTCTTTTATCTGACAGTTCTTTATTGGTGATTCTGTAATGCCAGCCAAGAAGACATTTTAAACCATTCTGAGTAAGCACATACATACAGCTGGGTTTTAGAAAATTGGTTCCAAGCATGGCATTCATATGAAACTCTCTATCTATGAAACCTATTTAAGAATATAACGAGTTTCTAGTCTAATGTCTAGTTTTATATTCATTCACTATGGGGTTGGCGACGGTTCTCCACAGCTTCCTGCAATTTGTTGCCATCAGTAATATTACTCATTTATTCGGACTCTGGAATTGGGGTACTTGTCCTCTATGAAATTGATGAAAATTGCAAAATAATTTTGCTTCATTTGCATTGCTTGTCTCCTATTCGTTGTAGAATCCCCAAACGTTTTTTTTTTAATAACTAAATGTCCCCAAACTGCCGCTTTCTCTTATATTTATATTTTTTTTGTATTTGAGTTTTCCCTAGGATATATCTATTGACTATGATCCATCTTCAAACTTAATAGATTGGCGCAACAAAATCACAAAGGCTTTAAAAAATAACTAAACACAATCACTTGAACTCTTTTACCTGAGAAAATATCTTAACTGCGGAGTATAGCTTATTAGTTTTTCCATTTTCTGCTAAACCAGGGTGCATTTTCCCTTCTCTGTTAAGACCGGTTTCGTTTTCTACCTGTTAAGCCAGGTTGCATTTTCCCTCCTCTGTTAAAACCACGTTGCGTTTTCTATCTGCTAAACCATATTGCATTTTGCCTCCTTTGTTAAAACCGTGTTGCGTTTTCTATCTTTTAAACCAGATTGCATTTCCCTCTTCTGTTAAAACGGCGTTGCGCTTTCTATCTGTTAAAACAGGTTGCATTTTTCGTCCTCTGTTAAAACCTCGTTGCGTTTTCTATCTCTGAGACAAGTTTGCATTTCCCTCCTCTATTAACACTGCGTTGCGTATCTGTTAAAACAGGTTGCATTTTCGCTCCTCTGTTAAAACTGCGTTGCGTTTTCTTTCTGTTAAACCAGGTTGCATTTTCCCTACTCTGTTAAAACAGCGTTGCGTTTTCTATCTGCTAAACAAGTTTGCATGTTTCTACCGCTGTTAAAACCGTGTTGCGTTTTCTGTATGTTAAGCCAGGTTGAATTTTCCCTCCTTTTTAAAACCGCATTGCGTTTTCTATCTGTTATGCTAGCTTGCATTTTCCATGCTCTGTTCAATTGATTTTACATTTTACATCTTCTGGTAAAACAATGTTACCTTTTCCATCTTCTTTTAAAACAATGTTACATTTTCCATCCATTGGTAAACCAATGTTACATTTTTCCTCCTCTGATAAATCAAAGTTGCATTTTCCATCCTTTGGTAAAATAATTTTGGATTTTCAGTTCTTTGGTAAAACCATGTTGCATTTTCCATCCTTTGGTAAAACCATGATGCATTTTCTATCCTCTGTTCAATGAATGTTAATTTTTCCATTCTCTGGTAAAACCATGTTGCATTTTCCATCCTCTAGTAAAACAATGTTACTTTTTCCATTCTCTGGTTATATCCTGTTGCATTTTCCATCCTCTGGTAAAAAACATGTTGCATTTTGCATCCTCTAATAAACCATGTTGCATTTTCCATCCTCTTTTAGATGCATGTTACTGTTTCAATTCTTCTGTTAAAACCAGTATTTATTATTGGTGAACAGAATTTTAACACCATAAGACATGGATATGTTACCATGTTGACAGAAGAGGCGGAAAGTTAACTCCAGTAACATCTAGAGACGTTATTAATGTTAAATGTGAAGAAATGATGAAACATCAATAGTAACAAGTTAGAATGTATGGTTGTTAGCAAGGGGAAAACACAAGATGCATATTACGAATTGCAAATATCAAAATGAAGCTAGCATGAACATTTAAATTTCTGGAAAATGTTTTAATATATAAGGGAAAACTGATGCTGAACTCCGGAGATGCATGGGAATAGGAAAAGAACGATTCCTGAAAGGTAAACAAGAAACATTTCTTTAGAAACAAAGAAAAGTGTGTTGAAATGTGATATAATATCGGACTTCTGCTATGGCAGAGATTGCTGGACAATCTCATCAATATGATTCTAGAGAAGGATGTTGAAAATTCCATGGACTGAACATGTGAATAACGAAGATGTTTGAAGGAAAAATAGAAAAAAAATGCTTATAATTACAATAAGAAAGAAACACTATTCTATTCTACATAGAGAGGAATACGAGGTTGGAGACTGACACTTCCAGGAGAGGAGGAGGTAAACAACGAGTACCTTACCGAAGAAAATGTTGTGTATGCTTTGATGAATAGCAACTGGGAGGAATTGTTAAAAACTAAAGCATACTAAGATCGAGGATAAGAAATTGAGGAGAGTAAGAAGATCTTCGCAAAAGATGAAATTCGCCTACGTTGTCTTAAATGGAGTAGACTACCTCAGGTATTTCAAGCTATCGGAGGAATATGGCTACCAAGACACAGATAGACAAGGAAACCAAGCTAAAAATCCATTGAACTATATCCTGATATCTTTCAACAGGTATCAGCTCAGCACTATCGGACGAACAGATTTTTCGCGAAATGCTTCATAAATTCCCAGGAATTTCAACCCCATTCAAACATACTGACACAGTAATACACTCTGCTAAATACCATATTCAAACGGCAGGAAAATCGACCCATTTTACCCCGCAGAGACTCAGTCCGGCAAAATACAAGTTATCCTGACAATATATTTGTTATGTCTTTGTTCAAATTCTATGTGTTATTATTCCTTTGAATTTATACGAATCCACCAAAATTGTTAGCGGTTTAAATATACCAGACGCTTATAACTTAACAAAAGGGTTTATATATGCTACATATACATAGTCATACATCCAATGTTATTTATTGTTAACCTTTTTTTTATTTTCAGACTAACAAGTGTTTATTTATATGAACTTAATTATATTCTAGTTTTACCTAAGTGTTGTAGAGTAGTTCTCACAGTGGAGGCTTGTATTTCACTGAGTCGGCCCTAAAGAGGTTCGACGTACCAAAACGTTAGGAACTTGAAATAATAGTTAAAGACGCAGCAATCTAGTTGTGGTGGTTGATACTTCAATGTCCGACATCGACTGACTCACACAACTCACTGAGCTTCTACTGGCGACTGCTACTACTACTACTTATTATCTGTGGGAGAGTCTATTTACAATAGAAATAGGTACGTTCCGGTATAACACTAAGACATTTCATTCGGACACCTTATTCATTTCTATTCTAGTTTTTGGTTGTCAGTAAAATTGCCGATGTATGGAACTTCGTCTTCAAGACTGCGCATGAGTACGACAAAGGCGCGTACTTTCGGCGCAGAACAGCATGAATGATTAATAAATATCTATATATGGTATGCTATGACTGATTTGATCTTTGAATAATGATTTTCAATATTCCCATGATATTTAAGAAGATTCAAGAGTCTTTTGATTTAAGCTCAAAATCTATAAACGTTTGAGCCGTAATCGTAAAATCAGAAAATAAATTTTTTAAAAAAATTGCTACATTCGTTAGGTTTCTTCATACATTTTTGTTTGCATAGACCTGAAACATGTAGACTCATCTTTGGGACAAATAAGAAAAGGTATTGCTTTCAACTGCTTGTCTAATAATGTAAAACGTTATCTCCCAGAAATCATTTATGATATTTGACTTCAAACACCATCATTATAATAGCCGACATAGACAATAAAATTTTATATGAGTTGACTTATAACTTCTAGCTTATTTGTAACATTGTTTTTACACTAAAAGTTTTTGTTGGCGCCCGCAAATGAAAATACCAAGTACGAGATATCTCTTAGTTGGTCCGATGGAATTCGCAATCAGTATCATAATAAAAACTGACAGCTACGAGTTAATTTGACCGTTAGTGCTTTATAATCATCTCATTTTGGCCAATGGGAAGATAAGTATACACCGGAACCAATTAAGATAGAAAGGCAGTCCCATCTTTGAAGTAATATTTTATTAAATAAAAATGTCATTCAAGCGACTTTCTTAGAACTAATATTTCCATTATCAGACTCTAAGGAAAACTTAATATTTCCTCGTCTTCCCTGTCATGGGATCCAGAAAAGTGTATCCATAAGACGACAAATAAAACAAAACTGAAAAATAATTTACGCAATATAACGCGTATGCATTTAATTTTCCAATGAAAACAATCGCAAAATTTAAGATCGGTTTTTCCTCGTAATATATTCAATCAAATTTTAAATTACATTGCATGTTATCAGATTCTATCGTAAACAAGAGTAATCGAAACAGATAAATGCATTAAAAGTAGGTAAATAATGACAGTAAAACTGTTTGGTTCGTACTAATGTCAGGGTTAGAATAAATTTAGGAATAAATTATGCTCGCAAACTTAATGCTGGAAATTTGGAAAAAAAATCGTAGCTTAAAGCATAATATTGCTAAAAAATAACAGTCGTAGAGAAAGTAACAGCTTAAACTCGAAGGCGCTGATGTGTAGTGAAAGATGCCTTCTACAATCTAAGTAAATTATTGATATGTTTGATGGATTTTTAACCTTTTACGCTATGCGTTCATAAACAATTTAACCCTTCTGTATGAGCTCTTGAGTAAAAATTCGCAAATAATTGGTATGTAACGTTCCACAGTAGATACAAAAATAGTTCATTTTCTCTATCACTGTTCAACCGGTGGCTAGGCATTACGTCATTTTTCAGGGCTTAAAAGTTTAAAGCCGAATATTTGGATTGTAATTTTGGATTTTAAAAATGTTTTTCTGTTAGTGAATATTGGATTAAAAATATTTTAGAGATAATAATGATTCATCTAAATACAAGTCCTATTATTTAATGGTTAGCTGTATGGGCTATGGCTTCAAGGATATTCTAACAATATTCACACGTAATTGAATGTAACTGGTTTCAGATCGGCTCTCAAATTTTTCATTGCGAGCCGCTATCCATTGCAACAACTAAAGATTAAGCGATTAAAATATCAATAGAAACAGAAGCAAGAGTGTTGAACTGCACTCTAATATAATCTGCTAATATGGGCGGGGGGGAACCTACCATTTTCTCACCTTTGACGTATAGTTTTAAAGAAACAGATTTTCTTCTACCAGTGAATGCAGAGAGTACAATGGAAATTATAAGTAGAAAATAGAAACTCCAAGGAAACTTATTGTTATCAATAAGGATAAGACAGCACAATTTTTGTAGTGCTCAAAATGAGGAAAGAAGATCTGGAGAGTATAATATCCACTAGGCATAGTGAAGTCAAAAGACACCAGGAGAAACAGAGCGGAAACCACTAAAATTGTTTCAATGAAAAGATGGTAGAAAAAGAATAGATAATTATGGAAAATCATAAGAAGTTAAACAGGTAAACAATAAAGGGAAATAATGGAGAGCCTTGGACAGAAATATTCTATTATTAGCCGAAGAAAATATTTTTTTCATTTAATTTAAAATTAACGCCAACAGCAAAAAAGAAACAATATGTGCGGGTGGGGTAACAGTTTTCAGAAACAGAAATTGAATCGACAGTGTTCAAAACCTCAAGGAGGTTGTGGAATTCAATTCTCAATAGTATCCTTTGGTAAAATCATGAGCCCATTCTTCTAGAGAGTAACCTAATATTAACGCGGTCATATCTGTCCGGGAACTGCAGAGTCCTCTCTTTGAAGACTCGATCCAATTCAAAATCTCCTTCATCTTTAATCCTTTTATCAATCCACCTTTTGGGGAGCAAATAGTTTTCCAACCTACAACTTCTTTCCGACAGACGAGACAGCATAACCATAACTCTATTTTAGCATTATTTATATGTCTAGAATATTTACATGGTAGCTGCTCTAACGAGATTTGTTTTTCACTGGTGCCCTGACTAGATGAATTTAACCGTACTACAAAATTGGCATTTAGATCCCACACTTTTACTATTGAAACAGCTAAATGCAACGGCCACTTATACTCCAACAGTCTTCTTTCCCATCTGTGAAACTCTTTTCCGTTTACTTGTTTCCCTGATAAGTATAATCTTCAAAAATTGAAATGCGATGTCAATAACCATCTTCTTGAATCCTATTCATTTTTGTCCTTTTCTTCATCCGCCCTATTCTCGGTTTTCTCTTTCATTTTCACTCTTTGCAAACGCATGCGTGCTAGTGATATTCCCGCTTTGCATGCAACAAAATGAGAAAGAAAATCTAAGAGATACAACTCCATGTACACAGGGCTGAATCATTCTCATTCCCTTGCATTTCTAAGTAGGATATTTAATTTGGACAGATTATTACAAGAGCTACCCCGAAGTGAATGCTTCCCTGACCACTACAATTGTGTTCTCTTCAAGCCTAGGGGTAACTGCTATCTATTCTAATTATCAGTGAAATTTGCAATTCTTACGTCCATAAAAAACACCAATCACTAAAGTTTTATATTGAATTATTCTTGGGCCTTGAATTAGGTAAGAAATCCTGTGAAAACATATTATCAACAAGGCATAGTGAAAGAAAGAAGAAACATAATATAAACTACTTAATCGGATTCCGTTAATAGATTTTAGAAGAAGGATAAAGGATGCTGGGAAATCGTTACAAGTTACACAGAACAAAAATAAAGAGAAAATAAAAATCGTAAAATTACAGGTTACATATAAGTTATATACAAATATGGATGCGATACAATAGATGATATATTTTGTTAACCATTTCATTCCAAGCACAGCAATAAAGGAAATGTGAGAGAGTATGACACAGAAAGAACTGCTGTTCAGTAAATGAAAAAATAAAAGAACGGAAATTAAGACAGAAGATAACCATTGGCATTGCTTTAAAAAAATTGAAGATCAATACTGACTATTAATCAAGAAACCGGAAGATTATTCCACAAGCAAGAAGTGCGAGGGAAGAAACTGTCAGCATAGAATTTCCGGTGACAACTATATATGTGAAATTTATAATGATGAGCTGTTGACGTCATTGTACTACTGCGATTAAATTCATAAAGTACAGTTACAAACAGACCTAGCAATTGATTGAATATAATTCAAGTTGATATCAGTGGACAACCGTATCCTGAGAAGATCTAATGAGTGACACTACCGGAAGTTAGCACCAGCCATACTGATGGAAGGCAAAAAGAGAGCAGTTTCATTTTGGAGTCGTTAAAATTAACAAGGGATTCCTTGGTCCAATTAACAACAGATTTTTTATACCAGCTGCCAATTTGACCTTATCGAACCTATTAGACTTATTAATAAGACATGATAGATTAGTTGTGTCAGCGATATATCGAATTGTGAACTGATGGTATCAGGAAAGTCTTTGATGAAATTTAGGTAAACGACCAGAATTCCAAGCCCTTTCAATTTTCTTTTAAGATATCCAAACCAAGGTCTGAAGTTTACCATGCTTATCAAATGATTGATATCGTTAATAAATCATTAATAACTTTGAAGAGAGATAGCCATATTGCGTAAACGAAAGAAGACGCAGTAAGGTGAGATGTGTAAGCAATTTGGATTTGATTAGAACCGCTTGTTCTCTGTCAATAGAAGGATTAGTGATTTCGCCTGAGTTCTTAAATACAGTAAATACAGAAAGAGGATTCCAAACAGGCAGGATAAAAGACGCACAAAACAATTTATTGTAGAATTTGGAGTGAACAAGAGCCTCTTCAGAAGCACATATCTTAAGGGCTATTCCTGACATGCCATTAAATCCATATGGGGAACCAATGTAGAAGCTATGAATGGTATTATATGCATATCACTAAAAAGATACTAACTGGAACGACAGTTAAAACTACTCCTATCATAATGAAAACGAATTTTTATAAATCAAAATCTTTACGTTATTATTAAGACGAAACATCAAATGATTTTTAATATTGAGTTACATTTTTTAACCATTTCGAGAACGTTCGACAATTTGATAAAAGTCTTGTTTTTCTTGCATCACCAGGGGAACCAAAGATTAGAATACGAAATATTAGCGTCTTATTTGCGGTTAAAAATATATTGAATTGGGAATTCTTATGAAAATCAAATAATTGTCTGTTTTAATAAAACTTTCAGGACTTATTCATAAATGAATAAAATTATGTTACAAATAGTTTTCTTTCGAAAATCTTTGTAATGTTTTTTATTATTATTTCTGCTTCTGCTCCCACCCACTTATTTAATTTTACAAAATTTCAAGAAATTAAATTTTATATCGAATAATATTCATATTAGTCATACGGAGAAAACCCTGGAGAATTTAAATCATATTTTTTGTAAAAGAGAACAACCAGTGAAGAGCAAAATAAAAATGAAATAAAACAAAGAGATTATTTAATTAGAAAAGCGTTTATTTGCATTATGAATAACCTAGATTATGTACGCTAATGTCTCACATTTTTTGCGATGAATACTGATTTTTACAAAAATTCGTTTTATTTTTTAAATTTTAATTAGAATAATCTACAACATTTCAAGTCTCTTAAAATTCTCACTTAATTTTAAGCGGTTACCTGTTAAGTAAAAATTATACATACTAATCAGAATTTGAAAAACTTATGATTCTTCGACCTCAGTTTTACAAAGAATTTTGATTTTTTTTTGTTTGTATAAACGTGCAGACAGACGCCCATATGTGTGGACATTATCAGAATATGAGAGCGATTAATAAAGTTTATAGCGATTAAAACAATTTCAGAATGAAAACTCCATTCTGTCAATTTAAATTAGTTTTAAAATACAGCAAATTATTTTGCTCGCTGGAAATATTAAATTTAATTAATACCAATATTAAATTAAATTAAATGAAGTTAAAGATGGACGGTGGTGTTCTCAGGGAAGGATCGTGTCTTAAAAGACTTTGGGGCCTCAAACTCTCAGCCAATTAGAAGCCTATCTTCCGGACGTAGTCTATCTTCGGGGAAAAATGATCTCATAGTATTTATATTAAAACCGATTCAGACAACGTTGCATTTCCTCGAAAGAATCACTAATTGTACACTGTTGTTCTTTAACTTGAACTGGATACCTAAATGTTCTTACTTTCTATTCAATAGTTCAAATCAAATATTATGCAGTATATTGTGTTATATCTCCAAATATTCATATGTAAAAGGATGTTTCAGTTTCTGCTAAAGCTTCGAGATCTGAAATTATCATAGTTGGATGACAAGATATTTCATATCAATAAAATCTTAAATATACAATTTAAACTGTAGTAAAGTACAAAGGTCAATTTAGTGGTTTGAAAACTATATGACATAGTAAAGTCTTGGCTTCAGACACAGACAGTTTTGTAAATTGTTTTCCACGCTAATTTATTTTATTTTATTTTTCTCTTCTGCGTCCCTTCTGGACATATGTGATCATAGCTCTCCACATTTACCTGTCTTTTGTAGCTTATAATAAGTTTTAGTATTTTTGTTATCATACCTAAACCTTTTTCGCCATCCATTTACTCATTCTCACTAAATAGGTTATGCCTCTGTCACTCTTGCCTTCAACCTTTCCTGTGAGTATAAAATGTTCCGAGCCCTCTTTGCTTATCTGTGCTAGAAATTTTCATTGTCTCTTGCTGATGGTGAAGTTGTCTCTTTTTCGTTTCCATTTACTTTAAAAATTCATCGTTGCGCAAATGTTTTGTCTATGATTTTCACAATATCATTTTGTGGAATATTTCTGTTGGTTCATGACTCCTCTTCATTTGTAAGGAGATTGTCAAGAATTATCAGCAATATGGGAAGACTAATATTAAGTTCAATAGTTTTTTCCTAGTTTCTAACGATTTATTTCTGTTTCATAAAACTTTGCTTAGATTTGGAATGTACATTTTGCTATGCCTTCGGATTTCAATGTTGCATTTTTCGTCCTTTGTTAAAAGACGTCCCAAATATTTCAAGTATTGCTTGATTTTGGTATCTCCAATATGTAATTTGCTTTTTGGGCTGTCCCTTTTGCTAGCAACCATGTATTCTGTCTTTTTGAAATTGATGTTTAGTCTATTTTACTAGATATCATTCACTATCTACCGTAGAGTTTCCTATTTCTTTTCTATGTTCATAGCATATGTCATAATTGTTGACGGCAATTATGAATCCTAGTATGACTTTGATACTCTTGGAAGCTGTATAGGTCGAAGAGGTCCAACTGAGAAGACACACACTTGTCTTACATCCATTTCTATTTTTCTATATGTAATGAACAAATTTTCTATCCGTAGGTTGGCGCTTTGCTGCCAACATATGTTATCAAATATTCAAAAGAGCTTTGCAAATAAGTCAAGGTTATCTTGCCATTCCAAGTGTAATTGATGACATCATCTGCCAAACGTTCTGGCATAAGCCATAAATCACAGTTACAATCATCCAATCATAACATGACAAATGTCATTTTCTACAAATTATATATATATATATATATATATATATATATGTGTGTGTGTGTGTGTGTGTGTGTGTGTGTGTGTGTGTGTGTGAGTGTGTGTTATAGATACATTTTACAGTAGAAGTACCAACAATACATTTATAGCAAAAGGATCAGGAAAACATTTTAGAATGGAATTAAAAACAACAAAATGTATAGTAAAATGACCAGCAATACATTTTAGAGTAGAATTGCCAACAACAGCATTCATAGCAACATGACCAGCAATACATCTTAGTATAGAATTACCAACAACTCTATTCATAACTAAATGACCATCAATACATTTACGAGTAGAATTAACAACAACATTTATAGCAAAATGACCAGCAATACATTTTAGATTAAAATTACCAATAATATATTTTATTGACAAATAACCAGCAATAAATTTAGATGAGATTACCAACAATACATTTAGAGCAAAGGGATCAGCAATACCTTTTAGAATTGAGTTACAAACAACAAAAGTTATCGTAAAAGGACCAACAATAAATTTATAGCAAAATGACCAGCAATAAATTTATAGCAAAATGACCAGCAATACTATTTAAAATAGAATTTCCAACAACTATATTTATAGCAATATGACCAGCAATACATTATAGAGTTGAATTACCAACAATACTTTTATAGCAAATTGACCAGCAATACCTTTTAGAATAAACTTACCAACATCTATATTTATAGTAAAATGACCAGAAATATATTACAGAGTAGAATTACAAACAATATTTATAGCAAAATGAGCAGCAATACATTTTAGAATAGAATTAACAACAAGGTATTTTATCGGTATTTGAATGTATACAATTGCGATCAAAATTTAGTTGAATCCATAAATGGTGCTTATTATATTTAGATTCCGGTATTAATTAACCCATAGCGTTTAATACGCTACTAAACCAAATCCACAATCCATCCAACCAATCAATCAACATGAAAAAATATTCCATATCAATAAACCATATGACATCCTACAATTTCTGAAAGAATTAAATGCTCTATTACAAACTATAACTTCTACAAAACAACAACATAAAAGCCATCTATCACCTCCTCTAGTAATTATGGATATACAAAAAAGCTGAGTATCATCTAACATGTATTCAGTTTTGAAAGCAGAATGACATGTATCATATCTTTATTACTTAAAAGCTCGCAAGAAAATGAAATATCGACATTAAATGACACATAAGTTGATATGACTTTGAATACACGAAACAAAACAAACCAAACTTCAAACTTAGTGGCTCCGGAAATTTCACCAAAGAAAACGTATTTCGAATGTCTTCAGGCCAAATCTCTCTCTACTGCATAAATCTACGATTTTTTTTTCTGCTTACCTTTTCATAAACCCGTAGAAAACCACATAATAACACTCTACCATGTGTTGATCTTTTGCCATGAACTGGATGAATATTAGTTTAAAAATCAATAAAAAAAACATGGGATTGATCTACTGAAGTGGGCGAGAGTTCCCTCAATGCACCTAACGGCTACTTGACCTTGATCACGTCGAGAATTCAAATGTCCTGGATACTTCAACTTCCACGCCAGATTCTGGTACACGACTCATACATCTAGTTGAAGATGGTTAGGTGCTCCTTTGTGAATTTACTCCATGCCAGAATACGTTAATCGGATTGATGATGATGATGATGATGATGATGATGATGATGATGCATTTTTTTTTGTTACAATAGAGGTTGGGTTGACTTAAATGTGTAGTCCTTAGAGATACGAAATCAGATGTTGCACTCAACATTATATCAGATCATCAAAGATACGATTTGCATAGGAGGGCACAAATCTCAGACTCAACAAGTACAAACCTCAGAGGATGTCAATATCCGCCCTAGATGTATAAGCTGGTGTTCAACATAGCTACGATTAAGATGAGTAGATAAGGAAGTAACGGATGGCATATTATGTGTATATATATATATAACATATATAACACACACACACATATATATATATATATATATAACATATTTCTGATATATTATATATATATATATATATATATATATATATATATATATATATATATATATATATATATATATATATATATATATTTCTGTAGTTTACTGCTACCAGCAAGCAGAAATATTTCTCCACCCGGTGATGGCCATTTCGGCCGAAACTAGTCGAGGAATCTAAATGAAATAATAATAAAAAAAATGAAAGAATATTAATCTACAACCCAGTGTGTCTGAAGATTTTAATTTTTTAATATTTTTTTATTGTTCAAAAAAATATTGTTCGAGATGAGCGCTTCAGCCAACAGTCGAAATATATAGTGCCTCTAAAATCCTAGCAAGGCAATAATCTAACTTTACACAAAGCCACTAAAGCCATACAGGATTATGCTAATTATTAATGAACTAATTAATGAAGTCCAGTGGAGAATAAATAATTATTTTGAGTATTAGATATTTAATCCAGTATGTTTTAGTAAACCTTATATCTATAACATAGCAAGTATTATTTTGTTCATCAAATGTTGAAAGTTAGAAAACCCGAAAATATATATTTTAGATATTGTTTCAGTGATTCTTGAGATTTACAAAAACATGGTAATGTCACTTGGGGATTAAAGACACTAACTTGCCTAAACGCTTTGAGAAAAATCAATCGTAATAAAATATTAATTTGTTTGTTTGGTTCCAATCTTTAGTGTCAGACTGAACGATTTTTTTCGAAATTTATTGTGTCGTCCGGAAATGACAGCTTCTAATCTTGAAAATGACTGTTTCTGAGGAATCCAGGCCATCTACTGCATTATAGGGTCATCCGATATCTGTGGCTTTGAAAGTCGTCCTCGTCGATACCTTCAAACTAGTCATCATCGGACCCGTAGAACTGAACAGAATTGTTCTTCTATCAGATTGAGGTGCAGATCTGTTTAGTAGGTATCTTCTGTCTAGATATCCGTCATCGTTGTTTATTTGTGATACCTCTGTTCCCCAGACTTTCTGCATTAATTCTTCGTAATGGATGTCATCTTCAGTGCTGTCGATCTTGTTCGAGATGAAGCATTTCTTGAAGGTTCTGACAGCGATAGCGGCACTCAACGATTCCCAGGTGTCGACGTTCCACGTGACATCAAGCTTCCGTTTTATCATTTGCCGTAGGTATTATCTATTCGTTAAACCAATAAATCCAATTTTACCCTATTTTGTCTTTTTTTGAATCCTGGAAAAAAATGGGATTTATTTCGAAACTAAAGTATATGACTCAACAAAATTTGGACACGATTTTGGCTGAAAAATATGCGTATTATACACAAAGGATTACATTAAATTAATAACATTAAGCATATCTTTTTGAAATGCGAGCGAAGACTGCAGAGTGAAGAAATGAAAGATAATCTGAGTATGCAACAAGCCAGGGAACTTAATTAAATACGAGGTGGATAATTATTCATTTTCATTTTAATAGAAATCTGAGTTCGATGTGAATGAAATATCTTTTTTCACGACTTTGTTAAAATGAGTTCCAAATAGTTAAATCGAGGGCCTTTTATTTGATTTCCGAGGAGAGCAGACTTGTAAAAGCAGGATTCATAAAAAATATTTTAAAATTCAAACGCAAAAAAATACTTCCTTTAACTCGCCACCACCAGACATTATATTTCTTGGAAATCTGGTTAAATTAAATTAAATTTAAAATTCCAGAAATGATATCATGTCACTCGCTCGTGCATGGAGGTGCATCATAATGCACACAGCGCCACACACAAATACACGTGAAATGGTTCGCAACTAACTGAGTGTACTAAATAGAGGTTGCCAGTCAGATTAAATTATTTTTCTTTAATTTTCACCCCAAACTATTGCATGCGTATTTGTCAGTCAACGCGGTCACATTTTCGTTACCCGAAAAGGCTGCTTTATTAAAACTATATGAAAATAAAATTAGTTTATTTGAATAGGCATATTTGTTTCATAGACTGACCAATTCCTATCGTAATATCCATTCACGTATCTAGATCATTCGCCGTAAACATTTTTGCAGGAGGAAACCTCGCCGTATAGGAATTTTGCCGTAAAACAATTTCGCCTATTTTTCGATACCTTTATCTTGGACGTCCTTTTTGGAGTGACGTTCCATTTAATATACGAAGTACCTTGTTATCAAGTTTATATGGATGTCTTTTTTACAGAGTCAAACGCCAGAAAAGAAATTAAAAAGTAAACATTTATTTTAAAAAATAGAGATTAAAAATATTTCAATTTAACAAAGAAATAATTTAAAATATGTGGAAATTCCAAACAATGATTCGTAAATAATTTGTTTTTTGCGTTGGTCTGTAATGAAGAATTTTCCGTTGAAGTCTTGCATTGATATCAATATATATTTTCTTCATTTCTACTGCATCTCCTCGATCTAAATCTCACATTTTTTTTGTTTTTTGCTAATGCCTCTTCCTTTTTCAAATACGCAGCTAGTTTCCACAAATTCGGTTGTATCCTATAACTTCGCTTAATAAAATTTTTAAATCGAAGTTACAATAGTCTGAGCCCGATATACTTTTTAACAAGTTACTCACATATTTAAAAAAAAATGCGGCGAAATTGTCTTGCAGCAAAAATTCTATACGGCAAAGTTTTCTACGGCGAAAATTCCTGAGGCTAGTTTTCCTACAGCAAAAATGTTTACGACGAATTTTCCTAGAACCATCTATTCCAGATGACACTTGCTTATGTTACAAAAGTGTTTGACTTCTATTTTATTTCTATGGCCACTGAAGCTGGGATGGACACGTAGCCGCTATTATGGTAGAAGTCAAAATGTCATGTCAGTAATTCATGATTTTGTTAAATAAAAAAGCTGAGTGCTAGTCTAGCAAAGTAACATCTGAAATGGAAGTTTGTTCAAGTAGAGGTGAGTCCTTGAATACTCCCTGTTGAAAAACATGTTGCACTCATTGATTCCGTCAAAGCTTCCTGAATAATAAAGGAAACGAAATGAAGATGGCGCCTTTGCGTGAGGATAACGTGTCTAAAATAGTTGACTATTACGTTCATAGTAGTGGGTTCAATCCTCAATAGGTTGTCCATTACTATAACTTGAAAGTAAGTAACAGATGGCTGCTAGATGTGTCGTAAAATCAAGCAACAAACCAGATGAACGATGTAGATGTCAAAGCATTTACGTGGGAGTTAACGGGTTTTAGCCACGGCGACATCGATGTCAGAAACACGACACCTAACACACCGACTATTCATCGCGCGTAAAAGTGTATAGCAAATAATGTTGTTAATCATATTTCTGTACCTGTTGTAGTTTTTTTTTTAATCATTTCACCTCAACCAAGAAGAGAATTTCACAAGTACACAGGTGGGGGGGCGGTTATACAGTGTGAAGTTGGGAGAAAGGACTGGGTATTGGGCGACCGCGAAAAGGATTAACGATGAACGGGGTTCAAGTAGATAGAAGTTGGCGATTGACGTTGCATTTAAATTTTTGAAAATTGTAGTTATCAGGTAAGCAAGAAAACGGAAGAACTTGCAAAAACGAGAAGTGCGAGTAAATAAATTATTAGATTAGAATTGGCTGTTAAATTTAACTCATTCAGCATTAAGAGGGCGGGACCTAGTTGCCAATCTAGTAGTCCGCTTGAAAAGCAAAATAAGGTTCATTGTTTTTAGCCCGTGTTGCCTTAAAAACAAACCAGTTACATCATTTCAGTAATCTAGCATTGCATTTAAATTCATAAAGTCGAGGTACCAAGGAGGAAATCTCATCAGAAAAATGGCCCTGGAAATATTTGTATAAAAGGCGAGAGGAAGCTATGTCACGGTGAGCTAGTGATTGCAGCCGATATGAAAGGTCAGAACCAATAATATTGCAGGTACTTCTTTGTATTTTGTCTGAAACTATAGGTAGCAGAAGAACTAGACCTTTTCAAATGAAATTATATTTTTGCTGACGCTTCATAACTTCATAATGTAAAGCTAAATATATTTTCAGTTCGCTCTAATTAAATCAAATCTGTCAGTCGCTTTCTTTCGGTCTCTCATAACACAAACACACACATACATATATATGCACACACGCACACACACACACACACACACATATATATATATAAGCGTGTTAGTGTGTCTGTGTCAGTGTGTGTTTCGGTCACAAGTATTCGATCGAAAAAAATTATGGAAGCCACGTGACAAGGTATGCAACTTTAATTAGAATTTATTATTCCACACGACACGTATCGATGAAAATATATTGGGATCTTAACCATAAATAGTACTACGATTTTCCCCAATAAAAGGCCCAAGTGCCACTTAAGTTAGAATGTTGCTAAATGTTGTTGTTTGAGCGTAATAGGAGATGAATATGAGTATATCAACGATATAAAAAGGTTGACCACAGACTTGAATATTATGCTGATCGGAAGTCTTTTCTGGACGTCCGTTCTATAATGCAACATTTCTTGGAAAAAACCGCTTTAGAGTAACTTATTACATACGAAGAGAATAAGGTTAATTTGTTTGTGTGTGTGTGTCATGGCGCCTCTCAGCGGTAAATTTTTAGATAAGTAGAACAAAAGACTGTTGTTCGCCTGAACATATGTGACGGAAATAGCGATAGAGTAACGAGAGGTTAGCAACATTTCGGAAAAAATTATCACCTAGAAGGTTGAGCAAAATCTTAAACTCCATCGAGGCAGGGAATTGAGCATCAGACAGCCCCAGTGGCAGTAATAATAGGTTTTAAGTTTACTCCGTCTCTTCTAAAGACACGGCATGTCAGACTGAGGGATGTACGTCTTGAAGAGATACAAAGTAGTTGTCATTATTCTAGCGTATGAAGCGATGGAAAGTAAACACGTGTCTAGAGTTCTGGAGTGAGCTCGAGCCCCAAAAAACCTCATTAATATAGCAAAGGGTCTTCATGACGATATAATCTCAGGGCTTGCTCCCTGATGGTGAAACTATAATCACTTGTTTTTATTGGTATTAAAATTTATAAGACAGTTTTTTTTTTCTTAACTGAGCTGTTAGATCAAGGGAAAGATCAGCTTCCAGTGTCTGGTTACCAACATTTTTGGTGGTGGAAATACAAGCCGTGGTGTCTGCATATATATTTACCTGAGATGATTCCTCGGTAACACTTAACTGATAGAGGTTTGATTCATGTATGGAGAAAGAAAAAGATTCTTTTAAAATTTAAACTTGGATCACCGATTACACTTTCGGCGCTGATAACCGTTATAATGTCGGCAAGTCTATTTATAGTAACGGTAATATTATCCGTTTCCTTATAGGGAAAATTTGACATTCATTGGCCGAGCAGTGAGGACTATTGACAGTTGTAATTTATAAAGCTCCCCCATAAAAATAGTTTCCTCAAGTCCTGTGGCTGTTATTACTCGTTCCGGTATTGATGAGGGTTTCCTTCCGAAACATCTTTTTGCAATGGTGTAGAATGCCAACATTTTGATTATGCCATTATTTTCTCTTCCAGTTACATGTTCTATCCATTTTTGTTGTTGCTGCTGCTGGTTGTCTTCGAATGATGTGTTTTTGTTACTTGATATTGTTCTTGGTTTTGAGATTCTGTATCGTAAATCCACATCATTATCTAGGCACCCAGGCTTTGCTCAATCAAAGCCTTTTTCAACATTGATCTTAGAAGATGATTGTATGCAGCCAACAGCTTAGATAATTCCTAACGGGCTTACCAACATGCACGACCGCCATATGAAAGTTTTCAATGTGACGAGCTTATTTGAGAACATGACTCAAGTTTTCAGGTTGATGTTTTGGTTACCTAGCAATTTGCAGTGTTGGACGAAACTACATCTACCGCAGCCTATCCTAGATACAATTTCCGTATTTTCTATGTTAAATTTGTTATAACTGATCCATACACCGAGCAATTTGAAGTGTTTAGTATTTATCAAACTCACACCCTTAATTATGATGGAGCCAATCTATATACAGTCACTGCTTTCATTCCAAGTCCAGATCATAGTTTCTGCTTTCGAAAGCTTCATCTTCAGTTTTATTTCTTGGTAGACAATGTCATTTTTCTAGTCAATCCCATTATTATCCCAACTATAAATACCTATGTTTTCAGCATAGCTACCTGCCATCATCTGTTCATATCCCTCTGGAGGAAAAGCAGAATCACTGTCTTCTATGTGTTGATTCGATATGGATATGTTATGGGTTACTTGAACGATCACTGCCTATTTCTTTACACCTGTCCTTGTAAATGCGTATTCTAATAAATTTTAAATAGATTGGGACACTCATCTCTTTTTTGTTCTAAACGTTTTGAGGTTTGAAATATTTCCGTATTAGTATACTCACCAGACATAAAAAATCTCTTGTGGCCGATAAAGTACATTTATTATATCGATGCACTGAGAGGATTCGGAGCTTGCAACAAAAGAGGATGGGTATTTACCCATGTTTTTACTTCGAGACTAAATGCAATACAATTCAGTTGTTTAACGTCGGAACTCGTGCTCGTATTCTCGGATCAGTGGTCAAAATATTGGTCAATTATCATTCAGTCGCCGCTTACGCGGGATCGGGCACAAAGATTGTCTAAGCATGTCATGGTCACCGAACAGATTCTACAATATGATCATAGTCTCTGGACCGCATGATTCAACAAATGACGGTTTCAATTATTCTGACATTAGCTGCTCTGATGTTAACATCGCAGATATCCAATTTCCTATTGGAATTGTATGTATTTTCTTGTTTGATGACATATATGCCTGCATTGCATCATTTAGAAGAAAACCCACACTATGTTGTGAAGACTTGACATTCATAAAACAATGAGAACCTTGATAATACGATGTTTATTAATACTTTCATTAAAAAAGACTCGCTTGATATGCTTCTTTATGGGTGAGGATTTTAAGGGCTAAGTTTTTGATTCCATAGTTCCAGTTTTTTTTATTCCTGAATTCTTTTATAAAATAGACAATCTTGTTATTTAATTCGAAGAGAAAGTAAGGACTTTTCAAAAGATTAGCCTTCATATCGAGAGATAATTTATTATTCCATAGGTTTTAATAGCTTTCTAATTTACTAATCAATAGGTTTCAGTTTGTTGATGCTTGTAGGCAGATTCTTTGAATGGGTATTGGTATTTGTTGTATTTCTGCGAACATCTTTAGTTTAGTGTAAAGTGAGACCAGGGCATTTCTTCTACGATGTTTTTGCTTGTGTGATATTATTGCAATGATTCGTCTTTTCCCTTATTTTTAAACATTATCTGTGCAGCTTGGCTTCATTAATTACATTTCAAATTTTCCAAAGATGTTTGGTTTCTCAAAGAGCTACCATTTATATATATATATATACAAGTATATAATTGGTGTATACGGAATGAATTCCAATAACCAACAATTACTATTCTTAAAAGAGTGCTGAATACAAAGTAAAGCAGATATAATTATTAAAAAAAAAATTATAACATAAATATTTTATAAAATCTCTACAAAAATAGCCATCCTCATTTGATAAGACACCGAGGGTGTTGAAACAAAATGGCTATTTTTGTAGTGATTTTATAATATATTTGTTATATTTTTTTTAAATAATTATATATATATATATATATATATATATATATATATAGAAATAAATATATATAGGAAAGAAAATAAGAGAAATAAAAGTACTAAACAATTAACAATGAAAATTATATATATATATATATATATATATATATATATATATATATATATATTTTTTCATTCTTAATTGTTTAGTACTTTTATTTGTTAAAATACTAAACAGTTAACAATGAAAATTATATATATATATATATATATATATATATATATATATATATATATATATATATATTTTTCATTCTTAATTGTTTAGTATTTTATTTGTTCTTATTTTTTTCCTGTAAACATTTTCTTCAATTTAGGATGGTCGTCTCATAGATGTACCGCTTTCCTTCTATTTATTTTTGAATAGCTTCATCTAATATGAATATGATACTATTATTTGATTCCTCTATGTTACTAGGATCTCGCGTTATTTATATCAATGTTGAGTCTCGTTTCTTATAGAATAGAAGCTTTACACTTTTATGGTTATAATACATTCTACACAAGCAAGACGACGATGCAATTAAATCTCAAGAACTTACTGAGAGGGAATGAGAATATGAAGACATTAGATGGAACTGGAAATTCCAACCTAAACAAAAATCAAGGGATACATTTAATTTTGTTCAAATGACTGAGAAGTAATGAAGGGCTTAGATTTTGTACCGACTTTTTTCTTGGTTTATGTGATCGGCAAATGAAGCAAAAATTAAATTCTGAATTCAGTAAGATTACATATACAAAAAAAAAAAGTTTCGACAATTTGAATTTTATGAAGCAGGAAGCTAAATTATTGGTGATATTTACTCGAAAATGTTAAAATAGACATTAATCATACTACTCCTTCACTTTGCTTTTTTTCCTGTCCATTTAATCGTTTCAAACAGACGCCATGTAATTCCATAATTTGGATAAAATAAACAATTCGTGTGCTTCGTATATAGATTTGCCACGCGCAGAAAAGTCTGACGAAACACAAACTTATATAATTATTCCTTATCAAAATAAAACTTGGTCTGCATAAAAACAAACCAATGCTTTCAACCGTAAACGTCAAGCTGAGATGATATGGCATTAGTTAAATATTTCAGGCGTCAAATTAAAGTAAGTGAGGTTTATATACGCTGTATGATTTCCATGATAATCAAGGCTGGAATCGAAGAGGAACACGTTCGAAGGCAAACATGATTTGATTAGTAGTTTTGACTCTGACAATTCAGCATGGCAATGCAAAACGGTGTTTTTTTATTCAGAGATTTATTTTAAATGGAAAAGCAGCATCGCTTGTTTTCATAGACTAAATTAGAGAAAATTACGTTTTGTTTATTTGTTACTAAATATTTTTTAAACATTTTTTTAAAGAAGTTTTCTTCGTCACGAAGTCTGGCAACACTGTCTTAATGAATATTACCACTGATTTTCAGAGTGTATTTTTTGTTTTCTTTCTCATAACTAGTTATAATAATGAGAGAGTAATGATTGAAACAGACTATTTCAACCGAAGTCATATTGTTCCATTACCTATTATTTTATTAGATTAAGCAATAAATAATTTCTGTTATCTTGATTAGCTTTATTCTTCAAAACAATAAGGTACAATTTACACTATTCACATTTTTCGGATTGATATCCTAATCTTTATTGTCATGTACACATTTCGGGCGTTGTACGCTCCGGCATGATATACGTAAGGATTTCGATGCTAACCCTTTATTTCGTCTACTGCCAGAAAAGGCATAGCATGTGGAACTAGAACAATCTACCCCAGTGGACGAAATAAAGAGTTACGTTCAAAATTACCAGGTATGTATCCCCTGAATAAAGCCTGAGCGCACAACGACCGAAACGTCGTGAATATGACAATAAAGATGAGAACAACAGTTAGAAAGATGTGAATACTGTAAATAGTTTAAATATCTCATTTCAAAAATATAGTCAAATAAAATACAATTATATTTTATTCAGTTTTATATTTAATATTATTTGTTAAGACTTCCCGCGTTCCAGCCAGCTTTCCAATGTCTTTTTTGGGCAATTGTAAAATACGGAAAGTTTACCAGCAAACAAAATCTGTACCCGTCACATCTATTTGCAGCGCTAGAAAAAGTTGGCGGAAGTCAGCTGAATATGGCGGACTGGTTGGAAGTGATCAATCGAGTTCCAAAGCTGTTTTTATTCTATTCTTACTCGATGTGGCCATGTTTCTTTTATAGTTACTTTGTAAGCGTAGCTTAGATGTGTCTAGGAGGTCAAAACTATGGAGCACCCGGTGAGGTTCGAAGTCTGTACTCGATCGTAATTGACCCAGCAAGACACGTGTGCTAACCATTACACCACTTCGAAGTGACCCTTTGCTTTCTTATACATCAGTGTTTCTCAAAGTTGTTGAGTAACCCACACCCAGAATTAAGTGAAAATATCACGACAAACTTAGGGTATACATTTAAATGTTATGAAATAAAACCATAGATTAAAAATTACGTACACAAATATGGACATAATTTATTTCAATGTTTTTATTCATCTATTGGATAATTATGACATCAAATGCTCAGTGGTGCATGTCGGATAATCTGACAATATTAATATATAACTCAAAATAACTCTGTATTTTGTTTATTTACCAAAGACTGTTGAATATAGTTATATGAAAAAGTTTAATATTCATTTATTCAAAAAAGGAAAATTTAAAAAAGTTAAATGAAAAAATAAAAATACTTTTAAAAAAAATGAATATTAAAACAAAATATTTAAAATAACATAATTGAACAGTTTTAATAATTATTTATCACCATCAACACAGACTGTTTCACAGCTCATCAGTGTAGTTAGACATCTGATTGCCTCAAGCCGAGTTCGAAACCTGACCATTTGTTATCAGTTGGAGATTCTACCCCTGCACTATCAGCGCCTGGTTGAGACCATGGCGACATTTCCGTATTTATTCTTCGAATAAACACGCCGGTGACCGATAGGTCTCAACTCATGGAAGAGCTTTGTATTATTAAATATAATAGTCGTTGTTTACAAATTAGCGCTTTTTCCTAATTCACATGGACATGTTGCAGCTACACTATGCATGAAAATACATTTGATTTTTTTATTCTTTTCAGGAATTTTAAACTAATAATACCACGACGAACGCATCACAGGCCATTAGGTTTCTTTCATTGATTTCAATTTCAAAAATGTATCCTTGACAATTTACGACTTTTTGAGTTGAACATTGACGTACCTTAGTTTAGTTCAATTCTTAACTGTCACGGATTTTTTATAGTTAAGGTGAAACAGCAGTCATTAATATCGGTTCCTCAAAAACGGAAAATACTTATGACTCAATCTAATAGTCACATTTCTAAAAATCTTAAAGTCACGGAATATGACGGAGTCTCACTAATCTCTATTACAAGATTTGTTTGCTAATACACTTTGTTTGGTGCAGGCTTTGATGGCCACAAGGAACGACCTGAAAATTGAGAATTCAGCCACATACAAAAAATTAATTGGAATACCGTTTGCAAACATTCTTTGAAAATCTTAAAACGGTTAGGGATGAATAAAGCAAAGGATTTCAACTGGACAGCAATGGCACGAAAAGACGCTATCGAGGTCGATGGGTTATTTGTAGGATGGCGGAATACATTTGATTGATTAATCTAGAAAATATAGTCTGCACAGAAGTTAAGAACAAAAGATTATTTTAAGGAGAAACGGGGGTACGTACAAAATCTAAAGAAGTCACGTCTAAAAAAGAAAATAATTAAGGAGTCTGTTATCATATATTTAAAAAAAAATTAGAGAAATATATTTTATATACATGTAATTTAAACCTGTCTAACCTGTTTTCATATTTATGGGGGGGATTTGATGAAAATATTGCATTTACTATTTTATAGTTTTGTACAGATATTAATCTTAATTAAGGTTATAAGCCATTTTAGTTAATTTAATTTAAGTGTACCCAGTTTTCAGAAATCTATTAAAAAATAGTCACTTCAACTGAGTCATTGAACTACAATTTTTGCAGGAACCCGGAAAGTTCACTACACACACACACACACACACACACACACACACACACACACACACACACACACACACACACACACACACATGGACGGTTACGCAAATACTTCAAACTTAACCTATTTAAGTCTAGGTTTGTCTTTATCTATACTCCAGATATTCTTACAAGGACGGTCATCTTGTACAAGGTACAAGATCCGCGGAAGGTAGTGGGTTACAGATTAAGAGGGGTAGTTTATAGGGATATGTTGGGAAGACAACGATTAGCTCAAGACTTGAACAAGTTTATATCGGAACCTTATAATAACAACTTCCAACTTCCTTCTATTATGTTGTCGTCACACATTAAATTCAGAAACGTTCTATCTTGACTGGCTCTTGTTACTTTAACTGGATGAACAATAGAATAATAAATATCATAATGCTAATGATTTTGAAATAGACTCCACATAATAATTTTTGCCAATATTCATCATTTTTATATTCGACTACAATTCTAATTCTAATTTTAATACAATGCAATAACTCTAGATCGTGTCTGCTTGAATCATATATAAAGTAGTATTATGGAAATTGAAAAGTCAGTCGAGATAACACAAAGATGCCGACCGGGTGTGTTTCATAATACAATCTCAACGTAATGTCGGGTGATTATAGACGGGGTTGGAGTGTTGTATATAAATGTGTACTTATTGGTAGAAGCAACGTACTTATACGATTTTATTGCCACATGGTAATTTGATTAGACTAACAAGACAGATACATTTTGGCTTTTACCACATAATTATGGTCTTTGTATTCTCATTTATTCATCTCTTTACTTTCAAAATTCTCATTATCTATTCACCTATATCTATTTATCTATCTATCTACTTATACACACACACACACACACACACACACAGACACACACATATATATATATATATATATATATATATATATATATTCTTTTCATCTGTCTATATATTCTTTTTATTTATCTATCTATCGATCGATGTATTCTTACTATACATCTATATATATATATATATATCTATACTTTTTATTTATATATTTGTTTTTTATTATCTATCTATATATATTTTTTATCTATATGTCTACTCTATTTACCTATTTCTTTAACTATTTTTGTATCTATTTTTATCTATCTATATTATTTTACTATCTATGTCTCTCTCTCTTTATATATATATATATATATATATATATATATATATATATATATATATATATATATATATAAAAAATCTAAAGTATCTATCTATCTGTCTGTCTGTCTGTCTGTCTGTCTATATAACTATCTATTTAACTATCGATCCTTTTGTCTGTGTGGAGAGATAGATATATATCAAGTGACTAATGTTTTTATTTCTATTCCAGTCTGTCTGTCAATCTATCTATTTATCTATGTATACATTTTACCTATCTATTTAGAATTTTTATATAATTTACTATCTATCTGTATATATATATTCTTTCTAATTTCTTCCTCTCTGTCTGTCTGTCTGTCTGTCTGTCTACCTGTCCATCTATATATCTATCTATTATTTTAATCTATCTGTTTATCTGTGCATCTATCTATCTTTTTGTCTTGATGGAGAGAGGTAGATGTCAAGAGCCTGATATATATGCATGTACATGTATATAGAAATATATAGTTATTCAGAGATCAATAGATCGGTTTACGTGAAGAGAGAGAGAGAGAGAGAGAGAGAGAGAGAGAGAGAGTGATATATAAATATAAGCTTATTTATATATGTGCAGTTATGTATGTATTGCTCTCTTCATACTTATTAAATTATTTAAGTTTTTGATGCTACAATCCATTTACCTATTCTTTTTATCTCTGTCTGTGTGTCTGTCCCTCTCCCCCCCTCTCTCTCTCTCTCTCTATCTATCTATCTGTTTTTTATTTCATAACATATACACATTACAGGCGCAAACCCACACAGTCAAATACACATATATATATATATATGTATGTATGTGTGCGTGTGTGTGTTGTGTGTGTATAAGACTATCGTAATTGTAAATAGACGGACATTTAAAAATGTGTATTTAAAAGAGTATATGCTTGCCTATAGAAATCGAGAGAGTTTAACCCTTTGAGAGACATATGAAAAGACTAAAACATATATAAAAAATCAATGATTGATATGCACAAAACGATAGATACATAGAATTGTTTATGGAGATAGATAATATTTTAGCGGAGACTATATTTATAACTATTGCGTATTTACCCGACTCATCGTCCTTTACTTATATTTGATTTCAATCTCATTGTAGATATTGCCGAAGAGGTCTAGATATGTGGTTTTGTACCAAAATTGGCTTGTTCAAATGAGACATGATTTAGTGAACATAGCCAGGATGACAATTGTGGATTCCGCTGTTTTTCTTGACTGTTATGCTGTGTGATATATCATATGACAGAGTAAATGACTCTCTCAAAACTTTTCTCATTCGATAAATGGAATTGGAATTGTATGAGAGGCACATCGTATAAAACATGGCGGAAATATAATACTGAATTTGACTTCCAACATGAAAATGATATTTCAGTCGAGCAAATGATCTTATTTGCTATAAGAATGATCTGATTCTCTTCCCAGTTATATGAATCAATTAATGTTCTATAATATGTGCTATTGATTTATTTCCATTGCAACGGGAGAGATAATAAATTTTTCATACTGTGATATATGTCATGGCTCACCACAATTTCCTATCGTTGTTAGCTCTAAACGATATTTGCTTCCTTACTCTTTCCTTGTTCATATACTGTCATTTATTTACCAAAAATTGTTTTGCTAGGTGAGACGCTTTTTCATCTGTTTCTTTTTGCCTTCCATATATCCTGTGAGTTTCACTAAGTAAATCCTCTTACATCTCACAGACGCGCCGTCGCCTCTCTCTGTCTTTTTTACAAGTACTTTCATGGTAATTGTTCCGTTGAGCTGCTTTCTCTGGTTCCCAGACTCCATGAATTCAAGCGCTCTACGAGGCTTGTATCCCGCTTCCACCCTTACACTGTAGAAACTTTTAAATGTAGCCGTCTCTTCTACTCCAATAGCTTCATACATCGCACCTCTCACCTGTGGAACACCCTTCCCAATTACTGTTTCCCTGAAAGCTATAATATCCGACTATTCAAATGTAATGTCAATCGACATCTCCAGTTACCTTGATCTATCCACTATCCCTCTCCTCATCCTTTCTTCTATCACTCCTATCTGATCTTGCTCCAAATCTTCTGCAACCCACCGCATCCTAGTGGCTTCACGCCTTGCTCGGGGTGTAATGCTTTAAAAAAAATCATTATGTGTATCTGTTGTGTCGGAAACCTACCACCCCTCTTGAAGATGAACTTGTCTGCGTCTGTGTACAAAGGCTTTAAATAGTGGCATGTCAGTTGACATGGAAAACGACAGATAGACAGAGAAGTTCTTAGCTAAATTAGTTATTGACTACTCAGGCGATTTCTGTACCTTTTTACCAACCTATTAAAACCCTTTTTATTGTTATGTGTTATTTGGCGTTTGTCTCTACTAACCCCAAATCAACATCATAAAAATATCAGAAATGTCATCTCTCTCTTTCAGATCGTAATATAATAGTCCTTTTTGTGTCTAGAACTTCCTCGTTGCTCCTATGTCCCATCCAGGGTATTCTCAGTATCCTTCTGTGAAACCACATATCTGTTAGTTCAAGTCGCCAATACATCTATGGGCAAATAAGATCATTTATATTACAAAGCCCTTCAACACTCTTTCTTTGGTTCTAACAAAATTTCAGTTTTTTAGTAATTTGCTTAGCTTTTGGAAGGCATCATTAGTATTCCAGTTCACCTATTTTATATATACCATTTTCCCTTATCTTTATGAACCATCGTTATTCGCTTATTTCCAACCGATGTCACGGTCTACTAACCCAAAGAGAGACTTCTAATAGTTACCTAGATTTCTAGTGACATCATTACAGTGGATATATTAGATTAAGTCATTTCCCTTTCTTGGAACAATCGTCCTAATATAGGCAAACATGTACACGATATCGACGGCCAAAGCGGCGGAAGGTGGCAGCGATGGTTGGGCTCGTGTAACCAAAGCAAACTACGACAGACCAAACATCCGAAAAACCGATGCAACCAGGTTTGCCAGATCTTGCGTATTTCAATCCCATTTGAGCCGCTTCTGTGGGATTCTTCGTCGCGCAAAGTTGTTCAGCAAAATGAAATTCACGAGTATGGCTTTGTCATACATTTTCTCTTTCACTGCCATCTCCGTCAACGCCACGATGGTGGAGGAGAAAGGGAATAACGAGCGAGGGTGACGATCTCGATGATCGGATGCGAGCGAGTGCCGACAAAATCATCTCTGCTAATCATACGTCAAAGTTAAAAATAAATTGAGTCTATATTACAATACAATAATGTTTAATGCAAAATGCAGTGAATTGATATGAATATATCTTGAAAACCGCCATCATAAGTTGGGCTCCATGGATTAAAGTAAATCTTGTGCATGTGCTGGATTCGTTGGGGTATTATTTGTTTATAGTTTTAACAGCATCAAGTTTATCAACAAAGACAATTCTTTATCTATGAAAACGAAAGTTTTCATCCAGCAAAAATATTACAAATGAAAATGTTGGGAACTAGTGGGTACATTTTAGCTCACCAGTTTATTTGATTAGAATCATTCTCCAATGTAAACCAGATTCAAAGAGTGCGTCAGAATGTGCCGAATGTAATGAAAAGCTGCCTTGTAAGTGGTAGCGGGTCAATGCCAATAATGGTGAATATATAATTGAATAAAATATAATTGTACTTTATTTGTTGTAAAACAAATTTGACAAAACAAACGCAAATCATTTGTAGCTAGATCTGATAGGTGCGTAAATTGGAATATGCGTGCTGAGTTCAAATCTAAAGGTTTCAGCTATTCAAGCCGAAGCGATTCGCGAAAGTTTCATTCTAGGCTGTTGCACTCAATTTCGTACACAAATACCGTTAGGAAAATATGAAGCCTTCTCTTTTAAAATCATACATGAATTAAATATCAATGTAGAATCAGCACTCGAACCTTACCCAGTCAAGAAGAAGTGCAATCTTTGAATTTAAATCCTTGAAGAGGGCAACGGGGAAATACTTCAGCAAATTTTTCTTTGGGTGTTCGGCTAACGTAAAATTTATCGGCGTCGATAGTGGAAACTGAGAAATATGTCCAATTTCGAATCTATTTTTTCAATTTCGCACAATTGCATCTGCACCCCTAACTAGGGTTTAAATGGCAGGGTAGAGACGCCAATGTTGTCTTGAATGGCAGGTACTCCGACAGAAGGCCTGCTCTGTATTTAAAACAATCACGAAGTGAATGTAAACACTGCACTAACTTTTCAAAGAACTTATGAAAAATCCTATTAAAGAAAAGTTAACTGGAGATGTGTCCTTGCATATGTCCTAAAATACACGGTATATAAAAAATTCTTTCGAAAGATTTATTGGCAGTTTAGAGATCCTGAACTAAAACATTCTGGAGGGTGTAATGTTCGTTTTATTTGTGAAGAGACATAACATTTTAAAAAGAATTAAAAATAAGCTCGGGGCAATTGAAAAATAAATTTCAGGCATTTCATTTGATATGTTCGTCAAAATTGCAGATCAGTGTTGTAAAATTGTTATCTACAGAAAGAGGAACGGAATAAATCAGCAGACGAGACAAAGTAGTTAAAGCCTACGACAAGAAAGGGTGAGTGGTGTTCAAGGCATGAAGATCGATGGCCATCGTTTATCAAAAGTGACCGAAATGAACGGTCAGTAATTGAATAATCCCGGTGCGTGATTTCCGGTGGATCAGAGAACTCGCATTCGTTGTGCAGGCTTGTTGCTAAAGATGGCTTGCAGCTTAATTTATCCCGAATTTTCAAAGACGTGTGACTGTCTTTAGTCAATGGTTGGATTCGGTCGGTCGGACAATCGTTCGAAAGAACTTTACACAGCGCAGGGTGCTATGTCGCGAAAATTACCATGTTCGCGGAATATTCATGCTAGAATTAAAAATGGTATTGCCTATGGGAATTTGCCGACAACGCACACACACACACACACACACACACACACACACACACACACACACACACATATATATATATATATATATATATATATATATATGATTTATTTAAAATACTTTTACAAATTTTGTGGGCGGGATCTTCACACCAAGTCAATGACAATATGTCCGTAAATACTTCGTTTTTGAGTTTTACGTTATATGGCCTAGTAGGACTATGTCGATTCCAATCATGGTTTGTCGTGCGACGGAACCTGTCTCAACAACGCGACGATGAACAGCAGCAAAGTTTAGATGACTCGGCTGCCATCGGTCTGGTAGCGCAACCTGATACAGCCGTGTAATTTTCGGTCCATTACAATTCGCGCGGCCGTATGCAAAACCATATCTGCCGGCTCACAATAGGAATAGCCTGCCATTGTTAAATGGAACACTTCTCGGTCAACAGAATACTGCACAAGTTAAAAGTTGAAAACAGACTAGCCACAAATGTACACGAATGACAAATATAATCTAGCCATCTCCTGTAAACTTTCTTTAAACTCAAAATCGATGGATTTGCGGAGATATATTTATATGTTTTTTTTTTTTTTTTTGTCCAGGATTTGATGTTGTATTCTTGTTACACCCCATGTATATATATATATATATATATATATATATATATATATATATATGTGTGTGTGTGTGTGTGTATATATATATATATATATATATATATATATATATATATATATATATATATATTAAAATGGACAAAGTTCGACAATTATTTTAAGATATTTTTATGTTTATACATACTTTTTATAGATACAAATATTTAAGTAAATGATCTTTTTATAATAAAGAGTATTAACAACATTTACCGGCCTGAATGTCCGAGAAATTTTCAGAGAAAATATTCAGGCAGGTAAGTGCTTGTGGGTCATTTAATGCTGAAATCAAATTTTCTTGAGACCATTACTAATTTCTTTTACAAAAATGTATTGTTGATGTTTTAGCTATGAAAATGTACTGCTGGTATTTTTACTATAAAAAATTTATGTTTTCATAGTTTGGGTCCCAGTTTGGTGTTCATATTTGCGCCAAACAGGTGCTAGACCCCGGGTCAGGGTGGACCTGGGAACACCATCAATTAAGAGGTGATTTCACGCTCCTAAAAACTCCAAATCAGAGGCCTTGCTGCCGGATATAGTTTATCGTCATACCCAGGACACCAAGAAGATAGAATATGGAGAATGTCATTGAATTTAAATTTATGAAGATTTTAGCTATCAGGGAAGCAATAAGCGAAAGAGATTTCCACAGGTGGGAAGTGTGAGAAAAGTAACTGTTGGAGTAGAAGTGGTGGTTGCATTTCGATATTTCAACAGAAAAGGGTTGGACCTAGGTGCCAATGTCAAAATCTCCAAATCAGACGCTTTGCTGCCAGATGTACTTTACTATCATATCGAAGATTTTACCAAAATATTGTGCATGTGATGTCACAGGCCACGTTTTATTCTAGAAGTTTCTATATTTTATAACATTCTAAGGGTAACGTAACCTCCATTATTCATCGCGTATTCTTATTGTGTAGCCCTTTTTAAAAGCTATGATCAAATTGTTATATATGTACCAATATATCTGAATCGTTCTTGAAATTTTATCGGATTTATATTACCGTATAAAACATCGCTAGATGTCCTCCTTCGACAAAATTTATGCATTGGTTTTCGTCATTATTATGACATAGGGGTATTTTCGTAGACATCTAGTTTTAGCGAGTTCAATAAAAACAATTTTTGACAAGGGGCACATGAGTGCATACACTTGAAATCATGCAAGATATAAATAACAAACACAAGCAAATTCGGGAAACAAGCAAGATGAGAAAATATAATATTTTCCATTAAGTACTTAAAACGCTTCTACAAATGATGGCAGATGCACAAGTGGGCACATTTTGATATTGCACCACATCGAATATAGCAGCCGAAAAATAACTTCAGGTTAATACTGACAAAAAAGGAAAAGACAAAAATCAAGTAAAATATTTCTTTTTTTCTTTCTTCAGTAATTGACATCATGATTCAAATAACGAGATTGCTCTGCTGGAAGGACATCAAGGGACGTTGATCTGTTGGTCCTCAAGGACACATAGGACAGTAGATAAATGCCTTAGTTAGATTCAGTGACAGGACCCAAAGAGTGTGAGTTCAATACCCGGTTAAGGCAGTGGAGAACTTGAAGAGGGGAATTAACAGAAGATAACTGATAACTGACAGCTATTAAACATGGCATGTGGAACTTGAACAGTCTATCCCAGTGAGGGAAATAAAGGGTTCAGTTCGACATTCCAACCAGCTGAAGGAGACCGGAGAGTACAATAGCAGAAACGTTGTAATAAATATGGCAACAAAGATGAGGACAATAGTTCGAATAATTAAATAGTGTACGTAATACTTCATCACAGAAATATAGACAATTACTGGTTGAAATATTCCCAGATTTATGATGTCTCTCAAAATCTCCGGCATCAGACGCTTCGTACTCTTTTCCTAAATATGTTTAAAAGATATTTAGAATAAGCCTTTTGCCTATTTATAGTAGATGTATTCATGTTGGGATGAGGGTCAACCCACCCTAATAAAAGGAATATGCGTGGGAATATGAGAAAGAGAAAAAAAGATAAGAAGAGATAAGAAATAATTTGTTTTTTGTTTTTTCTGTATTGAAAATGTTAACTTTAATTGGGTCTCCAAATAGATCCCTGTTTTTTTTTCTTTTACTTCATATACCGGAAGAATAAAGAAAGAAACGAATCAACTTGAAGTGGGATAATTTCATATCTAGCAGACGTTAACAACATCAACACCAGAAGTAAAATAAAAATTATAACTTTATAATTTGTTAACAATATTTATTACATCTTTACTATATTCAAATGCACTTTCTGTGCACACGATTTTGTCTCTAATTCAGGTCTGAAGACGCCTTCTATAAAAAAGAAAAACGCACATTCTGAATAGCGAATTTATCATGCTACGAGATTGGCAGCTTGATCCAATCGTTTTACTACTGAAATACCTCGATGTAACCGTATATACTACTGTAATATTTTTCTCTCACTTCTCGCCTGTGGACATCCCTTTCTTGTTTCTTGCTTCCCAGTCAACTACAATCTTTGAAAAATTTTAAATGTAACGTCAGTCCCTAACTTCTGTCTTCCTGAAACCTATTTTTTATTATCCTTTCTTTTTACTATAGTTTTCTGATTTTTTTCACTCCCAGAAAGCTCCCTGTGGCATTTTGTCATTTGACAGCTAAAATCCTTTTTTTTATATTACTTTCGTGATTGCTGTCCAAATACACACACACACACACACACACATATATATATATATATATATATATATATATATAGAAATAGTGGATGAACATGTGCATCTACTAAATTCTGGAGTTAGGATGCTGAAGTTAACATCAATCAGCTAAGCAATGATCTTTTTATTAATATTATATCTATATATATATATATATATATATATATATATATATATATATTTAAATAAGTTTTTTTTATGGTACAGAATTGAATTTAATAATAGATAGGACAAGACAAATATTTACAAGGCATTTTTTAAAAGAAAAACAAAATAAAAAATAAAATAAAATAAAAAAAAAAACAACCAGTTTCATTCCAGGAATTATCAAGTTTATTTTTTTTTCTGGGAATAGAAAATTAATAAAATTTATAAAAGCGTGTAAATTAAATTAACGAAGGGAATTGAACGGAAGAAAAATATATATGAAATTCAAGAAACTAGAGTCCAATAACTTTCAAACCCAGTAAGCATTCCCTCTGTTTACAAATGGGAGGGTTATATATATATATATATATATATATATATATATATATATATATATATATATATATATATAATGTCTGTGTACACTCCTGAGGAAAAAACTTTCCCTATTCTGAAAGGATGCTCAAATGGCGTGGCCATGTGAGATTTCGGATCTGTAATCCTCAGAAAACTGACATATATGGGATGAAAGGGTACATTGTTTCCGAGTAGAGTAGTGGTTACGTCTGTAACTATGAACTCTATTGTGGTTTTGGCAGAACCGTTCAGCAGATCTGTGGTGGACTTCTGGAGCACCAATATGGCTTTGGCTATAAAGTGTACTTGGACAACTATTACAACAGTGTCTCATTGGCCAAATTCTTTCTGGAAGACTAGCGGAAAGTCCATGTTTGTGGTACACTTCGGCTGAAGCGTGGTGCTCCTCGTGACCTGAGACAGGAAGCTGATCGCCTTCAGCGTGGACAGGTGCCATTTCGTAGGGATGGAGATGTGTTAGTGCTTGTGTGGAAGGACAAACGCCCAGTGAAAATGATCTCCACTCTCCATGACTCTAGGATGGAAGATTCTGGTACTCAGGACAAGAACAATCAGCCAATTTGAAAACCTGCATGTGTGCTGGACTACAACAAAGATATGTCAGGTGTTGACAAACTGGACCAGATGGCAAAATATTATCCCTGTATGCACAAAACCATCAAGTGGAGCAAGAAAGTTGTGCTAGATTTGTTTGAATTGTGCATTGAGAACTCCCACATCCTTTACAACAAGGCAAATCCACAGACAAAAACTTGCATTGCTGGATTTCAGATGGAACTAATTGATGACATTCTTGCAGAACTTGGTCAGGCCGAGGCTACCGCCCCCGACCATCATTTCTCTGACTCTGAAAATGAAAGGGAAGCTCCCCAAGCTGTGGTATGTTCAAGGGCACCGAAAATTGTTCCTGCCAGTCGTCTGGTTGAAGGAATGAAAGCTCATGACGTGGTAGAAATTCCACCAACAAATAAGAAAAGGTACTCTTCCAAGCCATGCAGAGTCTGCAAAAAAGCTGGAAAACGCTCAGAAACAAGGTACTTCTGCAAAAAGTGTGAAGCCCCATTCCACAAAGGACAATGCTTCAAAAGATATCATGTGTATAATATATAAGTCATTTCTAGGTATATCCATGAAAGTGGAATGCTGTAAAACACACTGGTGCCAGTTTTCTGTGTAATAAAATATGTAGGTTGAAATTTGGCTGGCCGGAAGGGGGCAGCACTGAGCAAATGATTAACAGTGAAAGTGTTAATAATAATCTAGAGATATATCTCAGGAGCACCAGAAGAGAGATGGCAATATTATTCAATGCATGGACGTAGATGAAAGTCAGAAACAGCGTTGATCGAAACATAGAGCCCTGGTGGACCCTGGAATTATATAAAATAAATACAACCTTCATGAAAAGATTTTTAATGATAACGATAAGATTAAGCCAAACATTCGCCCCGTGACACCGTAGCCTTTGAGCTTGTAGAGAAAGCCAGCACGCTGAACTCTGTCTAACGGCTTCGAAATATATATTTCTTACCTAAAATTTGATAGAAAAGTTCAGTGATGGCTGTTGCGGGCAGACATTATGAAACGGAAGCCATATTGTTTGTTCGTAAAGAGACCGTGTGAAGTATAATGGTTACTAAATTCGGCATTGTTTAGAGCCTCGAGTACCTCGGTAAAATAGGCGAAAGCCAAATAGGACGATAATTTGAGTGGTCAGAGGGTTACTCGGAGTTCTTAAATCTGGATCTAGAGAGGAAAACTCGCCATATGATGGAAAGTAAGAAGCAGAGAGGTATTCGTTTGGAAAGAGCATGATCCAGTTCATGATCATTTTGTTAAGTACGACTGCAAGGCTATCGTCACACCGCATCACTTGTGAGGATTTCATTTAGAAATTATAGCAGACAACAAGGACGGAGTTATGTGTGTGCCTATCACCCAGCTCAAGGGCAAACATCGGGCAAGAGATAATCCAGATGTCGAAAGTGTAGTTAGAATAACATCAAAACTATCTTCTTTATCAGCAGTAGATGTCAATATTTCAAATTAATAAAGACAGTAGAAACTGAGAATTCGCTTTCGTTCAAGATTATTTTGGAGAGTCGATAGAAAAATCAACCTTGTGTTAGGCTATACTGTGTCTCGTTCAATCAGCAACTAGTGACTTTGTTATTTCGTTGACACGCTTGCACTTCCAACGAGCAATGATAAAGAGACGTCTGTTATAGCCGGAGAAAAGAAATGCCTGTGGTCTATAACAGCTGAAAAGGCAGGAAAAAACTCAAGGAAAAATCGTGGTTTCACTTAATATTCCATGCTGGTACAGAAGCTTCGATTCCAGCTTTCACCGAGAAAGAGGCCTCAGTTTCACAGTTCTCAACGGAATGATTAAAAATATCCCAGGGGACATAGCGAAGAACATCACTAAACGATTTCCAATCCGGTTCTGCTAAGAGGGGACTGTTACTGATAGGAGAGCAGAAAGATATATCTGTAGACACTACGTCGAAGTAGGATATGCCAAGAGGGCAGAGCTGTAGAGCACGACATGAATCCGGAGAGTATATCAAGAAGAGCAAGTAGAGAAGCTTGTCCGTCAGAATTACAGGGGAAACGTGTAAGGTAGTCTACTATTTCCAGTGTTCACTTGCAAAGATCTAGTGATCGTATCCTATCTTGTTATAAAGTGGGTACGCAAAGGCAATCTGAAAAGAGAAACTGAAGATAAGCACTAATACACCAACAGTTGTTACACTATTTGAAGGCATATACAAAACAGATTATTATAATTATATATTACGGTAAAACCTACCGGAGTCTAATTTTATACCCAAAGCACACTGCCGTGGGATACAATTTTAACTTTGGCAGTCACTCCGAACTAGCGAGACACATTCTAATATCTTCGTCTCATTCGGAAAACTTCGATTAACATATAATATGATTATTAGGTACTTCCGAAAGGTGCCACTCTCTGGGATATTATCGGGCGACATTGTCATGAAGTAACCTCCATGCCAGCTTGAACATGGTGAGATCTGAACCCGGGTGTTTTGATTGGAAAGTCAACGTACAAATCACTAAAACATATAAGCATTCGACTATATGAACATATGTTATCAACGCAAAGGAAAAGTTAAAAAAAAAACAACAACTTTTCGGTAAAAGATAATGTTCAAGTTCATTGGGGGATATTATCAGCAAAATCGACCATTCAGTCATCATGAATAAACTATATTTGATAAACATGAATAAAGAAAGAAGAGGACTTTTTTTCTTTTTTTTTTTTTTTTTTGGCAGCGAATGAATATACGAAAGAATGGGAAAATGCCATAAATCTCACCCAGGAATATGAGACGACTGTAAAAGGATGGAACACTGGTAAGTGTATGAAGAACACCAGCATCCAAACGGGATATATTGGAGGAATATTGTTCTGACTTAGAGATAACCCAACATAGATATGATGTGAGCGATGAAGATATGAATGACAATTGCAAAAGCTAGCGTTAATTTGCTTTATTTTGATAAACGCTGAAATGTCTGTGACATAGGTGATTGCATCATTTAAGTATCACTCCTCATCTACCATTTCGTCGGTCTAAGAAATGAAGAAAATATTCACTTAAGCAATTCCATTACTACAGAAATTCAACTGTGTAGCAGAATAACTGAGGATGCAAATTGTGAAACAGAAATTTGAAGGCGTATAGAAGTCACAAAATACGTCTTCAAGAAACTAACAAACATATCAATATATATCAGTTGTTATTAGAAGCATAGAAAATAATGTTTTGCTGCTATTGCCTACTCTTTTATATAGGCGTAAATGCAAGACAATCTCATCATGCATGAAGAGACTTGAAGCCCTATCTCAATGTATTTCCGTCAATATGTATTCCTATCTCAATCAATCAATCTATCTATCTAACTATATGCATGTTCATAATTATATAGCACAGTATTTCTGTTAGTATATATTCCTACATCAATCTCTTTCTATCTCTATATATCTCTGTCTCTAGATCTATCTTTCTGTCTATACTAATATATATATATATATATATATATATATATATATATATATATATATATATATATATATATATAAACAAACAAACAGTGACTATTTATAGCTATATAGCGAGACTCTTCGCAAAAGTGAATTGAGTCACTGTCGGTCACTGGGCGTGTTTCTAAAAATAAATACGATAAAAATCCACTTTCGTCCCTACCGACGGCTTAATGGTAAGAATTTCCGACTGACTCATAGTCAGTCGGGTTTCGATCCTAGCTAGAGGCAACCGGATGTCTAGCCACTCTGATGAACTGCGAAACAGTCTGTCTGTGGATGACGTTATATATATATGTGTAAATCATTATATCGCACAGCATTCCTGCTAATATATGTTCCTGCCTCTATCTATAGTTGTAATCAAATGTTAGAATAGTTTAAAATACAGAAGAGTAAAGATAAAGCAATGAAGTTTTCACTGTTTAGCAACCCAAGCACAAGTTTCACTCACTTTGATTCATTAAAACTAGCTGAATTATATTTTTTCTTGTCTTTAGCAATCAGATGGCGCCGTATTTTTCTTATAATATTGCGTGATGTCGTTCCGTAGTTCGTTGACATAAATATGATTGATTTATTTTATTTCGTTTTACGTCATATCAATCTCAAAGGGCGATTTAATGCCAACAACATTTTTACGGTAGATTTACGGTAGAATATGTACTCTTTGTAAGAAATCAATTGGTACATACGGTTTCATTGAAGTATTTTTGAAATGACGGTTATTGTCACGTATCAAATGTAGTGCTGGTATTTTTTTTCAAATATGTAATACTGATATGTTTACTATAAAAATGTATTTTTGGCGTTCACTATTTGCCCACAGGTGCTACCCACATGGGTCAGGTGGAAAAGCTCCCGATCTGTGGCCTTGCCGCCGAATGTAGTTTATCGTCATACACAGGACACCGCATTTCTGGGAAAACATCTTCCTCAAAACCATATCAGTCAAATTGTCATACGCGATACAGTTTTGGGTGATCATGTCTCTTTTGATTAGAAACAAGGCAGAAGATTTCCTAACCTAGGTTTCTGTTTCATTCTGCGGTAGACTGATTGCCAAACAAGTTTTTCCTGCTATTTACACCGTAGCGAGGAGGAGAAGAGATGAATTCATAGCTTTCCCAACATTATTCTTGCGTAAGTGGGTGTAAAGAAACAGACAGGGCTTTCAAGTCGATTCTCCAATTTCTCATGTCGATGCAATATTCATTCTATCACAACGCACCTCAATTAAAAATGCGGTCAGTATATTGTGAATGTTGTAATTGCGTTGAGAATGTGTTTCCCTATAGATGGAAATATAATCTATACAGAGATAAGAGCAAATTAAATCTAACTTTACATAATTATTCTTTCTTTTTATAATTTATCGCAATGCCCGACTCGATACGGTTCATATTCTATCTATAAGAAACTAAGTATATCTGCGTGAAATATTTTCTCACGTAGATGACGTGAAAAGTTCTACTATGTTTCATCATCTATTGCTTGAGCATTTTAAGATCAATTTATTATTTAAGCTATAGTGGCTGTAACTGTAGCTTCTAAAGTTTAAATTTCATCTGTTCTTATTTCTCTCGTGAAAGCGAAGAAACAAATAATATATATAGAAACTGACCTCCTCATAATTTCAATCTTACTAAATATTTCCGTCTGAATTTCTGGGATGTAGTGTTTTATTTTCGCTAATTACGTTCAGATCTTTGCTCACATCATTGCTGATGTCATCACAAAGTTGTCAGTCGTTGTGACCACCGGATTACATCTCGGATATATCAATGCTTGTCACTTACAGGGAATGGCTTTTTTTAATCTACAGGCTAGATTGTACCCGTTCCAGTGCCATGTGTAGAGGTATCGAGATCTTGAGATTGTACTCACATTTTTTTGTGGGATCAAAGACACAAACCAATGTTTACATTCACTAACCTATTGTGTTACAGGACAACTAACTTATTGGTTAACAACAAAAAGATGAGGACAATAGTCCGAATGCTAATATTGTTAGTAATTACTACTTAATACAAATCCATTTTAAATTACCAACTCGCTTATAATTTTGCACGACACAAAATGATATATATTATTTAAAATGTGTTGTGCATACATATATATATATATATATATATATATATATATATATATATATATATATATATATATATATATATACAAATATATATATATATATATATATATATACATATATATATATATATATATATATATATATATATATATATATATATATATAGAGAGAGAGAGAGAGAGAGAGAGAAGATAAACAGACAGATTTCAGCAGTAATAGTCATTGTCAATAAATTCACGTTTCTTCCCGTTATATATATATATATATATATATATATATATATATATAACCCGGATATAAGAGACCCGGATATGAGAGAAACCCGAATATAAGAGATATTTTATCTGGTCCCAAATTAGAGCCTTACTTACCTAAACAAAATAGACCAAACCCGGATATAAGAGAAACCCGGATATAAGAGACCTTTTCTCCGGTTCCGACAACTATCCGGGTTACACTGTATATATATATATACTCTAGCAGCATAGCCCGGCGTTGCCCGTGGTTGATTCAAAAATCGTACGACTCTTACAGCAATCGCTATCAGTTGACTTAAATTATTTTTTGCCCTTCCTTGCCTTTAAAGGAGTGCCCTTTGCCATGCTGATGTTGCTACATGCCTTACTTCTTGCTTATCTCACACTGCGAATTTTCTAAGCTCTATACTAAACATTAAATCTGTTACGTAAAAAGAACTAAAAAGAAATCGTAACTGGAAATACCGAATGAAAAAAGAATGTTAACAACAAATACTTTTTCACACCCAATCCAGTTCTGCGGAATCAGAATCAACGTTGAGTTTAAACAAGGGAATGAGCCAATTGGAGTAAAGGGCCATGCAGATTTAAATTTTTCCCACTTTTGACGAATGTAGCTATCGATTTTTTTTTTTTTTGCATGCTTTCATGCTAGATAATATTCGTGTCAGTCAGCTGTTGGCTCTCACGCTGGCCAATAGAATCCCCCTGCCTATTCGTGGCAGCAAGCTATTGGCTCTCTCAGTCTGGCCAGTAGAAAATGGCCGCAGACTACATGAAAACTGCCGTAGAAGCATGAAAAAATCAATTATTTCCACTGTCATTGGTAAATGCAAAGTCAATCTTGGCCTTCCCGCTAATTTGGAGCATGTGCATGTAAATTTTAGTGCAAATGCGTCGAAAATTGCGGACGTGCATTCGTTACATTTGTTACACACACCTGCCTTTAATATATATATATATATATATATATATATATATATATTATATATTACATGAATTCTAGTCATACAAAAACAGATTAGTGAAGTTAATGATATAAATACCGAGAATACACTCTCGCAAACAAATTTATTAAAATTACATTAACCCACGAACCTCTAGATGGATGTTGTGATCCCCGTTTTTAATAAATTCAACTTTTATAAGGTCTTTTTCTTTTGCATGTAATTTCATCTGTTCATACAGACATCATCAGGCATGGAAATTGATGTGTTTTTTTTTGTTTGTTTTTTTTAAATACATCCAGGTAATAACGGGAAACGAAAGATCAGATGTGAATCGAAATATGTTTTTAGAAATGTGTTATTGTTAACTGTAAGAAATTCTGGAGCTTTCGGTCGCAACGCTAAGGTTGAATTTTTTGAAAATTTAAAAGAGAGTGCGTCTTTTTTTTACTAATATGGTAATTGGAGAATTCTTTTATTGTAGTAATTTTTTTTCCGTCGAGGTGGCATGAATTAAATTGTTCAATAAATAGAGCAATATCGCAGCTATTATCTTAGAAGTTGCACGTCGGATCAGTTCGTTTTAAATCAAATATGTGGTGCAGTTCAATTTATATATATGTTTAAATGTTTTCCTGACACTATTTTCTTACTATCTTTATAAAATAAACCAAAATTGAGAATTAAAAAATATTTAATGTCTTTGAGCATTGTTAAATGCATAATATATTTTTGATATGTAGGAGAAAACGCTGAAAATTCTCGGGGTGACAAGGAAGTCCTCCAATTCACAAAATTGTGATGTCCAATTCTTTGGTTATATTTTATGAGATTCCTCGCCCATCTGTATACTATACAAATCTTAATATTTAATGCCAAATTTATTTTTGGGTATTCTTCGTTCTTCATTGCTTTCAATTCAAGTGAATCTGGATTGATTTACAAATGGTAAGAAGGAGTAGAATTGACTAATGCTTAACTGATTACTTGATGCATTGAAATTAAGTTACAGAATGATTTTCCTTCTCTTGTAAGTATTCATTTATCTTTTCAATAGATTTTGAGCCTGTAAATACAATAGATGAATATCGTGTCCGATCTATACTGTTTCAACGTGGCATGTTTTGCGCCTCATGATCTGAAAGACACTCGCTTTTACATACATACATACAAAACACACACACACACACACACAAATACACACATATATATATATATATATATATATATATATATTTATATATATATATATATATATTTATATATATATATATATATATATATATATATATATATATAATATATATATATATATATATATCGTTCGTATTTAGTAGATATGAGGGACATTTCTGTATTTAAAAAAGTATTTAATCAGAAATAATTTCGAACTCTGGATAATCGTTTAATTTATTCAGAAAAAAACAAAGATACCATGTACATGCGTGTATGTCTAGATTATTATGACAATATGACATGTGATTATTATGACAATATGACATGTGATTATTATGACAATATAAGATATGATTATTATGACAATATAACATGTGATTATTATGACAATATAACGTGATTATTATGAAAATATGACATGTCATTATTATAACAATATGACATGTGATTTTTATGACAATATAATATATTATTATTATGACAATATGACGTGATTTCCTGTGATTACGTGCTTTTCGTAGCAAAATATTATGTACGGCAAAAATTCTTCAGAATAATGAAAGCTGCTCTTTATTTCAGGTTTGACTTGCTTTGGTTTGGTTTACGGCTTATCAAACTCAATGAGTTATTTAATACAGACGAGATTTTTATTGCTGGTAATATTTATTTCAAAAATTAATTAGGTTAATTTTTTTCCAAAAAATATATTGCTAGTAATATTTCTTTTTACAAAAATATATTGCTGGAAATAATTTTTTCTTCAAAAATTCATTACTGGTACTATTTTTCCATCAAAAATATATTGCTGGAAATAATTTTTTCTTCAAAAATTCATTACTGGTACTATTTTTCCATCAAAAATATATTGCTGGAAATAATTTGTTCTTCAAAAATTCATTGCTGGTACTATTTTTCCATCAAAAATATATTGCTGGAAATAATTTTTTCTTCAAAAATTCATAGCTGGTAATATTTTTCCTTCAAAAATATATTGCTGGAAATAATTTTTTTTTCAAAAATTCATTGCTGGTAATATTTTTACAAAAATGTATTGCTTATGTGGCACCCTGCATTATTAGAAAACTGAAAAGAGATATTCATAAATATATGATTTATTTTTTATTCGGTTTGTTAACCAGTTGATAGTTATTTAGAGACGAAGAATAATTGAGTTTTGAGAATAATTCTCTAATTGTATTTAGGCGATCCGAAAGAAAAGAAAATGAAGAAAAAATAAAAAAAATAAAGATAAATATATGATTTGTTTTTTTCGGTTTGTTAACCATTTGATAATTAAACAGAGCTCAAAAATATTTCAGGTTTTGAGAATAATTCTTTAAAATTCAAGCGATCTGGGAGAAAGAAAGAAAAGAAGAAGAAAAAAAGGAATAAAAAAAAAAAAATAATACGAAACCAGGTCATAAGCGAAAACACACACGCTCGATTGATGCATAACAGATGTCGGTCATCAGGTCAAGCTGACCTACTTTTTGTGTCCACGAAGGATGGAAGTTTGTTATCAATTTGGTTGAAGAAATAAAATTTAGGACAATGGAAAAAAAATATTGATAGGTAACAAATGAAAAGGGGGTCATTGAGTTGATAGGTAACAGATGGGAAATATATCTAAAACATTAATTGGTACACGAACCCAGACAATTCCAGAATTGAAAATAAGAACCACCCAAGATGATGATTAGATTTTTTTTTTAGATAATTAAGATTTTTTTGTTAACAAGGCCCGAGCGAAAGAAAAAGTGAAATATTTTTTTTTAGTTCACGAGAAGACGCCGACAGGTCTGAAAAAATTCTTTTCTTAGATCGTATCCAATTAGCGATAGGCTGTTTTGACAAATACCGCGTGTAAAAAAACCGGGATCGTCATTTCGGTCACATAAAAAGGGCAATTTAAATTTTGTTTTTTTTGTTTCTTCCCCAGAACAAAGCCACGGATTGTCCACGCCCGATTAAAGACGTCACGAAGGAAGGAGGAAAGATACCGACCAGAGTCTCATTGGCCGAAGGCGGTCACATGATACATGAGGGAGGAGGAGAGACACCCGACCAGGACCCCATTGGCCGAGAGCGGTCACATGATGTGCGAGGGAGGAGGAAAGATGCCCGACCAGGACCCCATTGGTCGAGAGCGGTCACCTGACATACGAAGGACCAGGGGAAGCGGGTATACGCCCCCCCCAGAGGCACAGTAAGGAAGTAGGAGGAAAGTAAGTTACCGATAATGGAAAATCCCTAATCAGAAATAATACGTCTTTAGAATTATCAAGAAAACCCTGGCGCCGACAGACCCACCCCAGTTTTTTGACTGCGTCAATAAAAGCAGGACCCCAACCGACAGAAATCAGTTGCAGGCGCCGCGGACAGACAGGGCGGCGGGCCCGGTTCATTGCCCCCTTGGGGCAAGAAAGGCCGGTCCGTTTGGCCTAAGTTTGGCCTGACAGTGAGATGAGAACCCAACCAAGCCGAAGAAAGAAGAAGTTTCGTCCAACCAGTTGAAGTGGCGGCGGGCCGGTTCATTCGAAGTTGGGCAAGAGAAGCCGAAACCAAGGCCTAAGAGGAGAAGTTGGAACCAAACCAAGCCTAAGAAGAGAAATTCGTCCAACCCAAGCCGAAGTGAAGAAATTCGCCCAACCCAAGCCGAAGTGAATAAACTCGTCCAACCGAAGCCGAAGAGAAGAAGTTAATTCGCGCACTGACGGCAGAGATGAGTGAACAATAATTCAGACTCTGAAGAGAAGAGTTAGTTGCAGCCACGACGGCGAGAGAAATCAGCCGTGAACGACAGGTAGAGATCAGCGCCCAGTGTCGAAACCAAACCACACCCCGAAATGCAAATTTCTAGAGAGCAAGCAACTCGAAGCCTTAAAGTTGTATGGTAGAAGCTTGGTGCCACAGTCCACAAAACGGGTCGGGAGGTAGGAATAATCTTGTGTAACGAACATTTAGATATAAAAAGTTGTTACCTTTTTTTTCAATAATTTTTGACCTTGTGAGTTTTTCTTTTTCTTGTGTGTTATCACCCCCGTTGAACTCAGCTTGCATACGGCCCCAATCCCTGTTTGATCCCGTCTGTCTAAGATCTAATCACAACGTGGGTAGGCAGACCGGAGATCAGTGCAGTTACCCTAGTAACCAGGCGTTGGAAGCGGGTTGGGAACGACGAGGCTGGTATTCATCTAACCAAAGGGTTAGAACGTCACACTTGGAGCAGCGAGGAGCGAACAGCTGACGCCGCGGCAAAGACGTCACAACTGGTGCTGTCCGTGACCAGGATATCAGAGCCTGGACCACGTGACGTCACAATTGGTGCCGCGAACGAGATCGAACGACACAGTCGACGCTGCGACCAGGGGACGACGTCATCACAGCTTATTCGTTAAATCTATTTTACACTTTCAAAGTTTTTTGCCCCAGTTTGGGTTAACTCTTTGTCCAAAGCTGGGATGCTAACAAGGGACTAACACCCCTCTCAGGTTGGACCTTTAACCCACTATACACTTAATAAATTCTTCCAATAATAATAATTAAACCTCCTGATCAAGAGGTCTTGCTTTGAAATGTTTATCCTCTTTTCCACCAAGGTCTTTTATTTCACTATAGTTTGAATAAGATATCGCATTGTCTGAGTTATATATAATTATTGCTCGACTAGCTTGCTTCACATGTCAATTAGATGGGTCCAATTTCAGTTAACGTTTATGAAATAAATTGACTTTATATATATATATCCAATGAAAATCCATTTGAAAAAAATATTCAGATTATTTTAAATGCATCGGCTGCTATAAAACAAAAATTGAAATGTCAAAAAAAAAATCTTCCAATAACTAAATAAATGGGTCATTCAAAAAAGCCAATAAAATCATTGAAGACCACTTTAGTTTGCTGTTAAATTGCGAATCCATGCCTCTAGGCTGTGGTTCTTTAAAATAATTGACACTTTCTCGCAGATAGGTCGATTCAAATAGGCAGAATGCAAATCGGTTTCTATCGACAACTGATTCTGAAATACTAACGTCAAGAATCGAATAACGAACAAAACATATGTCGCTGCCTTAATCAAAATAGGTTCTGAGATATTTGAAAAAGTCATTGACCTAATGATTATTTTAATTCAGCCAAATTTTAACCAGGCTCTTTCCTTGTTGTTATATACTCATAACATGTAAGCTCATCCATTACATATACCATTTAAATTCAATTTTTCTACGTATTTTAAACGCCATTAATTTTCTTCCACAATAAACTCCGAGTGTTGCATAAGCTCGTCTCATCAGTCCGGCTTCAGTTACTATCTCACGTCCGTAAGTTTGCATCTCAGTCTTTGGCTATAAATAATTTCCATGTTAATTGTTCGGATGAACACTTTTCTATGGTACATAGAAATTTTTATTTAAAAGATGAACTCGACTGGTTCAAGGAAATCTCATCAATTTATCAACTTAAACAAGGATCCATATAAAACGAGTCGCAAAAGATTCCGAACAGTTTCTTCTATCACACTTCTCGGTCGTAGAAATCCTTCCAAATAAGTTTTTTCAAAAACTTTAAAAATTTAGTTAATTTAAATGCAATAAATTGTTAAAATTACTGTCCTTCTTTTATTTTTACCTTTTTCCGCTCATTATTAACGTTTTATGTTCCCCTTATTCTCTCATCTCTAACAAAAAATATCTTAGTGGTTTTACATATATATGTGGTGATACTATATTAAAACAATTCATGCGTGTCGATGGTTGACTAACAAAACAGAGAGATCTGACACTTTACGCATCTACACAGGACGGTGCTTGGAATGATATTTGAAGAAACCAGACCTCGAGGCCTCTCCAAAAACACCCTTCTAGAAATAATATAAGGAAGGCGAAGAAACAGCAAAAGAAAAAGGTGGTCAGAAAACATTGTAGAATGTAGCAGCAAAAGCTCTACCTAGATCCAAATCACGGGTTGTGGGGCAAGAAAAAAGACGATGTTACTTTTCCTTTATTTTAATGTGTATTTTGTTAGGGAGAGTGTTGTGTGTTTTATTAACTTTGCTACTGCAATTTAATACAAAAAAAAAAACGGGATTGACTTCATAATATATATATATATATATATATATATATATATATATATAAATATACATAAATGTATATTCATATTTATTTTAGAGTGCCATAAAAATTAATACAATAAAATTAGATGCTCAATTAGTATACAATTCAATTTTGAAATTCACTATTTACAATGTAAATGAAAGAAAATATTTTGAAAAGAAAAACAGATCAAACTTTAAAATCCATTATTATAATTTATTTGAAAGAGCCCTTAAATGGCTTTGACAAAAATATTTATGCAAAAGCATCATCAAATATATTAATATATATATATATATATATATATATATATTATCATATATATAAAATTTATTTGTGTGTGTGTGTGTTTATGTGTGTGTGTGTGTGTGTTTTTAACTTGTTTTTGTTATTTTCCAACAGTAATCAATCTACGTGTATCCCATGCATTTCAGTTATATATATATATATATATATATATATATATATATATATATAATATATATATTTATATTATCAAAAATTGCTGCCGTTTATTTCCCAAGGAGGATGATCCATCTTTGATCAAAATGGAATGTTAAACCAGATCTAATATTTTGAAGAAAAACTTTTAATTTAATTATTATAATTTATATCACCATGAGCCCTTAAAATGGCTCTGGAAATAAATTATTTTCCACATGGTAAATATAAAATATATAACATATATATATATATATATATATATATATATATATATATATATATATAGATGATAAAGTGTGTGTTTTTTGTGTGTTTAAAAATATCTTAAGAACAATGTAACAATATAATCTTGAACGTGTATCCCAACAACGATAAATATATATATATATATATATATATATATATATATATATATGATATATATATATATATATATATATATATATATATATATATAAGGTAGGATTTTTTAGTAAAAATAAAAAAATGTATACTTTGAAAGAATTTGCACGTAAGTGTGGAGTAACATTTTAATATAAACTGTCCTACATCACGCTCTCTCTAAAACTTTTTCCTATTCGTTTCCTAAATTTCTCTCATTGTTTTATTTTTATTCCTTTTCAAAAATATATAAATATATATATATATATATCCTGATATATAATCTCAATTTTTGGAATCTAAAACGTCACTGGGGAAAAGTTATTCGTTGAATTAAATATATGGAGTCATTATTTTATATATATGTCTATATTTTATTCCGTTCTTTGAGATTTTCCTAGCATATCACGACCTTGTTTGAACCGTCTGTGGCAATCAAAGAGACAAGATTTCTCAATGGTACATTCACCATGAACCGATTTTAATAAAGGCAATTTATTAATATAAAGTTTTAAACAAAATTCAAAGAAATTAAAATAATGTTAATTTGTTTATGTTCCAAATATTCCACCCATTACAAAGACATTTTGGCAACAATATAACATGGAAATCAAAATTTCCCTACAACATTTAGATAAAAAAAAAACGGTTGAAATGAACAAAGTTTGGGCGAACTTTGGTAGAAATGTGTTTAAATTCATTAAAAAAAATACAAAAACTAAACTTTATATCATATAATAAATAATTTTCAGTTTTTAAAATGGATTGTTAAACGTTTGAATATTTAAATGATTTTATTTCTTTCGGATTTCAAACCAAATTAAGTAAAAATTGATCTTTTATTCTTCATATAGAAAAAAAAAAAAAAAAAAATAAAATGCCAATGATATTTTACAACGTTCAAAAGTATTTCTCAACATCTATAATGCTTCCTCTTTTTAAAGTAAAGTTAGAAAGGCCAAAATAAGTGTTTTGGGGAAAAAAACTCAAGAATTCCACCATTATGTCTTTCTAACATCGAGAGGCATTTTAGACGGTCTTGTAATGAATAAATATTTTCCATACCTCCAAACTCTCTCTAACAGATACAATTTCATGAGGCATGCTTAAGATGGTAAAAGTTTTCCACGGAAAACAGCTAAATTATGGTACCGATATTTATTAAGTATATATATATCAATGTAATAAATATTGGAATTAAACATAAAATTTTTTCCATGAAGTTATTTCCATTCAGAAAAACATTCAAATGAATACATGCATAATTTTATGTTTCCAAACAACTTTCTACATGATAGTTTACGTCTAACGGTACATGCATCTTAAATTTTACATTGCTTGTCACATCATTTCATCTTATTTTTAATATTTATCTTCAGGTGGTTGGAATGTTGAACTGAACCCATTATTTCGTTCGCTGGTGTACACTGTTCTAGTTCCACATCCCATGTCTAATGGTTTTCAGTTATCAGTTATCACCTGTTTATTCTCCTCTCCAAGTTATCTACCGCCTTAACCAGGTATTGAACTCTCACTCTCTGGATCTAACTAACGCCTTTATCCACTGTGCCATCTGTGTATGTATGAATTTCTGTGTATTATAAACCTAATGTCTTCAGCGACCTTTTTTACCAGTGCTCATATTGCAATTTTTGATGTTATCATTTCATATTTTTACCAGAGCTCATAATGCAATTTTCGTTGTTATTATTGCTATTCTCTGGCAGTCTATATTACTGGTTCCCTTACTGTATTCATTTCTATGCTTGGTCGGCTGAGGAGATTTTTGTGGCCTAGCATATGTGCTGATTCCTTAAGGTTACAAATTTTCTAATGATTTTCTGTCTATGATTTCAAACTGATCCCACAGAAGGCGGTGATTTCCCTTTTCTCTTCATATGTGGTCAGCAACACCAGATTTTTCCACTTCGCCTCATGTTACAGATGTTTGGTGTTCTTGAAGCCTTACTTTAAGGGGGCGGTCTGTCTCACCTTTATATTTCTTTCGGCAGCTGCACGGGATGGCGTCGACACAGTCTTTAGTCATGCTCTCCTCTATGGGCGGTCTTACTCGGGAGAGATATCTGTGAAGTTTCGCCCAGATTTTGAAGGCTGTCCTGATGTTATATGGGCCGCAGGTCTTTTTTTCATTTTCTCCG